>CAUDMG010000719.1:0-485000 GCA_958450375.1 Homarus gammarus | reverse complement strand
AACCACTTTTTCAGACACAATACCTACGTTGTAGTAAAAATAACTTCTTAATTTTATGATGGTATGCACACACAATTAATAATTAAGAGAAATATCAATAATATTAGGTTTTTTAATACTTACATTAGTAGAAAAGATGGCTGGGCACACGGGGATGGGGGTTTGGTTCCCAGGCAGAGGGCAGATTATTGGCCCTCACCTGTATCACTTGTATCAATTGTATCACTATCCACCCCAGAGGCTTGCAGGGCCTCTTTGTCAAACCCCTCAAAGTCCATATAAGTCCATATCCTCACTATCATTATCACTATCACTGACTTGGGCCGGCTGTGGTGGGTGGCGGGTGAAGAACTCGGTAATGTTTGATGACTGGGCGACCTTGTGCGCACCCTGCTCGCGCCGCTCTCGGCGTAAAAGGGTACACACACCACGGAAAGTGAGCATTCCATGTTCGGCAGGGTACTGCGTAAACGTGGAAAGGCATGAAGTGGGACCGCGTAAAGCGAGGGTTCACTGTATTGTATAAATTTTACTCCTGACTTTGGGAAAGTGTTCATGTCTTGCTATAATCAGGTGGAGACAAATAGGAAACATTATCTCAAGGTTTCATATCATGTAGATTTTTTGGTACAAAGATAATTTCCTGTTTGGTAGAAAACTAACAGTTATGGTGATATTTTTCAAGATTTTATCCCAATTCATCTGTACAGTTCATAACTGTCATAGCAAAACTATAATACCTAATACTGTACTTCGTTATATTCTACTGACAGTGCCGGATTTAGACCTGTGGAGGCCCATGGGCAGCCTCTTTGTGGAGGCCCCCCTCATTATAACTACCCGAGAGGGTGGGATGGCGAGTAAAGCGAGCCTAAACATCTGGGAGTTCCGGGGGGCGCTGTAAGCCCCCCGGGAAAATCTTGAAATTTGAACACTTCTTTGGAGAATTTTGAAGCCACATGCAGTTATATTGAGGAACTTAGAACATTGAGAAATTTTTAATTAACTGTATATTTATTGATAATGTACAAATTCCCAACACACACACAAAAAAAGTGAGACATGACTGGAGTCATTCATGTGGTTTCAAGTCGACCAGCCCTGATATAGCTACTACGGCACATGTCAAAAATTTTCAACGGTCTTCACAGAAAAGAAAATATTATTAGTTATTACAGAGAGATGATTCTTTGCATTATTCATGAATTTCAAGGAGTAGCCAGCCTAATTTCTATCACACTTCTTGCTGAACATAGTTTTACGTGATAGAATAGATAAACATGCATTTTAAAGAATGAAAATAAAAATAATCCAAATGAATAAACAAATAAATAAAATATTGTAATATGTGGAGGCCCCTGGGCAGCTGCCCACTTTGCCCACTCCTGAATCCGGCCCTGTCTACTGACTTCATCCACAGAACAGGCCATAATTCTCTTTATTTACACTCACCCAACCCCAAGTTCGTGACAAACTTATTACTTTATTGTTAGATTTAATTAGGATAAAGAAGAAAGGAACTGATATTACACTTTATTCCTATGTTCTTATGGTTGCCACAGGCTTTATTTATATATATTCACTGCAAGTGATTGTATTTTATTCCCAGAATTGGTTTATAATCCAAGAAAATAGAAAAATGAGGTGCACCTTAACTTGGGATACAAGTTTTTCATGCTCGTAAATCGTGTATCAAGAGTAAACGTGTCGTGCCACTGACAACGTTTTGAGGGTGCAAGCATACCAACCTCCCAGTCTTCCGCCAGTTGGTACACCTGACTACACCACGATGACGTAGTAACAAAAAACGACGGTCGGGAACCACCATGGCCATTCTTGAATAATCAGTACACTTTTCTTCCATTGCATTACGACCGCCGGGATACCACAGCATCGTGTACACCACAGAAGTTTTGCATTTGGCCCTAAGACCCATCAACCAGCAGCTGTACACCCTGACCAGCAGAGTCTGGCAAAACATAGAAAGATCAGAGCAAGAACTCCAACAAAGACTCCCACCAGACTATGACAACAACCATAGATGGTTCCCAAAAAGTTACCACCCCCGATCTATACGGCCAGGCAATAGACAACCTCTTTTGACCAGCATCCGCCAGTAGGGTCGGCGGAAAAAGAAAAATTACCCTCGAATCGCCTCTATATGGGATAGAGTAGACTGCCTAATGATGCTGCCGACTGAGAGACCAGCCAACCACAATCCAGCCTTAAGAAAACCAGCCACAATAACTAGCAAGGCAATCAGCCCACCTTCTTGTATCTTTTCAATTTCTTCAATTTTTGTGCTATCAATTCCTCTACCTCCAATCTTCTTTCACCCCATTCCTTCTCTACATAAAAAAATGGACTCGAAAGGGCGGTTGGGTGGGTGAAGGAGAGGGTGGAGACGTCTTGCCCCTGGGGTCAGGCTGGGTGGGGGGTAGGGGTGAGGTCCATAGGTCCATTCTATAACTACTGGAAAGAACTAAAAAATCAACTTTATCCGAGAAAATAACTCCATACTCCTTATCTACCGGATCTCCTTCCGTCTAAATACTCTAAAAGAAAGCTTCTACATTATACAGTTCAATAATACACGACTAACATGTTTCGCATCAAGGTTGATGATTTGTCGACATAAAAAATCCTTGGTACGGTATACAACAACAATATAAACATAGTAAAACCAATTGTTCAAGTCCACCTCAGGTGTATTGTAGCTAAATGGTAGATCAAAGAAAATATTCATTAATTAAACAAAAACTTCACATAAAGCTGTAACCTTACAAATTCACTGTTCTTGTTGTACCTGACAGTGTAGCGCCGTGGAAACTCTTGTGTGCAATATATAAAAGTAAAAAGCTGTGACGCTCACCTTCTGTTTGATCCTATCCATAGCAGCCAGCATCTCTTGTTCTGGTGGCAGTGTCTTACCGTTGACTGAAGCTGCCTTGGTGAGCACCTTGAGCGCCTCCTCGTTCTTCCCGTTAATCACCAGCCACCGCGGGGACTCTGGTAATGTCCTGATGGAGAGCCACCACCACCTTGTCATAAAACTATATCTGCATGTTTATATATATATATATATATATATATATATATATATATATATATATATATATATATATATATATATATATATATATATATATTTATATATATTTATATATTATTATTATTTTTTTTCTAAATCTGGATTTAATTGCTAAATTCATGGTGAAGACACCATAAAGCACCATCTAACCCTCACCTGAGCATCACTCAACAAACAAACAGCTTCTGTTGAGTATTTCTTACCTTATTTGTGAGACTGTAATGATCTTTGTCAATTCATTCAAATTACTGATGAATGCTACTCATATCCGATAACCTTTTGGTGATGGTAGTTTATAGAGTTGAAATAATAATCACTAGAGGAAGAAACAAATAAAAGCTACAGAATAACATATTTGAGGTAAATTTAGCAGAGGGATAGAAATTAAGGAATTATAAGATAGAGAAGTGGCCAGATTTGTAAATGTGGTATGACGACAATCCAGCCATTCTTGACTCAATTCCACTATTAGTTGTTTAGTGCGGGCTGACCAATACAAACACACACACACACACACACACACAGTTGTTCACAAGCCACGTACAATAGTTTAACCTGCCCTCAGGCGATGCAAATCCCTGATGACAGGAATCCAAACTTAAGTCAACCTCTGACCCAAAGCTGCTGGCTTTGTCAATCTTCTCCAAGTTACACAAAGAGATCCAGTACTCTTATTCACGTCGTATGTTCAACATGGTTAAGGACAGATAAGTGATATTATTCACTTGGGGACATTCTCATTGTTTATATTTTTATTTTTTACATTTCAAATGTGTGTATCTTCAGTTAAATTTTAGTGAAGGGATTTATTTTGTCTACATCAGTGTTCATTATGTTTGCTTTTTACCTAATAGGTGATTTTGTGTTATTATAACTTTTTTTACAAAGCTTAAACTTAAACATCTCTACTGCAACTTACTTTACTGTCACTCGGAATCGAGTATGACGATCATCCAGCTAGGATACACTCATATGAGTTATTAAGGATGTCACCTTCGTTGGTGAGCTATGAGGCGACTTGAGAGGCCGATACGGGACTGGCAGGGCCGTCCATAGATGTTGCTCATGTAGAGGGCTACATATACAGTAGTGCAGGAGGGGCGTCGTGAGTATCTTTCCGGCGCTGGTGCAGTTAGGCTAACTTGAAAGTATTGACACCTTCTCATGTGGTGCTCCTCCAAGCGTTATGGTATGTATTGATCGTTTCCCAGATGAGGGGGTCGATTTGGCACTTTTCAGGTCTGTCTTAAAACTATCCTTATACCTTTTCCGTTGTCCATTAGCGTTACATTTACCATTCGTTAGGTGACTGTAAAGTAGCTGCTTTGGCAGTCTACTGTCGTCCATTTGGGTAACATGGCCAGTCCAACGTAGTTGTTCATGGATATTGGTAGTCTCGATGCTCCTACAGTTGATGTCAGCGAGAATACTGGCCTTTGTTCTCTTGCCTTCCCAGCGAACTCAGAGGATGGAATGTAGACTACGTTGGTGAAAGTTTTCGCTGCCATACAGCAGGGTGGTGGGGGGGGGGGGGCCCACTGCTCGATACACGTTCAACTTTATAGATAGTTTCAGCTCCCTACAGCTGAAGACATGGGTACAGAGTCTGCCTAAGGCTTGAGATGCGCATCTAATCCGATGTTGAATATCTTCATCAATGTTCGCAGTGGTGGACAGGTGGGAGCCAAGGTACTGGAAGTGGATAACATTCGAGATGGATGGTGGAGGTGTAGTTGAACCAGGGGCAGGCTGAAAGAGATTCTGAGTCTTATGTGCATCAACCTCAAGTCCGAAGTGTGCATACGCATCTGCGTAGGAGTTCAGGATCTCCTGTACATAAGAACATAAGAATGGAGGAAACTGCAGCGGGCCTATTGGCCCATACTGGGCAGTCACGTTTACACCCAACCCCTATTGCTCATATAAGCATCCAACCTATGTTTGAAGCTATCCAGCGTATTCGAGTTAATGATGATATTTGGTAACTTGTTCCATTCATCCACTACTCTGTTTCCAAACCAGTGTTTACCTATTTCACGCCTAAATCTAAATTTGTCTAATTTAAAACCATTGTTACGAGTTCGCTCCTGGTTGGATAGTTTGAGTACCTTTGTAATGTCCCCTTTGTTTAGTCCTGCCTTCCACTTATATGCACCTCTATCAGGTCGCCTCTCGCTCTACGTCTCTCGAGGGAGTGCAAATTAAGATGCTTTAACCTGTCTCTATACTCAGTGTGAATAAAGAAGGTGAGGTCGTCTGCATACTGAAATTCAGTGATTGAAGCTGCAGACACCTTTGTTCCTGGCACGAGTCAGGAAGGCAGCCAATAAAATGGAAGAGAATTGGCGCCAGAACACATCCTTGTTTTACCCCCGTTTGGATGGGGAAGAACTCAAACTTGGTGTCATTGTGCAAGACTCTACTGCTCATGCCATCGTGGAGTTGTTTCACATTGGCAATGCATTTTTGTGGGCAGCCAAAATGACTGAGGGTCAGAGGGCTTCCCTGTTGACTGAGTCGAAGACCTTAGTAAGGTCAATGAAGTCCATGTCCAAGTCATGACGCTATTCTCTGCACTTTTTCTGTATCTGACGAGCAGCAAAGATCATGTCAGTGGTGCCACGAAATGGTCTAAAGCCACATTGAGATTCTGGACAGCAGTGAGTTCTTTCTTTTTTCTTTTTATCCTTTTCACCACTGATCGGCTCGTTAGCCTCTTCGGCGATCGGTCACGTCTCTGATTACTTTTCCTTTTCTTTTATCCTCTTCACCAAAAGATCGGCTCGTTAGCCGCTTGGGCGATCGGTCACGTCTCTGTCACGCACTGTTGGCAAGTACTGGGCATGCACAGTCTCCTGAATGTACCTGAACCCGCTCCAGTGTTGGTCAAGTCTTGTCTTGAAAGAGCTCACACTCGGTGCCGTCACAACATTTTCTGGTAGATTGTTCCAAGAGTTTACAACCCTCACTCCGAAAAAGTTTGCCCTCACAGTTTTCTGGACTTGCGGCTTTTTCAATCTTGAGCTGTGATCCCTTGTGGGGCGAGCGTCCGCCAGCTCCAAGTAAGGTTACTCGACTGAGTAGTGCCCCTTGAGGGTAGCTGAGGTTCCGAAGTGCAGGCACCAGTCTGGTGGCCCTCCTTTGAACATTTTCAACCAACTGACAGTCCCTAGCAATATCTCGGGGACCAGGCGGGGTGACAATACTCAAGATGGGGAAACACTTCACTCTTGAAGATCGTTACGAGGGACTGACCGTCTAGATATCTGAACGACCTTCATATGAGACCCAATAATTTATTTTCCTGATTTACCTTCTTCTCGCAATGGCCCAAGAACTTCAGCTCATTGTCAACATACACACCTAGGTCCTTCTCACATTCAGTCTCAAATAGTGCAGTTTCTTCATCCCGTTGGGAAATATGATACGCCTCCTTACCGTTGGTACGCCTCCTTACCGTTGGTACGCCCCAGGTGCATCCTCTTACACTTCGTGACATTGAATCTCAGTAGCCATTTCTTCGACCATTATTGGAGCCCACAGAGGTCCTTCTGCTGCTCTTCACAGTCCGCTTGGTTCTTGATTTCCGGAAATAACTTGGCGTCATCGGCAAACATTTGTATGGAGGAGTGTACAACGTCAGGCATGTCATTTATGAAACAAACAAACAACAGCGGGTCCAATACACTGCCCTGTGGTACTCCACTTGTGACAGGTAAGGATGATGATTTCGTGCCATTAATCACTACGCACTGCTTGCGGTCAAGTAGAAAGTCTTCTATCCACGCTAGGACATTTCCCCGAATTCCGTACCCTTCCAGTTTGATTTTCAGCCTTTCGTGGGGTACACTGTCGAAAGCCTTGGCAAAATCTAGGTAAATATTGTCGATATTACCACCCCGTTCCAGAATATGGGTCCAAATATCTAATACCTTGAGCAATTGTGTTAAGCAGGAGCGCACCGGCATAAAACCGTGTTGGCAATCCTTTACAAGGTTGTTTCGTATTAGATGTTCCATTGCGGCATCTCTGATAATACTCTCAAGTACTTTTACATATTATGCTGGTCAGGCTCACCGGTCTATAGTTGTTCGTGGAGTGACGATCGCCCTTCTTGGAGATAGGTCTCACATAAACCACTTTCCATTCACTGTTGACCTTTTGATCATCCAGGCATTTACAGTCTGACCGGTTTTCCTTGTTCTTAGGTGATTTCCTGCTTCTCCCATATATTCTCCAGGAGAGAGTGGAGACGGCTTATAAGAAGAGATCGTCCTACTTTATACACCTTGGTTGGGATTCCATCAGGCCCTGTGGCTTTGTAATTTTTCATCTGCTTGAGGGCAGTAGCTACCTCATTCAGGGAGGGAGGATAGCTGAGGTGGGTCAGCTCTGTGTGCTGAGAACATCCACATTGGTGTTTTAGTTGAGCAGGGAATGGTAGTGCTCTTTCCAGCGCTGATGGAGCCTTCTTTGTCTTTAATTAGGGAGTTACCGTAAGATGAGTGGAGGAGGGCTGCGCCATGAGTAGTTTGGCCTTACAATGTTTTATCGGAAATGAAAAATTCACGCATCTTGTGTTGATCTAAAAATATTTGCATTTCTATGCTATATTTTTCCACTATTCATTCATTAGGTTGTGAAGTCCGTGATGGATCGCCACTTTCTTCTCGTGGAAGGTTTCAGCTTTGGTCCGAGACTTAGGGTTACTTGCCAGTCAGTGAGATCAGCACGTTTACTATTGATAAGTATTTCGATTTCCAGATCACTTTCATCAAATCAATCCTGGTGTTTTCTTTTCATGTGGCAGAGAGTCTCGTTGCAGGATTTTGTGATGACAGCTTTGATAGGACCCCATTTAGCACTCGGATTTTTGTTGTTTGTTGTGGGTACTGTTTATCAGCCCATCGTTGAGCTGCTCTCTGAAAGCATGTGCTATCAATGGATCCTCCAGTTGCTTGATGTTAAAGCCTCTTCTGGAGTCTTGTTGTCTTCACTGTTTTGGGACAACATGAAGGGAGAGTTTGGCTAGGCAAGCCAATGATTTGTATCACAGTGGTCTGAGCCATGCGTTGCTCGGGTGATAAGGACATCTCGGTGATATCTTTCTCTGACAATGATGTAGTCAATGAGATGCCAATGTTTGGATCATGGGTGTTGTCAAGAACCACTGAACTTGTCGGCCTGCCTAAACAAAGTATTGGTGATAGTGAGGTTGTGTGCATTTGGGATTACACTTCCCTAGTCCATTTCTCCCCATGGTTCCCTGCCAAATGTTAGCATCTCTGCTAACTCAAGCATTGAAGTCACCAAGGAGCACAACCTTATCTTCTCTTGGGATAGAGGCTAGCACTCTGTAAAGGTCGGCATAAAAGGCCTCCTTGAGGTAATCCTTTACATCCAGTGTTGGGGCATATGCACTGATGAAGAATGCATGACGAGAGTAATTCAGTGGGACTCGGAGCATCATGAGACGCTCTTTGAGCCTAACAGACAGCACCGGATTGCACTGCTGCCTCGATCCCAATGCATAAACGACCATCTTATCTGTGCCGCCCATGTGCAGAGTTGTGACTAGTGACTCCTGGCAGTCATCTCTGTCTGTCCTCGTCGCCACTCGTCCATCGCCATAGGACTTGTCGGGGTATAGGGGTTTTGACGATAGTCAGAGGTATGATGAGCTGGATGATGGCTGTGTATGAGTCGATTTATGTGGTGAGGCAGGAGCACAGGCTGCAACCGCACATCTTGGCTCTCCCTTTTCCTGATCCAGTGGTGCAAGTGGTTGCAAAGACTGAGGAAAAGGGAGAGTTGCAATGGACTGCCGATAGCCCAGTTTGTTGGGTTTCGCCTTAGTAGCCTCTCCATCAGGCATTGCCTTCGTCTGACGGTGTAGTCGTTGGGTTCCCATGGTGGTCACCTCTTCCGCCTTTGCCACCGGTGGGGGACTTACTGGAGCTCTGTAAGCATGTCTACCTCATGCGGGGCTCCACTGCAGATTTTTAATTTTGGTTTTACTTCCGTAGCCTTATACCTACCAAGGTTAATCAGCAAAGACGCCAGGACATGTTCACATGCTAGTGAGCCTATGCGCTGTTCCTTTGGGGCCCACTCCTTCTTGTTATCCCTGCTGGTCTAGCCTGGAGCCGTGAGGCACCCAGTTATCACGTGTTGCCATGAGGAGGCACAGCAGGACTCTTTTTGGTGAAGAGGCTGTGTACTGGCAGGGGAAGACTTATATAAGTTCCTTCCCTGTTTACCACAAAGGCTAGCCCCAGGCGGTAGCTGAAAGTGAGAGGAAGCAAGCAGTGCTTGTACCTTAACACTAACAAAATGCTGCCACAAAAGATGCATTACACCACCCTGTGTACACACACACACACACACACACACACACACACACACACACACACACACATCTCTTCCCCTTATTACACTGCGGTTTTAATTCAAAGAGTTTTACTGGTCTGACATAGAAAATAAAACTAAGGAATTAATTTGTTTACTACAATTATCCAAAATCCCTAGACAAGAGTCAATAAAATCCAGAATTCAGGTTGAACCTTTTTGTCCATTAACAAAGTTGAAAATAATTATTGGTAAAAGGTAATTCGGATATGGATGGTAGGAAGGAAAGGGGAAGACTATGAAGGAGAAGGAAGGAAGGAAGGAAGGAAGGAAGGAAGAAAGGAAGGGGTGATGGTGTTTCTAGAAGTGATTATGAAGGACACTTATGGAAATAATGGCGAAGGAAGTACGAGAAGGGCAGATAAAGAATGTCCAAGAAGCAGCAATGAACATAAATGAGAGGAGACCATGGCATCGAGAGGTCTGTGGGGATGTCATAGCAGTTTGAATGAAAGGATGAAGACTAGTGACCGTGTGTTGTTCTTAATTTCTGTCATCTTACAGCATAATAGGAAAAGACTTAAAAGTGTGAAAAAAGAACAAATTCATAAGTAAACTAGTGGCCATTTACCAGATATATATGACAAAGAAGATATTGGGGATAGTGAGGGCGACCTGCAGCATCTGCCAGTCTCTCACCAGGTAGGCTACCCCGGGCAACACCATGTAACCCACTGCCCAGGGAATAGCGTAGAGCGATCCAATTATTGATCGGTGTTTTGGTGAGCAAATTTCGAAACCTGTAAATGGAATTATTGAAGAAATTTTCATTAGACCAGCCTATGAAGACAAAGATGAAAATGAAGGTTAATATTTTAGTCGTGCAGGTTAGAGCTGCATTTCAGTGAATAGGGATAGATTAAATAAAAAAAAATCACAGATATCATTATGTCGTACACTTTCAGGGTTGGCAAGGAAATTTGTGAAAATCATGGTTCCAGCGAAAATATGAATATGAAACTGATGAATGTAATTTAAATGTATCATTCTACCAAATAATATCAGTGGAAACACATGTTGTTTTCAATGAGTGTATGTTGAACACTGTCCCCAGTGTGGAAGCTCTCGACACGAATCAGTACACTGACTACCACAAGTCAATCAATGCTCATAAACTGCACCCGGTCTATTCATGATCCCATGACCTCTTTGTAGGTTATGTATATAAGCTACTGTGCCGAGTAGCAACCCTGCATATAAGCTACTGTGCCGAGTAGCATTTATATATATTATCACGTGGCAACACTGCACGTTATGTGGCATCATTGCCCCGAGGCTACCATATGGCAAGGCAGCCTCAGTCTGACTGTGTGAGCCGTGCATGGCACACGCGAGTCACCACTTGTATTTCTCTCATCCATAATAAACGGACTTCAGTGTTACCCAGTGTTTCCCTACCCATCACTGCATTCCTTAGGGAACACTTGTAACCATCATGGCGCAGTGGCTAGGATCTGTGGACTTACAAGTGTGTAAACGGTGCCGAGACAGTTGCGTCTGCCGGTGATGCGCGTCGACTCATAGTGTGTTGTGTTGTGTTGCGCTGTGTTTCGCCGCGATGTGCAGTGTTGGGCCGTCACAGTGCGTTTTAGTGACGGTGGCAGTGTTAGTGTCAGTATATTACAGTATATTAGTGTGTGTCTAGAGCTGAGAGTTGAGCATTGGCCTGTTTTTTAGTGGTACCCACGGAGCACGCAGGTGTACACCCTTCTCGTTTGACATCCCGGGAGACACTGACGGTCTGTCTCACTCCCGCCGCGTCTCCAGCCACCGGCATTAAGGCCACCACGAAGTGCTCTCTCAGACACACACACACACACACACACACACGCACGCACTCACTCGCTCACTGACAGAACAGTGGACGCTATGCGTATTTCTGCGCTGTTTATGTCATATATATGTGGTTCGAGCTGTTGAGGCGCCACTTTATATACTAAACAGTGCAGTCCACGCACACATAAAGATGGGAGGTAAGAAGGGACAACGTCAAGATGGGAGACACGACTCCCCACCACCTTTTCCTCCACCGGGCGCAGACTCTCATCCTCAACCTCCAGTGACGGACATTGCCACAATTCTGAGGTGGATGGACGACCGGGGCGAGAAACCCAGAGAGATGGAACTTCAGAGGAAGGAGACACGAAGAGAGGAGGAAAAGTTGCGTTTTGAGGCACTATTGGCGACCCTGGCGCTAACCCACCCTCCCTCACTCGCAGGTAGCGCGCATATAGGCGCCAGTACCCTCCCTCCTCCACCACACCAGCGTCCTGCAGGCACTCTTGCTACCCCAACAGCTCCCAAGGCATCTGTTCAACCCCCACCCGCCCTCTCACCAGACGTCACGTTTTAGCTTTTTCGTGAGTGGAGGCGGCGTTGGACAGATTACTCCAGGATGGTGGATCTTGACAGCATGCCTCCGAACAAACAGCTCATCCAACTGCGGATGTGTTTGTCGCTGGAGACCCAGAGAGTTTTGGAGCACACGTTGAAAGTGCCTCCCGATTCTACATCTTCAGTGACGGATGTGCGCGACCTTTTACAGGAGCATGTTTAGGGTCGGAACAATGAGGCTTTGCGTCGCCGCGCCTTCACCAGCTGCAAGCAGGCGGAGAACGAATCCTTTGACGACTTTTTTGTATGCTTGAAGAGTTTGTCAGAGGAGATCGACGTCTGCAAGGCGCACAGCCGGGAATGTGAGGAAGCCTGGATCAAGCACGGTATCTTGACAGGTGTCAGGCACGAAGAGTTGATGCAGCGACTCATCCCCCTGGACGCTTCCTCCACACTCCAGGTGGTAGTGACTAAATGTCGGTCATACGAGGCCACCAAGTCCGCCACCTCTGCCTTACGGGCCCCACCTGCTGTGAGAGCTATCTCACAATACAAGAAGAGTAAGAAGGCGGCCAACAACGCGAAGGCTGCCACACGTTCTTCCACGCCTCCGCCTAGTGCTTCCTGTGGCAGCTGTGGAAAGCATCATGGCCCCAAGACTTGCCCGGCCGCCGACGCACTGTGTCGTGGATGTGACCGTAAGGGCCACTGGTCTAACACAGACAGGTGCCCTGCACGAGGCCGCAAGTGTCAGGCCTGTGGTCGCTATGGACACTACGACAAGTGCTGCCGCCAACCCAAGCCCAAAAGCCCGAGACGAGGAGGACAGCAGCGCACTTCCCTCGGGGTGGTTCGCACGCAGCCCCCTCCAGATGGCCCACGCAGCCCCAAGCAGCAGCGGAGTCACATCAGGAGGGTGGAATCGACCACACACCCCAGGGCTACCCCTTCCCCTACTATCCGCGTTGCCGTCACACACGGTGATGTGTCAGGTCACATCGAGGTGATACCGGTCACGGGCGCCGATACTACGGTGATTGGGTTGAAGCACCTCCAGAAACTGGGCCTCACCAAACGTAACCTGGGACCACCGCCGCAGCTGCTGTACTACAATGCGGACGGTTCCCAGATGCCGGACGCTGTGGGCTCCTTTCAAGCGGAGATCACTTACGGCGACAGGTCGTGTCACGGATGGATCGACGTGCAGCCTACTCTCGCTACACCCTTGTTGTCGCGGGAGCACCTCAAGGAGTTATGCGTGGTACCCAGGGACTTTCCCGAGCAGATCCCAGCTGCTCGGTACACCGCCAGCAGGGTGCGTGAATCAACGAGCGACGCGCCTGGTGCTGCCACACAGAGCTGCCCAGATCCCGCGTCCACTCCCACCCACACAGGACGCTCCCCTGCCCAGATCCTGCATGGTCACCCTCTCCGCTCTTGCGTTCCTGCACACACCAAGGCCTTTGCGAAGGACTGGCAGACCAGAGCCGAGAGCTGCGACCGCCGCGCCGCTTCACGTGCCCAGGACGCCAAGGCTCGGTATGACGACCGTGCCCGCCCTCTTCAGCCAGTGGAGATTGGTGCCCTTGTCCGTGTCCAGGACCCGACGACGACACGTTGGGACAAGGTGGGCATAGTGATGGGCGTCGGCCGGTCGCGGGAAACAAGGTCAGGATGCCGACAGGCCGTGTCTGGTGGAGGAATCGCCGCTTCCTCCAGGCAGTCCCACCCCCTGCTGCTGGCCCCCTGACAGAGGACGAGTCACCTACACCTCACGAGGATCCGCCCCACAGTGCACCTCGACACTCGGAGCGACTTAGGACTAAGAAGTCCGCTCAAGACAAAGACTATGAGCGTGAGGGGGGAGGGAGATGTAGGTTATGTATATAAGCTACTGTGCCGAGTAGCAACCCTGTATATAAGCTACTGTGCCGAGTAGCATTTAATTATATTATCACGTGGCATTCGTGGCAACACTGCACGTTATGTGGCAACATTGCCCCGAGGCTGCCATATGGCAAGGCAGCCTCAGTCTGACTGTGTGAGCCGTGCATGGCACATGCGAGTCACTACTTGTATTTCTCTCATCCATAATAAACGGACTTCAGTGTTACCCAGTGTTTCCCTACCCATCACTGCATTCCTCAGGGAACACTTGTAACCACCACTCTTCAGGTGTCCTAACTTGAATAGGGAGGCTGATATGGGTACTGTATCTTTTTCTGCCATGAGAATCAGCCATACCCACCATGTTTCTGATAGAACTAAACTTTGTCTGGGAAAGAAATCTGACCTGTTGACATGCCTGGTGAAAAAACTGCGATAGAGCCATCTAGCTCTTTTGACATGAAAGTACTGTACTTGATTGTGCCGCTGTGGTGCACCTCTTCTCTACAAGCTGCATCAGAATATTTGGAGACTATTTTAGGCCAATGGCGTCTTTCAGTTCAACATGCAGCAGCAAAAGGGAGCCAAGAGACTGAATGTTATGTGGGATACATACCTCAAAACTGAACAAAATAGTCTACAAGAGACAGAGGAGGGAAAGGTAAAAAGAGAAAGGGTGCCATTCAGAACAAAATTCCGGTAAAGTGGCAAGTTTTCTTACGTGATTCAGATAACAAGCAGAAACTATTTGCATTTTTGTCTGACAAGACTGGAAACAGTAAATTCCCCCTCAGAAGGCAGTTGTTATCACACCTGAATAAAGTGTTACAGTCAGAGGAACCAACCACTGTATGCATATGGGAGTGGCCTTCTCTGAGCAGTTAAGTGCGCAGATCAACAACTACGGAATTCAAGAGGTTAGTGCAAATATGTAGCCTGATGAGGAGTCAAATGAACCACACACCAGGGAACAAACAAGCTTAATCAAGAATCTTACATTATTTATGAGGGATGGAATTATTCTAACCTCTAGTAGTAGAAATCACTGGAGACTGGGGAAAGTAATTCGTTCGATAAAGCATCTATATCCACTGGAGGAATCTGTGTAGTGTAATAATGAAGCTCAGGATGAACTCAGTGATGTTGTACAAACAAAGGCAACAGATATGCTTTCCTTAAGTTTAGCTGTAAGGACTACCAAAAGAAAGGCTGCCGAACGTTGCAAGGATTGACTCAGGAAAGTAAGTCATAATGACTAAGATCCCCAATAATGTAGGAATTAACCGCCTGTATTCAATAGGAATACAGTATTCCCTACAGCCCCCACAATATCGCGAAAAGTAAAGTGATACAGTAAAATCTCCATAAGCCGGAATCCCTCAAACATATAACTCTCCGACAGCCGGAATTTAAATTGTCTTGTAAAATTATCCCCAAAGGTGGAATTTTCCGGAAAATTCCGGCTTTGGGAACGAATTTCTGAGGGGCAAGAAAATTTTCCTGATACCGGAAAATTCCAGGGATAGGGTAATTTTTTCCATTTTTGAGAGATGAAAATCAGAAGCATTTTACCAGAAATTCAGAAAAAAATTTCCCATTCCCAGAAAATTCCGGAGATGGGGGAATATTTTTCCGGATTCAAGAGATAATGTAGTGCACAATTTCTGGAACTTCCGAGAACGTTTTTCCGTTACCAGGAAAATTCCAGGGAGGAGGTTTTTTTTTTTACGGCTTTCAGAGAGTCGTCTCATTACCCAGAAATCTCTCATTCCCAGAAGTGCTCTGCACCAATTGTTCTGGCTAATGGAGATATCACTCTAAATGTAAATATAAATGTAATTTTTTTATATAAATTTATTGATTATTACGTTGATTAAATGCTTACGTACAGTCTCGTTCAAGATTCTTCGAACACTGTTGGAGACAGCTGGCAAGTCAAGGCTGTTTGTTTACTATAGTACATAGAAAAAATTAGGAATGAATGCAAAATTGGTCGGTGATTGGTTACTTAGTTCCATGTTGCTTAATTAATGGTTAGGCTTTGTTGTTTCGTATTATATTATACTACGTACTATAGTAAACAAACGGCCTTGAGTTGCCAGCTGTCTCCAGCAGTGTTCGAAGAATTTTGAACGAGACTACCCTTATCCACTAGCTCCTGAGATGTCCCCACACACAACGCTTCCGTGACGCCTGCTGGACCACCACTCCACGACCCCCTGACGGAGGCACGATGATCCTCCCTATACTGGCCAGATATTTTGTAAATAACATTGATTATATGTTAAAGGAATATCCTTCCTTCCTTCCTTCCTTAGGCATTAGTAAGCCCCTTTATAATATTTATACTGTATATACTTATCACACTTGTCAGATGCATCTGGTGTCATTGTACAGGGGTACCTAGTGACAGCACTAGGATCCCGCTTCCTCTATCAAGGAATAAACAATTGAAATTGAATTGAACGAGACTGTACGTTGAACTCGGATGGATTGATAAATAAAGTAAATTTGAAAGATCTGCCCGAAGTACAAGTAATTCAGAAATAATGTTTTGGCGTGATGTGGGAAACCTATTTACTAAGATTTGCTTATGTACCGAACTTAATCCTCACCCCCTCGCAGTCTTTCGGCGTAGGTTTCGTCAGTAACAGGAACGGTTTTTCCATTTTAGTAAACATTGGGTAGAGTGATCCAGACCAAACTTGAACCCTTATAGATGCATTGTCCAGCGCACGTGGTTAGTGGGAGGAACTTAGTTGGTTGATAGGGCCGGTTCTCTGTTCCTGCATTTCTGCTTATGGGAGGAGAGCTCTTAGTGTGAGATATGGCTGAATGGGAGGGGTTGCGTCATCACAGGAGTGCTTAATGATGCAATTTGCGTCAAAAGACCACGAGAGGTTTAATAAAAAACTACATCATAGTAAAATAGTAAATTTACAAAATATAAACAATTATAGATTTATTATTTGGGAGAGCCATAGAAACGCTCAACACAAACGTGAGGGCAACAGGTGAATGTAAATGTAGATGCAATGATGACTGGAGGAAAACCCGTAAGAGGGCATCTCATATATTGTTCCTGCAACTACCATTATAATCTGTTACTTTCTTGATGTTTGTTTGCCAATGCTTTTGAACTTAACTGTGATAGAATGCTCATTATTATTATTATTATTATTATTATTATTATTATTATTATTATTTTAATTAAACTATGGGATACTTACAGATGATCAAGCAGCCGCTGTAGTACCCACTGCAAGATGCAGCGACCAAGATGCGCATCACCATGTAGAAAGCGAGAGTTGGGGACAAAGCCGTTACCATCCCAGTCACAAACGATAACGCACCACTTAGTAACACAGACCGTCGGCGACCAATCCTACCGGCACACCATAGTCATCATCATCCTTCTGCTGAGATTTACACACACACACACACACACACACACACCCTCCAACACCATCCACACACCTCCAACACCACCCAGACACACCCTTTAAAACCACTCACACACACACCCCCAACACCACCCACACACACGCTCCAACATCACCCACGCACCCTCCAACACCACCCACACACACCCTCCAACACCACCCATACACACCCTCCAACACCACCCACACACACCCCCCAACACCACCCACACACACGCTCCAACATCACCCACACACCCTCCAACACCACCCACACACACCCTCCAACACCACCCACACACACCCTCCAACACCACCCACACACACCCTCCAACACCACCCACACACACCCTCCAACACCACCCACACACACCCTCCAACACCACCCACACACACCCTCCAACACCACCCACACACACCCCCCCAACACCACCCACACACACGCTCCAACATCACCCACACACCCTCCAACACCACCCACACACACCCTCCAACACCACCCACACACACCCTCCAACACCACCCACACACACCCTCCAACATCACCCACACACACCCTCCAACACCACCCACACACACCCTCCAACACCACCCACACACACCCTCCAACACCACCCACACACACACCCCCCCAACACCACCCACACACACGCTCCAACACCACCCCCACACACGCTCCAACACCACCCACACACACCCTCCAACACCACCCACACACACCCTCCAACACCACCCACACACACCCTCCAACACCACCCACACACACCCTCCAACACCACCCACACACACCCTCCAACATCACCCACACTACTACTACTACTTTGCTGTCATTCGGAATGAAGCATGAAGATCATCCATCTATGATACATTGATATGAGTTATTAAGGATGTCACCTAGGTTGGTGAGTTTTGAGGTGACTAAAGAGGCCGATACGGGACCGGCAGGGTCGATCACAGTTGTTGCACATGTGGGGGGGCTACATCTAGTGCGGGAGGGGCAATGAAAGCGTTTTTCCGGCGTTGGCGCTTGTCTGCCTTGCTATGCAGTCGGGTTAACTGGAAATTATTGACAATTTCTTGTGTGGTGATTCCCCAAGGTGTGGAATAATCGTCTTCCAGGTGAGGGGGTCGATTTGGCACTTTTTTCTGGTTTGTCTTATGACTATCGATAAACCTTTTCAGTTGTCCGCCAGCGTTATGTTTACTATGCGTTAGGTGACTGTAAAGTAGCTGCTTTGGCAGTCTACTATCATCCATGCGGGTAACATGGCCAGTCCAGCGTAGTTGTTTATGGATAATGGTAGCCTTGATGTTTCTACACTTCGTGTCAGTAAGAATACTCTCATTTATTCTCTTATCTTTCCAGCGAACTCGGAGGATAGAACGTAGACTATGTTGGTGAAAGTTTTCAAGTGCCTTGATGTGCCTCATGTATGTGACCCAAGTCTTGCTGCCATATAGCAGGGTGACCACTGCTCGGCATACGTGTAACTTTGTAGATAATTTCAGCTCCCTACAGCTGGAGACACGGTTTCGGAGCCTGCTAAAGGCTTGAGATGCACATCTGATCCGATGCTGAATCTCTTCATCAATGTCCACAGTGGTGGTCAGGTGGGAGCCGAGATACCGAAAGTGGGTAATATTAGAGAGGGTAGTACCGTTAAGTTGGATAGATGGTGAAGGTGTGACTCATCCAGGAGCAGGCTGAAAGAGAATTTGAATCTTGCGTTCATTCACCTCGAGGCGGAAGTGTGCATACGCATCTGCGTAGGTGTTCAGGATCTCCTGTAGGTCGTGTTCAGTGTGAGCAACAAGGGTGAGGTCGTCTGCATACAGAAGCTCAGTATTGGAAGCTGCCGACACCATTGTTCCTGCCGGAGGTCGTCGTCTTTTGAAAAGACCCTTCATCCAGTACTAAAAGTCCACCCTACAAGCTAGATTGGCGCTGGCACGAGTAAGAAAGGCAGCCAAGAAAATGGAAAAGAGTGTTGGTGCCAGTACACACTCTTGCTTAACCACCGTTTGGATGGGGAAGAACTCAAACTGGGTGCCATTGTGCAGGACACTGCCGTTCATGCCATCGTGGAGTTGCCTCACAATGGCGATGAATTTTGGTGGACAGCCAAAAAAACTGAGGTTTCACCCGAGGGTTTTCCTGTTGACCGAGTCGAAGGCCTTGGTTAGGTCGATGAAAACCATGTACAGGTTACAACGCTATTCTCTGCAGTTTTCCTGTATCTGACCAGCAGCAAATATCATGTCAGTGGTGCCACGTAATGGTCTAAAGCAGCGGTTCTTAACCGGGGGGCACGCCCCCCTAAGGGGGCCTGAGTAATTTCCACGGGGGGGAGGTGGCGAACCTAGAGCAAAAAATAAGGAATGGCCTTAACAAGTGTGTGTATGACCATATTTGGATTTTCGTAGGGGGGTGGAGGGGTTCTCGTTCCCCACAGATACTTCAAAATGTCGTAAATGATAACTACGTTAATCAAAATTTAAAATTCCACTAAAAGTGACTGAATTAAGGTAGTAATAATGTCGGTAAGTGGACGATAATTTGATGAAGAAACGATAATTTTGAGGCTCTAGTACGATAATTCACATTTGAAAAATTGTCAACACTGACTGAGACGATTTCCAGTGCCAGTCGCCCGCGACGTCCGTCCGTGACAACTTTCTACCTCTCACACTCATGCAATTCTTTCTTCAATTGAGCTATGATGTAGGGTAGACTTTTTATGAACGAAACAATAATGATAATTACTTATAACAATTGAAAAGAATGCTAAGTGTTTCGTTTTAATAACGAGAATGAAATTTGCCAACTCAAAATCAAGCGTTGTCTACTTTGAGTGATGTTATGGCCATGTGGTGGTGGTGGTGGTGGTGGTGGTTTATGATCATGGTTTTAAAATTTTATATGAAGGAAGGAGGGGGGGGCGTGGAGATGAGGACCAACTGCTATAGGGGGCGCGACCCTAAAAAGGTTAAGAACCACTGGTCTAAAGCCACATTGAGATTCTGGGAGGAAGTTTTCCGCCTCAGGAAGAAGTCTGTTTTAGAGGACAGCGAGATCCCACGGTAGTTGCCACAGTCTGACTGGTTTCCCTTGTTCTTATAAATATTGACGATGGAGGCGTCTTTTAAGAGCTTGGGGGATTTCCTCCTTTTCTCATATATTCTCCAGGAGAGAGTGGAGACGCCTTGTAAGCAAAGGTCCTTCTGCTTTATACATCTCGGCTGAGATTCCATCAGGCCCAGAGGCTTTGTTAATTTTCATCCGTTTGATGGCAGTAGCTATCTTATCTAGGGATGGAGGATAGCTGAGGTGGGTCAGCTCTGAATGCTGAGGGACCTGCTGGGTAGTCAGAGCATCCACATCAGTGTTTCGGTTGAGCAGTGAATGGTAGTGCTCCTTCCAGTGCTGAAGGAGGCCTTCATTGTCTTTAATGAGGGAGTTACCATTGGATGAGCAGAGGGGGGGTCGCGCCATGAGTACTTGGGCAGTATATTGTGTTGATCCACAAATCTTTGCATTTCACATGCTTTATTTTTAAACCAGTCGTCCTTTAGATCACGAAGTTTGCGTTGGCCCATCGCTTTCTTCTGGCAGAAGGAATGAGCTTTGGACCGAGACTGAAGGTTGTTCTGCCAGTCAGTGAAAGCAGCACAGTTACTCTTGATAAGTACGTTTCGATTTCCTGCATATTTTTATCAAACCAGTCCTGGGGTTTTCTTTCGATCTGGCCGAGGGTCTCACTGCAGGTTTTTGTGATGGCAGAGTCGAGGATACCTCATTCGGCACTCAGATTTAGGTTTTTGTTGTTTGGTTGTTTTTCAGCCCATTGTCAAGCTGCTTTCTGAAAGCATTTTCTACTGCTTGATCCTCCAGTCGCTTGGTATTAAAACTTCTGGAAGATTTTTGCCTTCGCTATTTTGGGGCAACGTGAAGTGAGAGCTTGGCTCTGACGAGTCGATGATCTGTGTCACAGTGGATAAGGACAACTCGGTGATCTCTTTCTCTGATAATAATGTAGTCAATGAGATGTCAATGCTTAGATCATGTGTGTTTTCAAGAACCCTTGAACTTTTCGGCCTGCTTAAACAATGTGTTGGTGATAGTGAGGTTGTGTTCAGCATATTTGCTGAGGAGGAGTAAGCCGTTGGGATTACACTCGCCCACTCCGTTTCTCCCTATGGTTCCCTGCCATAAATGAGCATTTCTGCCGACTCTGGCATTGGAGTCACCTAGGAGCGCAGCCTTATCTTCTCTGATGGTAGAGGTTAGCACTACGTCAAGGTCAGCAGAAAAGGCCTCCTTGATGTCATCCTCTGCATCCAGTGTTGGGGAGTAGGCACTGATAAAGAAGGCATGACGTGAGTGATCTAGTGGGATTCGGAGCCTGATGAGGCACTCGTTGATACCAACAGGCATTTCAGGTAACTTATGTAGGATGAATTGGCAAATGGGAGAGCCAACTCCTTAAACGTGGTTTCTTTCTGCAGAGGGCTTACTGTTCCAGGAGAAGGTATAGCTGGACTACAAACACACATCTTGGCTCTCCCTTTTCCTGATCCAGTGGAGCAGTTTATTGCAATAACTGGGGAAATGGAGAGTTGCAATAAACTGCCGATAGTCCAGTTTGTTGGGTTTCGCCTTATTAGCATGTCCATCGTGCAATGCCTTCATTCGCTGGTGTTGTCGTTGGTGTCATGTGTGGGTCACCTCTTCTGCCTTTTTCGCCATTGGTGTCTTACTGTAACCCCGTTAAGCATGCCTGCTTGATGTGGGGCTCTGTCACAGATTTTTCGTTCTTGGTTTACTCTCGTAGTCTTATGCCCTCCAAGGTTAATTAACAAAGCAGCGGGGCAGTTGCTGGTTGGCGCCGTCCCTCTGGGGCCCACTGCTGCTCTGAGTTTCCCGGCTGGTCTGGCCTGGGGCCATGAGGCACTTAGTTACCGTGTGTTACCACGAGAAGGCACAGCATGAGTCTTGGTGGTGAAGAGGCTGTGTACTGGCAGGGGAAGACTTACACAAGGCTGCTCCCCTGTTCACCACTAGCGCTAACCAGCGGCGTTAACTGGAAGCGAGAGGAAGCAAGCAGTGCTTGCACCTTAACACTAAGACTTCTGCCATACTAGACCCATTATACCACCCTGTGCACACACACACACACACACACACACACACACCAGCGACATAGTCTGTCAGTCCTCCACTAATACTTCTACTTACTCTATTTTATATATCCCTACTATTTCCCTTCTAGCTGTTAATTATTACGTATCACGGTACTTTCTATCTTCTGTCATTTTCACTATCCTGTCTGCTGATATGATTCTTTATATCATTGGAAGGTTTTTGCCCATACAATTTGTATTTCACATAAAACTCCAACATTGTGCAGCTATTTCACGCGTCAGTCAAACAAATTCTTTCCATTTCTATTCTGCTACTTTTCCTCGACTGCCAGTAGCATTACCCATAATTCGTTTATGCAACAATTTTGTAATTTATAGATTTTCTCACTTAGGTTACCAGGCCCACATGCAAAATACAGGCGTTGTGGCTTTCATCTTGATTTTTTATTTTTTTAAGGTTAAGATGGAGAAAGGATGGAAGGCATGCTGGGGCTCAAGGCACAGCCAGACATGAAGGATAGAGAAGTTCAGACAGATAGTCGTGGGGGGAAAGGACGGAAAAAAAAATAATGAGTTAAACAGAAGGGGACGACACCCCTTGTTTTACATATTACAGAGTTTGTTGGCTAACTAAGCTAACCCAGGATTTAGGATGAGGTTGCACAAGGACTACATTGGTTGGCAATGTCTAGTTTGATTTTACAATTACATGTTATCAAAACCTTATTACTGTACAGTATTACGATAATCATGGACTCACTAGATTGTGACTTGTTAAATGTGATCCCATATCATCTCAGTTTTAATCTAAGGTGGATCATTGCATAGGACATTTATAGGTCGCGGGTTGGGTTGTAGTAGTGTGGGCAGACTTCGGGGCTGCCAGGCGTGGGATCGCCCTCCATCGATGTCTTCCCCGAGTAGGTGGTCTGGGCTGTGAGGGTCGTCCAGGAGCTTGTCCCAAACCTTCTTCCCTAGGCGATGGAACCTGACGTTGAGAGCCTCCGTTTTATTTCTCGGGTGGATGGTTTCCACTGTCTCCTGGTAGGGTGGCGCTTGGCCTCTGGCTGACCTCAGACACTTGTTTTGGAAGCTCTGTAGTTGTTTTAGTCTGGTCTTCCCAAGTGTGACGAGTGGTGCGTGTGGGTACTCCAACACAGGCCTCACCAGCACCTTGTTAAGGTGGACTTGTATCTTCTCAGGCATCAGTTTACAACGTTTTAATTTGGCTTTCTTTAGTCTGTCCTTCACGTGGGACGTAATGGCTATCCAGGAGATGGTGAGGCCGAGCAACCTGCCTTGTTTAGAGTAGTCAATCTCTTCGTCGTCGATCATCAATGGGGCCGGCTTGAATGTGGCTAAGGGTGTGACCTCGAATTTCGTTTTGTTTGTTTTTATCTTCCATTTCTTTTCATTCATACTCCGAGATATCATCTATTGCCCGAGCAGTCAGTCGAGCCATCCTTGCTGTGGACCTTCCTGGGCAGGTGACGATCTGTGTCACATCGTCGGTATACAGTACATGACGTACTTGCTGCTAGTGATTAGGGGTGGCAAGGCAGCCGGCATGCCGCTCGAGAGTGGGAATTCTTCCCACAGTGTTCTTGCTTCTTAATTTTGGCTCTGCGGTCCGTAATGAAGATGTATGATCTTATACTACAGCCTCGCGTGCCAAACCTTGTCAAACGCATTGCTGACATCCCTCAGTACTACGTTGCACTGCAGGTGGCCAGTCCTGACGCTGGTGATCTGCTCGTAAGCCTGAGTTATGGTGGTGAATATGCCTCGGTACTGGCGGGGGTTATGCACGTCTTCGTCCTCCAGATACATCCACAACCGCTTGTTTACAATTTTTTCGAGAATTTTGGCTGGTGCCTCTACAGTAGTAGCGATATCGGTCAAAAGTTTTCGACTTTGGGGGCTTCCCTGCTTTTAGTATGAGCTGGATAACGGCAATTTGGAAGATTTTAGGGAAGTATCCAGAGGCAAGGCAAGGGTTGCATATATGAATAAACCTCTATCATATTGTCAGGGATTTGGGCCAGGATCTTCTTGTTAATATGGCTTTGCCCAGGTGACATGTTTTTAAACCCTTTTATGACTGATGACACATCTACAGGAACTATGTGCTCCGTCAGCTAGCTGTCGTCTGTCAGTCTAGTGAAGTCAGTGGCTGGAGCAGGTGCTGATGGTCCTGCAACCGACCTAAAATGTCCTCCTCAAACTCCCTGTCGAAGCCCTCGTTCTCCTGTTCACTGATGGTAAAGATCTTTTGCAAATATCGCCGATGTAATTGTTCTTGGTTTTCCTCCTCAAATATTTTTCGTTGTTTTGGTCCACCGTGTTAGAGGTGGAACCCATCAGTCGCTTGATCCCTTTCCAAATGACGACAGAGTCGCAGTAGTTGCTTGCTCTCGTGCTTGATGTCCGTCTGTAGCTCTCGGTACCGGTCCCTTAGTTCTTGCAGCCACCTGCGAATACTGACTGGCTATGGCTAGCCGTCTCACGTGATTGTACCGGACACTTGAGCCGCCTCAACTGGTGACTAGTGTGAGGGTGGGGAATGGTCCTGCGGGTGGTGGACAAGGATGTTGTTGTCCATTGTTGCCATTATATCAATGTACCATTGCTCGACCGGGTTGTCGATGTCATTGGGGCTGACCTATTCCAGGTTCCTCCCCTGCTTGAGACTGAGAGACTCCTTGAAGGAGTCCCAGTCTGCCCATTTGAGGTTTGATCTGATTTTTGAGGGGATCACAATGGGATTGGATGAGAGTGTCACAATGACGCAGACATCTCTGATACGGATGCCATCCCCAACTCGCCTGGTCATACTGAATCCAACACCCTTCGAGAGACAGGCTCCAGTGATTATGACAGTGACGGTTATATTTCTATGGGAAACACTAGCCGGAGTGGAAACACTATTGCCGCGGACCCTATCACCCTGCCCTCTGCCAACCATAAGCTTAATCTACACTTCCCCAAGGGCTCTATGAAAACTGTAGAGGAACGCTTTAATTGGATGATGAAGTACTGCAGACAGCACAGTCTCAACATTCAATTCCAACAAGGTAAGAACCGGAACTTTATCAAGTGTCAGACTCCTGAAGTCTATGAAACACTTAGTACTGTTGGCTTTAACGGGGTTGTTTTGGTGCCCCCCCCCCCAGTAGAGGCTGATGAATGTTGCCACATCCTAGTGAAATGTTTCCCCCTACACGCTGACATCGAAGATGTGCGTGACTTTAATTCTAGTATGCTCAGTATGCATCGACATTACTGGGAAAGACTCCACAGGCTACGGCCATTGTCAAGTGGAAGGGAAGGGAGTGCCCAACCACTGAGGAGGCCCACCCACTCCTCCCCCCACTGTATGCAGAAGCCTATCATTCTGGGTCTGCATTTTGTGTTTTCTGTTCTCATTGGGGTCACACCTTCACTGCCTGCTGCCGACATGATTGTCCCAGATGTCGCTTCTGTTCACGTAACCATAGCTCTGCCGCCTGTGCCCAGAAAATCAAAGACCACTTTAATAGGGGTGGTGTGGGCTGTAGTTGATCCCAGGGGTTGTAACTGTGGTGGCCAGCACAATGCTGACTCACGGCAATGCCCCAATGACCGTCTGTCCCAGGGATAAAGCCCTCCGAAGGCCGTGTTTACCACAACCCCCCCCCCCCCCAAGTCTTCCTGGGCGCATCCTTTGTGTCCCCTCTGTCTCCAGCAATGCCTTCTTCAACAACACCTGCAACTGCCTGGCCTCACCTGGCTGCAACACAGCAGTCCCGGCCGTCTCCTAACTCAACTACTACTGGGCCTCCTCCTTGTCTCTACTCTGACGCTGTCAGGCCTTGTGCTCCCACCGGTGCCCCCCCACAACCCCCCTCCAGTGACATGACACAGATCATATCCCTCTTCCAAGAACTTACCAACTGTATTGAAAAACTCTTTGCTACACTCTGTACCACCATCTCCAACCTACTCTTTCCCTCTGTTGCCACCCAATCAATCCTCTCTTCTGGTTTGACACAAGCTGGTAGTCCCCCTGTGAGCCCCCCCTGTTCACGACCTACTCCACCGCTGGCGGCCTTCACTATTGGTGTAGTGTCTATCGGGCCTGCCTTGGTGTGTCCTGCTGCCCCCAAGCAAAGTCCTGCCTCATCTTCACGACACGTGGTGCCTCAATCTGTCCTCCACCCACCGCAAGCCGCGCCCACTACTGTGTCTGTGCTGTCTCCACCAAGGCTACCTATTGGACCTGAGAACACCACCCCCGGCTACCCGTACCCCACCGGCATGTCGACGCATACGCCATCACAATCACACTAAAAGGTATGTCCCTCAAGATTGTCAATGCCTATGTGACTCCCTCCACCCCTACTGTACCTGTCCCACCACACCATATCACCTCCACCCCCACTGTACTTCGCCACGCCTAGTACATTAGTAACCCTGAGCCTGGCCGCACTGTTTGTAAACTTTGTGGTCAACCGACTCTCACATCCTTTCCCACTACATCCTCACTTGCCCTATGACCTCCTCCTACAGGTTTCCAGCCGTTACCAACACCCCTTTCCCTCCCTGACCAGATATCCCTCCTCCTGGTGACAGGCCTGGCACTTGACATTATTAGGGACCTGCCGCACTTTACCATAAACAGATAAATTGTACCGGGAATTTCCCCCCACACACTCATCATTCTGTCACTTTATGTAACTTGCTGACAAAACTCATGACCCTTCAGGCTTTTACGCCCTTAATGTATGAGTCATAAAGGCAAGTATGCTTCTCCGATGGGCACTGTAAACACTTCTGCACTTCACTTTGCACAGGATGCAAGGGGGTGCCCAATAAACTAGCCCCCTCGTGAGCAATCTAAAAAAAAAAAAAAAATCACAATGACTGGCAGGTGGCCACTTGTACTGACGGGTCTGGCGGTAACGTGCCTGTTCATAACGGCCTCGCTGTTAGAGAGGTTTATGTAGTGTGTTGTAGCACTGGCACGTCTGATCAGTGTCGGGAAATCTGGCCCATGGTGTTGCAGTTTCCCCTGCTGATCTTGTAAAACAGCGCCACACCGATGTTGTTCTCATTACTGAGTCCGAGTATGGCTTTGCCGCGCATTCAAGTCCCCAATGATGTATGTTGGTTTTCCGAGGCGCAGCAGTTGGTCGAGGTCTTGTTCGGATAAGTAAGGACGTCTGGGAGGTAGGTACATCGTGCATATGATAACAGGTCCCCTGGTTGTCTCCACCTGCACTCCTAGAACTGAATCCTCGAAGTCCAGTAAAGCTTTGTGACTCAGCCGTGACCTGATAGCCACAGCGACACCATCGTTCAGCTCACCCGTCATATTCCTCTGGTATACAGTGTAGCCAAAAATCTTCAGCTTATTTTCGTCCTTTATGCCAGTACTGTTTAATAGAATAACGTTTGGGTCTAATTGATAGTGTGGATTAGACAGTTTGTTACGTCTATTAGGGGACCAGTGTAGGACATTATGTTGGACAATTTTCATCCTTCTAAGGACTGCCATTTCGGAGACTGTAGCTTGGGGCGTCGCTTGGAGTGTTTGCTTGGCTTCTGCCATTTTTAGGAGGCTGGAACTTCTTACCAGAACCTTCGAACATCTACTTGTCAGCGAAAGACGGATCCTCGAACTTCCCGTCACCCGTGTACAGGGAGATGTTCAGGTCCTGGGCCTGCGTGTCGAAGTCATCTACTGACGCTGCAGCTCGAGGGTCTTGTTCCCGTGTGGAGTAAGTGGCCATCACCTAGTCTCAATCATTGACTGTAGTTGCAGTCCAATGGTTTCTGTCGTCGCTGGGAGTATATGTCTTTGTGTCATGGAGATTTACGGTGTCGCTGGAGGACCTGTGACCTCAAGAGGACTGACTGGCCATTTCGGGGCTACGGTTATGTTGACTTTGGCCTAAGTCAGGGAAGTCATGGTCCATTTCTGGCATGGGTTGAGGTGGTCGTGAAGTCGTTGAGTGGATTACTGCTTTCATGATTTCTTTTGAGGGGACGTCATCGTTTATTTCGACAGGGAACACCTACTCCGCTCAGTAAGAAGAAATGTGGAAATGTTGAGACAAATCTATATAAATGAATATACTCAATGGGATCAGAGCATTAATTCACTTTAACAATTAGTTAAACTTTCGTCAAAAGTTATGAGGAAATACAAATATCACTGCTCGGCAACTATATATTGACCCCCTGCACAAAGGTTTATATCCAGGACGGGTCCGAACCTGAGTGCCTGAATAGTTTACCTCAGGATTAAGGGTCGTTGATGGTTCACTTATGAAATAGTTTGCACGTAAGCCCGTGAAAGTGTGTGTGTCTGACACTTGCTTTCGGGTTACACTGATACAAACAAAAGATTTTCCTTTGTCAAAAAAGTTCACACCGCTTCATGGGATAAAGTGGCGATTATCACTACAAGGTTTTACAGTCACTTTTTATTTATCAGTAAATGCATATCTTCATCATCGGGGTGACGGTCATTCTATGTGTCTAATTTCAACCTGCAACTGTGTAAATCGCTTTGTTCATCCCTTTATAACGTTTATATGACAGGAACAACAAATAATCATGTTCCTCGGAGGATCAGGGAGGAAATCATTTCTACATCTTTTGTAAACTTAAGACGGTGTAAGTCATTTTATACTAAAAGTATAATATTGTTAATAACATTTTTGAGTGTTAACCGACCGAAATATTATTAACATTCATATATCTGTCAGAAATGTACAAGCAGCGTTTAACTTGATGAAAACCCTAAACCGTTACTTACATTTCGATCAGGCAGCCAAATAACAGATATCCAAGGAAATTCCCAACTGATACCATTGCCTGTGTGGTGGAGTACAGCGCTCGCCGATTACACACGAGGTCCCACTGTTGATAAATGTTAGTTTAGTATGACCAACTGTTGATATATGTTAGTTTGGTATGGCCACTGTTGATATATGTTAGTTTAGTATGGTCACTGTTGGTATATGTTAGTTTAGTATGGCCAACTATTGATATCTGTTAGTTTAGTATGGCCACTGTTGATATATGTTAGTTTACTATGGCCAACTGTTGATATATGCTAGTTTTGCATGGCCACTGTTGATATATGTTAGTTTAGTATGGCCACTGTTGATATATGTTAGTTTAGTATGGCCAACTGTTGATATATGTTAGTTTGGTATGGCCACTGTTGATATATGTTAGTTTAGTATGGCCACTGTTGATATATGTTAGTTTACTATGGCCAACTGTTGATATATGTTAGTTTAGTATGGCCACTGTTAATATATGTTAGTTTACTATGGCCAACTGTTGATATATGTTAGTTTAGTATGGCCACTGTTGATATATGTTAGTTTAGTATGGCCAACTGTTGATATATGTTAGTTTGGTATGGCCACTGTTGATATATGTTAGTTTAGTATGGCCACTGTTGATATATGTTAGTTTACTATGGCCAACTGTTGATATATGTTAGTTTAGTATGGCCACTGTTGATATATGTTAGTTTAGTATGGCCAACTATTGATATCTGTTAGTTTAGTATGGCCACTGTTGATATATGTTAGTTTACTATGGCCAACTGTTGATATATGCTAGTTTTGCATGGCCACTGTTGATATATGTTAGTTTAGTATGGCCACTGTTGATATATGTTAGTTTAGTATGGCCAACTGTTGATATATGTTAGTTTGGTATGGCCACTGTTGATATATGTTAGTTTAGTATGGCCACTGTTGATATATGTTAGTTTACTATGGCCAACTGTTGATATATGTTAGTTTAGTATGGCCACTGTTAATATATGTTAGTTTACTATGGCCAACTGTTGATATATGTTAGTTTAGTATGGCCACTGTTGATATATGTTCGTTTAGTATGGCAAACTGTTGATATATGTTAGTTTAGTACGGCCACTGTTGATATATGTTAGTTTAGTACGGTCACTGTCGATATAGCCTATGTTAGTTTAGTATGGTCACTGTCGATATATGTTAGTTTAGTATGGTCACTGTTGATATATGTTAGTTTAGTATGGCCACTGTTGATATATGTTAGTTTAGTATGGTCACTGTTGATATATGTTAGCTTAGTATGGCCACTGTTGATATATGTTAGTTTAGTATGGTCACTGTTGATATATGTTAGCTTAGTATGGCCACTGTTGATATATGTTAGTTTAGTATGGTCACTGTTGATATATGTTAGTTTAGTATGGCCACTGTTGATATATGTCAGTTTACTATGGCCACTGTTGATATATGTTAGTTTAGTATGGTCACTGTTGATATATGTTAGCTTAGTATGGCCACTGTTGATATATGTTAGTTTAGTATGGTCACTGTTGATATATGTTAGTTTAGTATGGCCACTGTTGATATATGTTAGTTTAATATGACCACTGTTGATATATGTTAGTTTAGTATGGTCACTGTTGATATATGTTAGCTTAGTATGGCCACTGTTGATATATGTTAGTTTAGTATGGTCACTGTTGATATATGTTAGTTTTGTATGGCCACTGTTGATATATGTCAGTTTACTATGGCCAACTGTTGATATATGTTAGTTTACTATGGCCACTGTTGATATATGTTAGTTTAGTATGGTCACTGTTGATATATGTTAGTTTAGTATGGTCACTGTTGATATATGTTAGTTTAGTATGGTCACTGTTGATATATGTTAGTTTAGTATGGCCACTGTTGATATATGTTAGTTTAGTATGGTCACTGTTGATATATGTTAGTTTAGTGTGGCCACTGTTGATATATGTTAGTTTAGTATGGCCACTGTTGATATATGTTAGTTTAGTATGCCCACTGTTGATATGTTAGTTTAGTATGGCCACTGTTGATATATGTTAGTTTTGCATGGCCACTGTTGATATATGTTAGTTTAGTATGGCCACTGTTGATATATGTTAGTTTAGTATGGCCACTGTTGATATATGTTAGTTTAGTATGGCCACTGTTGATATATGTTAGTTTAGTATGGCCAATGTTGATATATGTTAGTTTAGTATTCCCACTGCTGATATATGTTAGTTTAGTATGGTCACTGTTGATATATGTTAGTTTAATATGACCACTGTTGATATATGTTAATTTAGTATGGTCACTGTTGATATATGTTAGTTTAGTATGGCCACTGTTGATATATGTTAGTTTACTATGGCCCACTGTTGATATATGTTAGTTTACTATGGCCACAGTTGATATATGTTAGTTTAGTATGGTCACTGTTGAATATGTTAGTTTAGTATGGCCACTGTTGATATATGTTAGTTTAGTATGGCCACTGCTGATATATGTTAGTTTAGTATGGTCACTGTTGATATATATTAGTTTAGTATGGCCACTGATGATATATGTTAGTTTAGTATGGCCACTGTTGATATATGTTAGTTTAGTATGGCCACTGTTGATATATGTTAGTTTAGTATGGTCACTGTTGATATATGTTAGTTTAGTATGGTCACTGTTGATATATGTTAGTTTAGTATGGTCACTGTTGATATATGTTAGTTTAGTATGGCCACTGTTGATATATGTTAGTTTAGTATGGTCACTGTTGATATACGTTAGTTTAGTATGGTCACTGTTGATATATGTTAGTTTAGTATGGTTCACTGTTGATATATGTTAGTTTAGTATGGCCACTGTTGATATATGTTAGTTTAGTATGGCCACTGTTGATATATGTTAGTTTAGTATGGCCACTGTTGGTATGTGTTAGTTTAGTATGGCCACTGTTGGTATGTGTTAGTTTAGTATGGTCACTGTTGGTATGTGTTAGTTTAGTACGGCCACTGTTGATATATGTTAGTTTAGTATGGTCACTGTTGATATATGTTAGTTTAGTATGGCCACTTGTGGTATGTGTTAGTTTAGTACGACCACTGTTGATATATGTTAGTTTAGTATGGTCACTGTTGATATATGTTAGTTTAGTATGGTCACTGTTGATACATGTTAGTTTAGTATGGCCACTGTTGGTATGTGTTAGTTTAGTACGGCCACTGTTGCTATATGTTAGTTTAGTATGGTCACTGTTGATATATGTTAGTTTAGTATGGTCATTGTTGATATATGTTAGTTTAGTATGGCCACTGTTGATATATGTTAGTTTAGTATGGTCACTGTTGATATATGTTAGTTTAGTATGGTCACTGTTGATATATGTTAGTTTAGTATGGTCACTGTTGATACATGTTAGTTTTGTATGGCCACTGTTGGTATGTGTTAGTTTAGTACGGCCACTGTTGATATATGTTAGTTTAGTATGGTCACTGTTGATATATGTTAGTTTAGTATGGTCACTGTTGATACATGTTAGTTTAGTATGGTCACTGTTGGTATGTGTTAGTTTAGTATGGTCACTGTTGATACATGTTAGTTTAGTATGGTCACTGTTGGTATGTGTTAGTTTAGTATGGTCACTGTTGATACATGTTAGTTTAGTATGGCCACTGTTGATATATGTTAGTTTAGTATGGTCACTGTTGATATATGTTAGTTTAGTATGGTCACTGTTGGTATGTGTTAGTTTAGTATGGTCACTGTTGATATATGTTAGTTTAGTATGGTCACTGTTGATACATGTTAGTTTAGTATGGTCACTGTTGGTATGTGTTAGTTTAGTATGGTCACTGTTGATATATGTTAGTTTAGTATGGTCACTGTTGATACATGTTAGTTTAGTATGGTCACTGTTGGTATGTGTTAGTTTAGTATGGTCACTGTTGATATATGTTAGTTTAGTATGGCCAACTGTTGATACATGTGTAAATTTAGTATGAGTCAAGTGTGTTAGCTTAGTATGTGTGTGTGTCAGAATCGTGTCTCAATCATAATGGGCTCAAATCTGAATGGTTAGATAAGGGTAGACGGGGATCCTATCAGGATTGGCGGCTCATTTGACCTGCAATCAAGATTTTTTAAGTCCCCTAAAATATAGAATCTATCAAGAAAAATGGGTCTTCTAGTTAGTGGTACCCAGACGTTACTCAGGTGGTCAAAATATGCAAGAGTAACTAGCCCAGATACTGTGAATGTGACTATTTCTACAATTTTATGTATCCAATAAATGAATGCGACACATTTTTTTTCCTGTTTTTATGTAGTAGCGCCACTAACTCGGCTGATTTAGCTTCCTAATTACATTTAAACACACAGACATGACGCCTTCATCCATTATAAACACAAGCATTGTAATATCAGAACACTGTGTGGTATGGTGAAGATCAAAGCCAAGGAGGCAGGAAGGGGTTACATATGAACTACAGCTCCAAAGACCTCTATCGCTAACTACTAGAGTCTTACATGATAAAATCCAGAATGGCAGACAGCAAACATCCTCATCACTACAGGAAGACCTCGCACACATAATGGAGCGGGAAGCATCCAGAGCCACTAAAATAAAGTACTGGACACAATATTTAGTAATATAACCCTATGTTATGTTACAGTTTTACAATCTTTAGATTTTGACAACACTAATATTCTTTCATCAAAAAAACACTTGAGATTTTAGACCTCTCTCTTATCTCTAGTCTTAACATGACAAACTTTATTAGATAGTTGCTCAAAACTTTTTCAATTAAGGATGAATTAATATTCAGAGCTAGACCCTTCTTGAAAGAAACAGCTGGTAATCATTTGTATGTGTTTCCAGGTAGAATACTGCTGTCATCCGATGGCTGGATGTCCTGATATGGTAGGTCACATCTCCGATACCATGCGGCAAAAATCCTTCAAATTGATCTATAATAATGTAATTACCATAAAGATTGCCGAATAGCACATCCTTAAGGATATCTCATGGCTTTCCTCTTTCTAAAGATAATTCTAGTTAATGCCCTCATACCTCTTGTCCTGGGGACGATAAGAAGTCATTTTGGACTGTAGACTTCGAAATATATTAATTTCTGAACCACTCTCTGCCACTATGGTATCTATAATAACAGGAAAACAGATGAGAGGCTGGATATACAAGTGTCGAGCCTTTGTCCAGAACACTACAAAGTTAACTAAGTAAGTAATGGGATAACGCCGGACAAAAGTGTTGAGGACTCTCCCAGTGTCAACTGGGATCTCTGTGATTTGTTTGAGGGTCTGGCTTATTGGACGTTCAGTCAAAATCTGCAGTTGAGCTGAGTCTTCAACTGCTTCAGGCTGTTCTCGGTATGCTCTGTAGTGCAGCTTTTGGTAGAATTTTTAGAGCAGGAGTAGGCAGTGTCCCCACCTCTTGATACATATTGCCTTAAGTTTCACATTTCATTAGGAATTATTTCATTCATTGTTTGGTAAATTCTCACAATTTTATGAGCAAAATTCAAATATAACATCAAGAATAATACAGTTTGTTGGACAAAGCATACTCAAAGTCCACCATTCAATATTAGATTTCCTAACACTTCACTGTGTGGAAGACGTTACACTTTATCACTATAGCCTACCTTCACCGACGTTAGCCAATATTTGATCCGTCCTCCCTGAACTTTGCTAGTCTCTGACTCTGCCCTTGATTCAATCCATAAACTTACAAATTATTATAACTGTTTACGAATGATTGAACATAAGAACATAAGAATGGAGGAAACCGCAGCGGGCATATTGACCCATACTGGGCAGTCCCATTTACACCCAACCCCTATTGTTCATATATCCGCCCAGGCTATATTTGAAGCTATCCGGCGTATTCGGGTTAGTGAAGCTGTTTGGTAACTTGTTCCACTCATCCACCACTCTATTTCCAAACCAGTGTTTACATACCTTGCGCCTAAATATAAATTTGTCTAATTTAAAACCATTGCTACGAGTCCACTCATGGTTAGATAGTTTGAGTACCTTTGTTATATCACCTTTGTTTAACCCTGACTTCCATTAATACACCTCGATCATAGCGCCCCTCACTCTACGTCTCTCGAGGGAGTGCAAATTAAGATGTTTTAATCTGTCTCTGTACTCAAGGTTCTTATTGCCAGGGATTAGTGTTGTCATTCTCCTCTGAATTTCTTCTAAGGATTCTTTATCCATTCTGTAGTACGGTGACCAGAACTGAACCGCATAATCTAAGTGAGGTCTCACAAGCGCAAGATATAGTTTTAGGATACTTTGTTAGTCTTGTTTTGCGCAAATACACATTGTTTAAGATTCTTACTTATCATTACTCCTAAGTCTTTCTCACGGTCGGATTTCTCTATAACAACGTTGTTCATCTAATATCGGGTTTCTATGTTTACATCTCCTAGACTAAGTACTTTACATTTGTCCACATTAAATTTCATCTGCCATTTTCCAGACCATGCGACAAATTTGTTTAGATCTTCCTGTAGTTTTGCGTTGTCCTGGTCGGATTTAATTACACGCCCTATTTTAGTGTCTTCAGCAAATTTACTTATGTTGCTGTCTACGCCTATATCTATGTCGTTTAAGTATATACTAAATAGTAATGGTCCAAGTACTAAGCCTTGGAGTACTCCCAATCAGATTTAGTGCCGTTAATGCTTACTCGCTGTTTCCTGTCCTGTATCCACGCCCTAATCCATTTTAGAATATCTCCTCCAATTCCATGAGCCTCCACTTTACAGTATTAGTCTTTTGAGGGGTACTCTGTCGAAGGCCTTGCTAAAGTCGAGGTAAACCACATCATAATCGTGTCGGTCATCCGCTGTTTCGAAAACAGATGAAAAGAATGTTAATAGATTTGTCAGACATGAATACGCACTTGAGAAGCCATGTTGGGAATCATTGGGAGTGACTCAACACAGCAATGTTTAAAACGGCTAAGATAAGGAGAACTGATGTGTTTTCAAGAGATATCGTGTAAAGAAATAGAATAAGTAAAAAGTTTCTCTGTGTGCTGTATAATTCGCACTAAAAAAAATCACACTTATATAACTATCGTCCATTCAATCACCTCCTTTTTCTTTTTCTTTTTCTTCTGTGAGATGACCGACAGCACATGTTGTAATGTTTCTCGGGTGTGTCCTACAACTGAACAGCCATCAACATACTGGAGTTCCTGTTGCCTGATGTCTATGGAGGCTGAATTAGTGTCCATACAGGTGGAGCTGGATTATCACCCCATCATCATCGGCAAAAGAACGTTGTTAGAGATACGTGACAGCCATGAGGTAAAGTTGAATGACATGGGTGCCAATCCACAGCCTTGTTTGACCACCACTTTTAAATCGAAGAGCTGGGATTGCTGATTGTGAACGAACGATTTGTCTGCTAATCCAGCTGGGATTTTTTTTTAATGTAACTTTGTGTTGGAGAAGTATAAGAGTTTGTAATCTTCATCACTGTCACACTTTGTTGATTGTAGTTATTACGTCCTATGTTAGATTCGCCGGGAGTCACCAATCAATTGTGTTCTGACTTTGCTACAGATAAGGTCACGGCCGATTTAACTCCCGGGGATTAATTGTTAGTCATGGCTAGTGTTAGTTGTGAGCAGGTCTGAGCCCTTCTGAGGGCCGAGTTAGTCATGGTCATGGACGAGAATTTGAAATTAAAGAAAGTGATTGTGAGGATGAAAGAGGAAGACACGAGAGAAGAAAAGCCAGTGTCTGACGAAGACACAGGCGAATGGAGGGTTGTGAGGAGAGGAATGACCAAACTGGTGGTGAGAAAAGACACCAAGGAAACGACAACAGCTACAGTAAGTGTAATAACTCATTTAGCCCTTTGATAGACGAATCGAAGGTTACCATAGTCAGGGACTGGGCTGACAAGGAAGGTACGAAAACCATAACTGTTGGTGATTTCCAGGTACGGTACCTGGATAGAGCTTTTTGTACCAAAAATAAAAATAGGATGAGAGTGTGTCTCCCAGGAGCTAGGGTGGGGTATGTAGTTGACAGGATAGACAATACCTTGTCTGATAATGGGAACAAACCCATTATCTGCCTCAGTGTAGGCGGCAATGATATTGGCCGGTATAGGAATGGGAATCTCTTTGATAAGTTCAAGACAGCTATTGAACGTATTAGGGTGAAAGGATGGATCCCTATCATATGTGGTGTCCTGCCTAGAAGGAGAGTTGGCAATGAATGGTTGTCAAGGGTAGTTGGTGTCAACGGCCGTCTTGACAGATATTGCAAGTCAATATCAGTCCCCTTCATTGACAACTGGGACAACTTTTACGGTAGAAGGGACCTTTATGCTAGGGATGGGTACATTTGTAAAGGGATAGGGTGGGAACTGGCTGGTTCTCTTGAGAGGGCAGTTCAAAAGTTGTCGAAGTCTTTAAACTGCAGTGGGAGCAGGTAAACAAAATGAAAAGTTAGAGAAATAGTACTAGGAATGATGACAAAACTAAATTAGGCAGGAAGTTAAAAGCTACCTGACCTAGCTTGGAGAAGGACGTGCCCCTAAGTGCTCGTGTTAGTGACCATAGGAAATGGCCGCCATGGATCGTTGTGTTGTGGGGAAAGAGGGGCGGAGTGTGAGGAAAGACGACCCTCTGGCCACTCTGTTAAGCCAGCTGGAGCAGTTGAGGAGAGAGATAGACGTGTTAAAGGGGGAGAACGAAGCCCTCAGGACTGGACTCCTTCAGGTAGGTGTCCTGCCTAGTAGGACACCTGCGAAGGAGGAGCAGGCGTGGAGAGTGGTTGCTTCCAAGGGGACTAGGATCAGACTCAGGAAAGCTGACCAGGGTGTGGAGTGCAGTAACCCCTACCAAGTGTTGGAGGAAGCTGGCGAGGAAGAGAAGAGGCAGGACGATGTGGTGCCAGGAGAGAAAAGAGCAGTTGTTCAGACCCTGCCCAGTGGTAAGGTCGTGGTAGTTGGGGACAGCCAGGTGAGGTTCTTAGATAGGACTTTTTGCGCAAGAGATAGGAACGTAGGACTAGGGTGTGTTTTCCTGGGGCTCGGATAGGGCATGTAGCTGAGAGGATTGATAAGGTTTTGTCAGAGGGGGGGGGGGGGGTACCAATCCAGAAGTGTGTCTTAGTGTTGGAGGTAACGACATAGGAAGGGTTAGGAATGAGGAACTTTTCAAGAGGTATAGGGAGGCGCTGGGGAAGGTTAGAGATAGGGGAGGGATCCCGATAGTATGTGGTGTCTTGCCTAGAAGAGGAGTTGGTCGTGAATGGCTGTCCAGGGCAATTGCTATAAATTGCCGGCTGAAAAACATTGTGTAAGCAATGGTTGGGCATTTATTGATAACTGGCAACCATTCTATGGCAACGACTTCCTGTACAGTAGTGACGGAGTACACTTGTCTCACGCGGAGTAAAATTGGTTACTCAGGACAAGGGGTAAGACAGGACCCGGGAAGGGTAGGTTTAAATGTATACTATACAAACAATAGGAGCGTTAGACATAAAATAGACTTGCTGAGAGCGGTTGTATGTACCGAGAAAGTAGACGTCATAGCAATCACCTAAATTTGGATGAATCCAGCGAGCATGAACTTTTTATCAGAGTACCACATAGAAGGGTACAACCTTTTTCACAAGGACAGGGAAGGTAGGAGGGGGATCGGGGGGGGGGGAATGTCGCAGTCTTGCCAGGGATACATTAAAATGTTGTATTAATAATTCAATAAAGGGTGAAATTGGAACCGAGTCTGTATGGGTAGAAATTGCGGAAGGGAGAGAAAAACTAATTATGGGAGTGATTTACAGGCCCCCAAGTCTTGGGAAAGAAGCAGCTCAGCCCATATGGCAGGAAATGAGTAGGGTAGCAAAATACAACAACCTATGCATTATGGGGGATTTCAACTTCAGAAATATTTACTGGGAAAACATTGTAGGTAACTGTGAATCTGAAGACTTCCTAGATGCAGTACAGGACAATTTTTTGAAACAACTAATTACAGAACCTACTAGAGGTGACAATATATTAGACCTAGTATTAACAAATAAAGAAAATATTATCAGAGATATCACAATAGGGGAAGAACTAGGAAACAGTGATTGCAGAGAAATAAGGTTCACCCTAAATTGGGAAACGAAAAACAATGACAATATGGTCAGAGTCCCAAACTTTCGATTGGCGGATTAATTATCAAATCACCAAACAAGGTGTTAATCATCCTTTGAAAAGTCCAAGGCGCGTTTCGAAGACCAAAAGGCATATTGTATATAAAATATCAAAATGGCTCAAGGGAATGCTAAAACCAGTAGTCTCACGAAATTTCTCGTCAAGAAGAATTTGCCAATATGCCAATATGCTAAGTATATTCTAAGATGATGAAGGTTATTAAAAACAGCCTCATCTTTGCCTAATTATTGCAATAAATCGCTCAGAAGAAGGTAACGGGTACCTATCCGGGATAGTTTCGTCGTTGACACGCCGGAAATTAATGACTGGGCGCCAATCTCCATCCTTCTTGGGAACTAAAATCAATGGGCTATTGAAAGGGGAATTGAATGTGAAATAACTTCTTGTTCCAACATATCTTAAGCCATGCATCTATCCCTTCATCTACCAAAACTTTCACTTTACAATCATGGTTTGATCGCTCCTGTTCTCTTGCATATAGGGAGAAACACAGGCGTATCAAGTTATGAAACTAGCTCCTTCTCTTATTACCCACTCCTCTTTTGCTACTTCGAGAAAACATTGTAAGGCTATTCTTCGTAGGGCCAAGCAGAATTTTCTAAGAAAGAAACACCGCTGTCCTGACTAATCAAAAACGTCTGTAAAACGTTCTGCACTCCCTCTTTTCCTCCTCTCTTCCGACCTGATAACTCTATAGCCAACTCTCCTCCTGATAAAACAATCTCTTTGGCACCTTATTCTCCTCTAAATCCACCTTAGACGATTCTCACTCTATCCCTCCTACCCCTGCTCCTCCTACTGAACCTGTGTACTTTACTGTAATCTCCAATCGCAGGGTTGCTGGTGTGCTATACAGGTTGGATGTGAGGAAGGCGCATGGACCGGACGGGATACCCCCTCCTGTTCTGAGGGAGTGTGTTGAAATTCTAGCCCCTGTGCTTGCTCGCCTCTTTCGCCTCTGCCCCCAAACCCAAACTTTTCCTTCTTCTTGGAAGCATGCCTTGGTTCAGCCCATCCCGATGAAGGGTGACCATTCCAATCCCTCTAACTATCGCCCCATTACCCTAACTTCATCCCTCTCTAATATTTTCGAAACTATCTTGAACTCTCATTTTCTCCGTCACTATGAACGCTTTTCTCTTTCGTCGGACCACCAGTATGGCTTTTGCCAGGCGAGATCTACTGGTGGTCTGCTCTCCCGCTCAACACATCTTTGGTCATCCTCTCTTAGGGATTATGGGGAAACTTTCGTCATGGCGCTCGACATCTCCAAAGCATTTGACAGGGTCTGGCACAAGTCTTTGCTTTCTAAACTTCCCTCTCATGGTTTCTCTTCCCCACTTTGTTCTCTAAGTTCTAGCTTCCTTGACACCCGACCCATGGCATTTGTTGTAGTGGGGCAGCTAAATGCAATTTTTCAAGAGAATCGTGCAAATGGTGATACAAGCACCAAATTTGGCATGGTAATTCTCTAATGGTTACTCGTCAAGTCTGTCACATTGGCCATTTAAAAATCCAAGTTACCGGCCATTTTACAATATGGCCGCCATATTGACCTTCAAAAGTTGATTTTCTTATAGAAATTGATGCAGTTGGTCAATCTGAGTGATTTTGGTGTCGATATGTATGTTTAAAGCCATGCTCAGATGATTTTTTTTCGTTTTAAGTCCACTGTAACATTTTTATCCACATAAAATAACACTTTTAGTAAAAATAATATAACAAAAAAGAACTGGGATCTGCCCTGGGTTCAGAAAAGCCCTGTATCAAGAACCTTTTCCATGACATGCTTTATGGTTGCCACAGAGTGTGCCTGATCTCGAAGCAGGGGAAGCAAAGACGTAATGCTTACTTCAAATGGCTGACTCCTCTTCTGTGCTGCAAGGTGAGCTGCCCACGTGATGCAGACCTCATCAGCCACATCCTCAGTGAGCAAGACCTCTTCCAGCCAAGTATACTCTTCCTGCAGGTGTGACTGGATTGACTGAGGTGCTGGCAATGACTGAGGTGCTACCAAGGGAGGATTGGGATTCTTCATAATATAAGCTGGTCGGACATTGGGAAATGCCTCTGGAGGCTCAGGAACTTTCTTGACCATCGTATCTGCATTCCGTCTGAGTGGCTCACGCTCCTCACCAGCCTGCTCAGGGCTTGAATGTTGGAAGATGGACACACTGGTCCCATGGAAGGACGTTTTGGCCGTAGTCGCAGTGGGGTTGTGGTCAATGTTGTCCACTGCTGAAGTCGTGAACAACTGCTTCCTCAAGATTGGTGGACACACCACTCCATCTTCCACGTACTGGCATACAACTGCTTCTCCTAGCTGGGCTGATAATTGTAGAACTCTGTCATATGAAATGCTGACCCCATTTTCATGCAACATGTCGATGAGCTGCCTCTTTCTTGTCTTAGCAAACACAGACATGCCGACGTAGATAGAAAAAAGTGTCTCATGGTCCTTGGAGTGTCTGTGGATTTGTGTTCCTACCTTGTAGTTGGCAAAGCAGTTGTACTTTAAGAGCTGTGACATAGCAAGGTCAGACTTCGATGCGCCTTGCTGGAGTTGGGATATGATATCTGCACCATGTTCGATCATGCATACAAATTGAAGCAGTGATGGTGGAACAGCCTGTTCAATGCATCCTTCATGAAATGTACTGCTGAAGTGTGACTTGTGCTGAAGCATGTCCCGTCGTATCATCCCAGCAGCCTTGGCCAGATGGATCGCGTCACCGTATTTGCTTGCTTGTGCCAGGATTGAGCCAACATCCTTCTCAAAGGCCAGTAGGATATCTTTTCCTTGGTGATGAGCTTGCAGCTGGGGGATGTGAGAAAGCAGCTGGTCCTTCAGTCGAGTAGCATGAACATCGGGCGATCCAACACCCAGCTGCTCAAGTCTCTGTCTGTAGTGTATGACCAGGTCAGCAAATCTGAAAATGGGTGGTTCGGTACCTTCACTAGAAGCTTTCATCTGAGTGATGTAAGTGACCAGTTCAGAGAAAGCAGTTGGGTATGCGTCTTTGTTCGGATGAAGCTCTTGTGCTTCTTTTTGCTCATGAGCATTTCGGTGTGTTCTTTCTCGGTTGTACAGGTCTGCCAGGCAGCGAGGGTGATACTTCAGTTCTTGTGCCACAGCATCTCCTGCACTTAGTTTGGCAAAGAGTTTTCCATCGCTAAGTGTCTTCGCACAATCATTCAATCTTTTATTAAGTTTCTTTGTCATTGCATGTCTTATGTCATCTCCCGGAGCTTCTTCCTCACATAGAGGGCATTCTGTTGCTTTGGGGTCTCTGACCATTAGTGGTATCTTGCTACTGCTGCTCTCCTCTGTAGCAACTGCAGAGGTTCGCCTTTCTGAGCTCTATTTAACTCTGTGTTGTTGAACAGAAGTCTGTAACTCTCATGATACTGTGCCTTGTTTCTCCTCTTCAAAAAGTCTTGCAGGGTCAAGCTTGATTGGCAGTGCATTGATTGACTTAAATAGAGGAATATTCCTTGCCAAGCTCTTGCAACCGTCATCTCCTTTTTTGGCAGGATTTGCAGGTAGAGACTTAAGATCTTCCTTCTAATCCTGTTGACAAAGACAACACTTTGCCCAGTCAGTGAGGAATGATTTGATGGTAGATTTTGTGTCCATAACTATATTTGATCTTCAGGGCCGAGGGTTTATCCTTTTACCACCCTGATGAGCACTTTCTTGTATGGGATACAACTAGGTTCATGCCTTTTGCCCTACACCTAGTCCGATCGTTCATCCAGTGTCAATAGTCCCGTGCGATCTGTACACCATCCAGATAACTAAAACCTCGTTATCCTTGGCTCGGCTCTCCCGCGCTGGCACATCCTGTCAATTCAGGTGCGGCTGCTTAACTGATTTGGGTTTGGTTAAGCAGCATTTGGGACACTAAGTTGCTGTATGACATGCTTTTTCTTAGCTGACACTGAACCCCATGCTGGGTTGCACAGCAGTGATGTCACCAGTGTGCCCTGGTAGTGCCCGACAATCACCCCCTCACATGCAGAGACCCTCTGCATGCTACCCTCACCTAGTTGGAAAAAAAACATAAAACCAGTACATTAAACCAGTCATAAATAAGACAAATATATATCTGAGAGGATCAGAAATAGAAAAAAAATCATCTGTGCATGCTTGAAAACATACATATCGACACTAAGATCATTTAGATTCACCAACTTCATCAATTTCTAAAAAAAAAAAAAAACACCTTTCGAAGATCAATTTGGCAGCCATCTTGAAAAATGGCCGCCATCTTGGATTTCCAAATAGACAATCAGGCAGATTTGACAGGTAGCCCCTAGGGTATGACCAGGCCAAATTTCATGCTTGTATCACCATTTGCACGATTTTTCCATAGAATAAGTACTCTCGTGATAACTCACTCAAAGCAACACTTTTAGTGCCGCTTCATTAATCACTGCATTGAGTAAACCAGAAGCTTTGTCTGTTTCGGTGAGAGTGGGTACCAGCACACTTTCCCTAGATATAGATACGAGTGTGTGTGAAAAGGTACTACCTTTAGCGTCCTATCCAGAACTACAGCGACGTTCACCTCACCGCAGAAAATAGGTAAAATGCACACATTCGAAGAGACGCGCAACATGCTCAGGTCCCATTTTACGATCATCGTCAACCCAATCAGAGATTGAAAACTGTGTGGTGATTTCATCATATGTGTCTCCCATGAACACGTTCTGTGTTCTACCAACTGATGCGGCTCTGTTAGCCCACCTAAAAAGACAATTGAGATCACCTCCAAGTAATCCATGAAAAAAAAAATCTAATCACGTTTCTCGTAAATTCATCACATGTGTGAACGAAAGTACTAGCCTTCATCAACTGACTTCCATAACTATCATGACTGGTGTGAGAACGGACAAAAGATTACAATCAGCACTTGCCCTTATACCATTGTTCTGCACAGCATCTTCACATGCACGCAAATATATGACTACACGATAATTAGGATCATCCAATCATCCCCTGTGAATAAGTCAATTGAATTCTGTTGTGACAAAAATTATATAACATTAGGAGTCAGGGGTGATGTCCCTTGAGCAGAGGTTAGCCATGGTTACTGGGTTAGTAGAAGCCTGAAGCGTTACTGAAATGCGATTAGTTGAAGGAGCACGAGCTGCCACACTGGAAGGAACCATGGGACATGGATCAAGTGTAGTATCATGAGTACAACCAGACCGCAGCTTTCCACAATTTAAATCGTCAAAAGTAGAGTCAATGTATACTTCAGCATGCTCATTTGAAGTCTTTAATGTGTATCAGTATGTTTTCCATGCTCATCCTCAAATATAGGTGCTGGTTCTGTCTCAGAATATGATGAGCTGTTAGAGTTAGTGCTGTAATGTAAATCTTCAACTAACTGTTCAATTTTGTGATCACTTAACTTACGTAAACCAGCCATAAAGGATGTATCAGTTGTCACAGGACTTTCCGACCGAGAGGAGGAGCTTATGGAAACTCGTTGTGTAAAATTTACCAAATATCTTCAATTACTTCACGCACAACTCGGCGGCTATCTTGTACCCCACGTCGGCGTGTGTATACCAGGCCTGGAGTTCCTGGTTCTCCGTGCTGTCCGATTCAGTTGGTGGCTCACGCTGCTCTGCTGTGACCATCACCACTACCACACAAATATGGCTGGGTGGCCAACTAATCCTAATACAATACATCGTTTTACAATACAAGTTTTACACCATATACCCTATAAAACAAAATATGGCTCTTACATAATATTTTAACAAACAAAACTCAGCAAGGTAATTGGACACATATTCTGGAACGGGGTGGTAATATCGACAATATTTTCCTAGATTTTGCCAAGGCTTTCGACAGTGTACCCCACGAAAGGCTGAAAATCAAACTGGAAGGGTACGGAATTCGGGGAAATGTCCTAGCGTGGATAGAAGACTTTCTACATGACCGCAAGCAGGGTGTGGTGATAAATGGCACTAAATCGTCATCTGTACCTGTAACAAGGGGGGGTACCACAGGGCAGTGTATTGGGCCCGCTGTTGTTTGTTTGTTTCATAAATGACATGCCTGACGTTGTACACTCCTCCATACAAATGTTTGCCCATGACGCCAAGTTATTTCGGGAAATCAAGAACCAAGCGGACTGTGATGAGTTGCAGAAGGACCTCTTGGGCTCCAAGAATGGTCGAAGATTCAATGTCACGAAGTGTAAGAGGATGCACCTGAGGCGTACCAACGGTAAGGAGGCGTATCATATGTTCCAACGGGATGAAGAAACTGCACTATTTGAGACTGAATGTGAGAAGGACCTAGGTGTGTATGTTGACAATTAGCTGAAGTTTTCGGTCCATTGCGAGAAGAAGGTAAATCAGGCAAATAAATTATTGGGTCTTATAAGAAGGTCGTTCAAATATCTAGACGGTCCGTCCCTCGCAACGATCTTCAGAAGTGAAGTGCTTCCTCATCTGGAGTGCTGTCACCCCGGTCTGGTCCCCGAGATATGCTAGGGACTGTCAGTTGGTTGAAAATGTTCAAAGGAGGGCCACCAGACTGGTGCCTGCACTTCGGCACCTCAGCTACCCTGAGAGATTGGAGCGCCTGAACTTGCCTAGCTTATACTACAGACGGGCAAGGGGTGACCTAATTGAGGTATATAAGCATCTCAAGGGGCACTACTCAGTCGAGTGTCCTTACTTGGAGCTGGCGGACGCTCGCCCCACAAGGGGTCACAGCTCAAGATTGAAGAAGCCGCAAGTCCAGAAAACTGTGAGGGCAAACTTTTTCGGAGTGAGATTTGTGAACTCTTGGAACAATCTACCAGAAAGTGTTGCGACGGCACCGAGTGTGAGCTCTTTCAAGACAAGACTTGACCAACACTGGAGGGGGCTCATGTACATTCAGGAGCCGGTGCATGCCCAGTACTTGCCAACAGTGCGTAACAGAGACGTGACCAATCGCCCAAGCGGCTAACGAGCCGATCTTTTGGTGAAGAGGATAAAAGAAAAGGAAAAGCAATCAGAGACGTGACCAATCGCCCAAGCGGCTAACGAGCCGATCAGTGGTGAAGAGGATAAAAGTAAAAATGGTAAATATAAAACATTAGATAATTTATATAAGCATACAGGCCGTGAACCACCCTCATTGACATTGGTCGTTCTAGGGCATCACCTAATTAACCAATCATAGACAGAGGTGTGGGCCGACATGTGACAGAATGAAGTAAGTTAAATAAAAAATAACCTTAACCCATTTACATTACATGACTGAAAGCATATATGAGTCAGAAACGAAACAAAACAAAAATATATAAATATATATATATATTATGGATGTAATACACAAAAACAAGGAACTTATAAATTAAAAACTAGCATATCGTGACATCCTGTGATCAGCTCCTTCAGTGGGTCACGGTCACACCTTGTTGATTATAGAAAAAATTCAAGATGGTGTCTTGATGTGATGTTGGAGTGACGTTTCCAAGATGGCGTCGATGACATTGGAGAACCATGGGTGTGAGTCAGTCACTGCACTCCAAGCTCAAAATTGGTGATGAAAGCGATGTCGGAGACTGTCGTCCGGTTTCACATGGTGGGTCACACTGGGTGCAGTGGGTTCACTGGGTCCACTGGGTTCAGCTACTGCCCACTGCTGGTCAGAGGTAAAAAGGCGCCGAGGCAAGCGCTGACGTGATCCAGCTGTGTTAGGTTGGGGTAGGGGTTGCTCACTAGGGGGGGGGGGGGGCACTTGCTACTTGGAGGATGTCGAGTCGATGTAGAACGTGGTGGCTACTCACTCACAGAGAGGAGGTACGGGGTACGTTCAAGTGTAATGTAGTACAAGCTTAAGTGAATGTTTCAGATTCACGTGTCAATATTCCCGGGGTTCACATCTCACGGAGAGTGTGGAATGACAACGCTGACTGTAACAGTTGGACAAGTCCGCAACTGTACATACACAAGGGTGCAACGAACCTGGTTGTATTCCCTTTGCATATCATAGTTGTACTCATGTTCTTCCTGGTTATACCACATGCTTTTCTCCCGTTGCACCATTTGTTCCACCATGAATAGAATACTTGTTCCACTTACAAACAAACACCCAGACACCCCAGCTTATTTCACCTGAGGATTAAGTTAGGTTAGGGTCATTTATATTAGGTTGGATTAGGTTAGGTTAACTCTAGGGCATTTAATAACTAAGTGCAATAAGCTGAGATGCCTTATCTCCATATGGTTGCAAGTAACTTGAAACACACATACTGTACCTTAGTGACAATCGTTGACTGGTAGTGGGTGTGGTTGAAATCCCTTGAGGGGCAAGTTGTTATGAGAGCATCTATCTTTGGAAACATCTGATGATTGTTGACACTCTTCTGGTACCCCAGCTCAACCGCCAGGGTGTAGTTGAAGTCATACATCTGACACGATGACCATTCATCCGACGTGTTTCGCTCACCACTGCAGGGGAGTGAACTAGATGGTGACTCAATGACTAAAAAACAAAAGGGCAAATTATGATCTTATATGATACCTTTTTACATTGACAACACAACATATACAGTATATAATTTCTCACTGAGTGATGAGGTTTTGCTGTTGGTGATGAAAATCTGTATTGCATTTCAACTGGATGTGTAGTTTCAGAAAAAGTGAAAGAGTTGACACAGTGTATTGATATTTGTCAGAAGTGGTGTGATGAGTTCGTAACAGGCTGTTTTACTGATGCTAGTAGATTTGAAAAACCAATACCACGGCGTAGAGTGAAGAACTTTACAACAGAGAAAGTAAAAAGTCAAGCTAACTGGGAAAGAGGTGAAGATCCAAGAGGTACAAACAACAAGAGACATATTTCGAAGGTTATTATAACTAGCCACAAGAATTTATATTGATCTTTCTGAAGTTTTAAGTTACCCTATCAGCCCAGTACCTGCATCTCTGGCACATCTTTAATGGATACAGTAAACAGCCACCTTCCACAGTCGATGTTTGTGTCATAGATGCAATGTTTCTCATCAGATCATTGTCAGATCTCCCTGCTACCTATGGCCGGGTGACTGAAATCCTGCTGTCAAAGTTGTGTGCTCATCCTAGACTTGTGGACCTTGTGTATGATACTTGTACGAGTCAATCAGTCAAAGACAATGAAAGACACATGCGTGGTGCAACCGAGGTCAATGTTGTTATTGCTGGCCCAAAACAGAAACGACCAAAGAACTACAGCCACGCACTGTCATCCGGCCTATTCAAGACATCACTCTCCAAATTCCTTGCAGCTGAATGGGAAAAGGACACCTACAAAGAAATTGTAAAGGATTTTTGTAAAGTCTAGGTGTGGATGTTATTTTAGGTTATATTATATTGTGTTTCTTATATTTCTTACCGTAGAGTTAGATACCTTCACACTGGTTACTTACAGGAGATTATGTTGTATCTACGTAGAAATTCACTCCACCACCCGACATTCCATGATTTATACTTGATAAATGTTGATCTAATGAGTTCCGTTAATTTCCAACATCCATCTAAGTTATTGGTTATACTTTGTCATAACCAATCAGTCATTACCTTCAGTAATAATAAGATAGGATCACAGATACAGGCAGATAATTGCACTTAAATTTATTTGTCAAGCTTCCATACAATGATTTACAATTTACATGGATATATGAGTCACTCACATTCACGCTGTAATAAAATGAATCTTCTAAAAGAGGGAATTTTTAACTTGGGGACACATGTGATTACTCTACCATGGGTATAACTTAACAGAGCCTTAATTCTTCAAGTGATACATTTACTGCCAGCCTGGATTGCTCTTGTTGCAACCAGGCTTCCGCAAAAGAACTTCTTTCCACGGGGAATAACAACAAAAAGAACCCTTGGGTTACCACACATAGTCTCGCATCACTGATAGTCACTGTAGACGGTTGTTGCGGCAAGGAGAACTGGTAAGCGTGACTTGATTAACCATTTAATGTAGGTTTGATAAGCCAGCCTGGATTGCTCTTGTCGCAACCAGGCACCCACATGTGATATTTCCACGGGCATAACAACCTAGGTTAGCAAACTTAGTTTCGTGCCACTGACGGTCCACAGGGCGGGGTGGCGGTGGAGGACTCTGTGTGGTGTCCTGTTCCCTTCAGGAGGGAGAGGCTGGGGACGACGATTTAACTAACCCATGGCCAAGGGGAAACTACTCAAAATGTGGTTTTGGGGCGTGAGGCGATGAACAGTACAACACTATCTCACTGGCCATCCCCTATAGACTGGCTAACATACCACTAATGGAAAAAAAAATAGGTCGTAGTCAAGGCTCGCCGGGTGCCTTATCTCTAGTGAATCAAACTTTGGAGTTGGTTGCGTGGGTAAGTCTAATGCAACCCATGGCAGAAATGTAAGACGGTCATGAAATCTATCTATAGCACTAGAAGAAGAACGTTATAATTTTGAAGTAAAAAGGTCATCATTGTTTCGGCAGATTGTTCCTGAACTTGACTGTGAGCATGAGGAAGCAGATACGAGTTGTTTTGCTTGTGAACCATATCAAGGAAACCATGACAGATGCCTAGGTTAGTGTTAGAGCAAATGGCAGATATATTAGTGATCCTTCTTTACCATGTTGCAAAGGGTACTGGTACTTACCAAAGTTTGTATGGACCTTGGATTTAGCAATAACAACTCTCGTAGTTATATAAATGTTACTGCCCTTGCTGCTAATTCATACTGCCCTTGCTCTATTCCAGGGAAGAAAGTGGAAGCCCAGCACGAACTTCGAAATCTAAAGAACAAATGGTGGAAAAATAAAGCATTTGAAATGCGAAAAAAATGTAGATGTAAACAAGATGCATGAATTTTTAAATTTCGCTAAAACAATGTATGGCCTAATTACTCGTGGCGCAACCCTCCTCTGCTCATCTGACGGTACCTCCCTAATTAAAGACAAAGAAGGCACCCGTCAGTGCTGGAAAGACACTACCATTTGATGCTCAACTGAAATGCCGATGTGGAAGTCTTGATTACCCAGCAGGTCCCTCAGCACCCATAGCTGAACTACCTCAGCTACTGCCATCAAGCAAATGAAAAATAACAAAGCCTCAGGGCCTGTTGGAATCCCAGCCGAGGTGTGTAAAGCAGCCTATGCTTACTTGCTATTTCCAATCTCTCCTGGAGAATATGTGGGAGAAGGAAGAAATCCCCAAGATCTTAAAGTCGCCTGCATCACTAATAATTACTAAAACAAGAGAGACCGGTCAGAATATGGCAACTACCGCGGGTTCTCACTGCTGTCTGTAGCTGGCAGAGATTATCGCACGAGTCCTCCTAAAAAGACTTTTTTCCGAGGCGTAAAACTTCCACCAGCGGGGTGGACATCCAGAACCGGATGAAGGGTCTTTTCAACATAAGACAACTCCAGGCAGGAAGAAAAGGTGATTGGCCGCTTCCATTACTTTACTTTAGTATGCAGACGACCTCACCCTCGTCGCTTACACCAAACGTGACCTACCGGAGATCTTAGTAATTACTAACCTGGGGCGGGTCGGGTCGTGTTGCGTCTCTGTAACAAAGCGTGTTCGGCATTCGGGCCTTCGATGTAGAGCGGCAGAAATTGGACAGTGATTCCATAAGATCATCAAGATCGTCTTAGTGATGTGAAAGTGTAAATCGATGTAGGACTTTTAATGCTAGACACGATTGTATTTTTGAAAACTCAATTTCCACCGAGTTGGAGGTACAGCCAAGGTCACAGGCCTATAACCACACAATCACTGCCACATGACAAAGCTTTTATTTTATTTTATTTTTTAGGGTGTTGTGGTCACGGCTGTGATAAAGGCCAACCAGGGAGTGTAGTGCTGTGCCTTCAGTTAAATCAGTTCATAGTTGTCATCAGTGAATGCAGAAGAGACTATAAATAACTTAAAGTGAATACATATTGGCACTCAAGCTGGTAAGGACAACTGCCAGCCTATTCGTGTCATTGGTGCCACAAAGACTTTAAATTTTATTTTGTTTATGTGCTTTCTCAAGGACTGAATCTGTGTTTATAATACACCACTCACAGGGAGATACAGTGTACATAGTGATAGTTCATAGTGTCATCAGTGACCGCAGAAGTTGTAAATAACTTAAAGTGAGCGCTCACTAGCAAGCAAGCTGGAAAGGCACCGTGCCAGCTGAAACCAAGTCGTGTCATAGGTGCCACAGAGACTTTAAATTTTATTTTGTTTGTGTGCTTTCTCAAGGACTGAAACTGTGCCTACAATACACCATTCACAGGGAGATACAGTGTACGCAGTCGCAGACGACAACTCTATAGGCAACAGAGAGTAGCTAAGTACTTTTTCTCTCTTTATTTTTTAAATAGGTGGAGATCTATACACAGTCTGCACCCTCCCCCCCCCCCCCCCCACAACAACAGCCATGGGTTTGATATGTGATTACTGCAGGGAGACGTCGGATATGGAGGCTACAGGCCTGACTAATGCAACGTTTAGGAAGTTACTAACTGCCGTAAAGCATGATGGCTGTTGCTGGTATTGCTCTGGCTGCATAGTCAAGGTGAATGAAGCGATTGCAAGCCATAAGGGAACGAGTTCTCTAGGGACGAAAATAGATGAAGCTGGAGCCCTGCTGGTTGACAAACTGGAGCAAGTTGGGAAAGAGATCCTTGCTAAGACTGAGGAAGTAGCCGATAGAATGGAGGTGGTTGCTAAGAGGAGTTATGCTGACATATTAGCAGAGCCACGGGGGGGGGGGGGCGGAGAGTAATGCAGGATCAGAACAGGTTCTACAGCAGTTTGGGACTTTGAAGAAGTGTGTCGAAAAAATGAAAATTAACGGACCTACTGTTAGGGGAGAGGAGGAACACCAGGAACGGCTCCAGCGCAGGAACAATGTAATAGTTTTTGGAGTCCCAGAGAGCCAGGCGGAGGGAACTGTGAGTAAGGAAACACACGATTAGGTGCTGTTTCAAAATATTTGCACAGAGGTTCTGAAGATTCCAGCAACCCCTCAGGATGTGAGGAGGCTGGGACAAAAGCAGGGGGCTAAGCCACGCCCCCTCAGGATCACACTAGTGAGTGAGGAGGAGAAATGGCAAGTTATTCGGCAGGCAAAAAACTTAGCAAGGAGCGAGGCATTTCGGGATGTATTTATTCACCCAGACCGCACGGTAATGCAGAGGGAACAGCACAAGAAGCTCCTGCAGGACTTGAAGCAGAAGAGGGAGGAGTCGAGGAGGAACGGGGACAGGTGTACATGGGTTATACTCAGGGGGAGGGTAGTGGAAACAAGTGTGCCGACACAGGGCCAGGGGGCAGCAGTGCACCCTCCACCAACTCAACCCCCCACCCGGGAGGCGGCACCAGCTCAGCCTACCGGACAGGAGGGAGCGAGCGCCGTGTAAACAATGACATTTCTAACCACACCCTGCAAAATACAGTGTACTTAGCAAATGCTGCAGCTTCTGAGAATGTGGGGGGAGCGGGTTTATTACTAAGAGCAGAGAAGTTACCGAGAACAAATTCTGGCTTGAATGTCATTTACACTAATACTGATACGTTCCTTGATAAGAGGGAGGAGTTTGAAACACTACTAAGAGTACACCAACCAGATATTGTAGGAGTTGTAGAACTGTTGTACAAGAACAGGCAGAATCGCCCCAGAGGAATGTGAGTTCAGTATTGCTGGATATGACTCATTTACGAACCTTTCTCAAGAAACTTGCAAGAGGGGTGTGGTTATCTATGCTAGGCAAGACCTTAGAGCCAGCCAGGCGAGGGTACAGGGAGAGGATGTTTTTGAAGAGTACAAGTGGTGTAAAATTAAATTAAAGGGAGGGGACTTACTTATCGTCGGGTGTATCTACAGATACCCAAACTGTGGCCCACTAAATCAAAGGAACTTAAGAACCTTAATAAACAATGCGGCGATGCTCAACCCTAGCCACCTCCTTATCGTGGGGGACTTTAACTATGGCGACATCGACTGGAGAAACGAGTCCACCCCGAATGACTTGAATAACCCTGCTACTCTTTTTGTAGAAACTCTTGAGAGATAATTTTCTGTTCCAACATGTGAGACACCCGACACATTACAGAAAGGAGCAAACACCCAAGCCACTTGACCTCATCATAACAAACGAGGAGGGTATGGTGGCCAAACTGGAACACCTTGCCCCAGTTGGCACCAGTCACCATACAGTGTTGTCATTCTGATTTAACTGTTACCTAGTTCAAGATAAGGCCAGGCCAAGGTGCAAATATTACAAGGGAAATTACTATGGGATGAGGGAAGAGATGAGGGTATCAACTGGCCTGACTTATTAAGGTACAAGAACACAGACACTACGCTGAATATCATAACTAGTAAAATAACCCATTTGATCGATAAATATATACCCAAGACAAAACCCAGTGCCTCTAGGAATACGAGGGGATTCCTACACATGAACCATGCGGCGATCGACAAAATTAAGAAGAAAACCCAGAAATTCAAGACGTGGGTTGGGTCAAACGATGAGCAAGACAGGAGGATGTATGCAAGAGCCAGAAACCAAGCAAAGATAGAGTGTAGGAGGGCTGAAGAGGAGTTCCAGAGGCTGGTTGCAAGCGAGGTCAAGTGAAGCCCAAAGGAGTTTTACCGCTATGCAAAGTCGAAGTTGAAAACGCGAGTAGGAGTATCAGACCTGAGGCTTGAACATGGTAGTTACGCAGATTCTGACCAGGATAAAGCTGAGGTATTGAACAGCTTCTTTTCCTCAGTGTTCACAAGAGAGGATGCAACTAACCTTCCTGCGTTTGAGGACAGACGGTTCGACACAGCACTGACCCACATTGTGTTCACAGAAGAGGGTATTAGAAATAAACTGTCCAGGCTCAAGGTCCATAAGAGTCCCGGACGTGACATGGTGCATCCTAGAGTGCTAAGGGAGCTGTGCAACGAGCTTGCAGAGCCCCTGAAGATTTTGTTTTGTAAATGCCTGGATGAACAAATGGTCCCCAGTGAATGGAAAGTGGCTTATGTGAGTCCTATCTTCAAGAAGGGCGTTAGGCATTCCACGAACAACAATAGACCGGTGAGCCTGACCAGCATAATATGTAAAGTATTTGAGAGTATTATCAGAGATGCCGCGATGGAACATCTACTACGAAACAACCTTGTAAAAGATTGCCAACACGGTTTTATGCCGGGGCGCTCTTGCTTAACACAATTGCTCAAGGTATTGGATATTTGGACCCATATTGTGGAACGGGGTGGTAATATCGACAATATTTACCTAGATTTTGCCAAGGCTTTCGACAGTGTACCCCACGAAAGGCTGAAAATCAAACTGGAAGGGTACGGAATTCGGGGAAATGTCCTAGCGTGGATAGAAGACTTTCTACATTACCGCAAGCAGTGTGTGGTGATTAATGGCACGAAATCGTCATCTGTACCTGTAACAAGTGGAGTACCGCAGGGTAGTGTATTGGGCCCGCTGTTGTTTGTTTGTTTTATAAATGACATGCCTGACGTTGTACACTCCTCCATACAAATGTTTTCCGATGATGGCAAGTTATTTCGGGAAATTAAGAACCAAGCGGACTGTGAAGAGCTGCAGAAGGATCTCTGTGGGCTCCAGGAATGGTCGAAGAAATGGCTGCTGAGATTCAATGTCACGAAGTGTAAGAGGATGCACCTGGGGCGTACCAACGGTAAGGAGGCGTATCATATGTTCCAACGGGATGAAGAAAATGCACTAGTTGAGACTGTGTGTGTGAGAAGGACCTAGGTGTGTATGTTGACAATGAGCTGAAGTTCTCGGGCCATTGTGAGAAGAAGGTAAATCAGGCAAATAAATTATTGGGTCTTATAAGAAGGTCGTTCAGATATCTAGACGGTCCGTCCCTCGTGACGATCTTCAGGAGTGAAGTGCTTCCCCATCTGGAGTACTGTCACCCCGTCTGGTCCCCGAGATATGCTAGGGACTGTCAGTTGGTTGAAAATGTTCAAAGGAGGGCCACCAAACTGGTGCCTGCACTTCAGCACCTCAGCTACCCTGAGAGATTGGAGCGCCTGAACTTGCCTAGCTTATACTACAGACGGGCAAGGGGGGACCTAGTTGAGGTGTATAAGCATCTCAAGGGGCATTACTCAGTCGAGTGTCCTTACTTGGAGCTGGCGGACGCTCGCCCCACAAGGGGTCACAGCTCAAGATTGAATAAGCCGCAAGTCCAGAAAACTGTGAGGGCAAACTTTTTCGGAGTGAGAGTTGTAAACTCTTGGAACGATCTACCAGAGTGTGTTGTGACGGCACCGAGTGTGAGCTCTTTCAAGACAAGACTTGACCATCAATGGAGCGGGTTCAGGTACATTCAGGAGCCGGTGCATGCCCAGTATTTGCCAACAGTGCGTGACAGAGACGTGACCAATCGCCCAAGCGGCTAACGAGCCGATCTTTTGGTGAAGGGGATAAAAGAAAAGGAAAAGTAATCAGTGACGTGACCGATCGCCCAAGCGGCTAACGAGCCGACCAGTGGTGAAGAGGATAAAAGTAAAATGTATGTACAATTCGGCCTTGAGGTGAATGTACAAAAGACTCAGATACTCCTTCAGCCTGCCCCTGGTACAGCCACACCTCCTCCTGTCATGGTCACGTTTGTATAGTTAGTCCGTTCAACACTAATTATTCATATTATGCTACACAGCCCACAAAACTTGTGAAACGTCCCCCAGTAGAGATGTCCGTTCTCTATCCACTTCAGGATGCCTTGGTCCCCGTTTTCCTTTTGTGTACTCGCTCAGCGACTCGGGTATTTTTTTTATTTACTCAGGATCTTCGGGGAATTTAAAATTATGAGTGAAGGAATTCATATACAGCCAATTAAGTACATCCACTGTGAGAGAAGAGACTTTAGATGTATTGAGCATTTGCTGAAGACATCTTGTTTCGTTTATGTCGAGTATTTCGTGTTAAAAGATTGTGTGTTGAGTACTCTGTTTACCAGCTGTAAATTATGTGTACCTTTTGTTCTTACGCGGCTGCCGCTCGTAACTAAAGTCATTCTGTTTTGATATATCAACATCAGAGAATCCGTGAAAACGTAATAAATGTTGCCAGTCTTGTATTATAGTGCACTGCCTGATTCTGGGGTCACTAATTCTAAGGGGATAACTTAACTCTACTCTTAATTTTAAGGTCGCTGCCACCAGACCCCCTGGACAGTATGTAGCTCGTTAGGTAGCGGGCAGAGTAAGCTAGGAATTGGGTTGGGTTTTTCATTGACCAAATCGAGAGTGGGAAGAAGGGTGAAACATCAAGCATGAATTAAGTAATTTATTCCTTATAAAACATATTGCATCCCGTCACAATACATAAAGAGTTGGCCTTCAACAGATGAACCACTATTATGTTCATTACACTTCACATCAATACACGTTTTACATCAAATAATTAATATTATCATCTTCATTCTTCGTAACAACCAATGACCTCCTTACCTCGGTCATTCCTTCTTACCATAACACCCAACACATCAGACTGTACCACCTGTTAGAGTATAGTGTAGTGGACGTCTCCCTTACAACTGCGTATCTGCATTCCAATGCGACAGTATCCTAGCAACCAAACGAGCGGCCCAGGGGGGGGGGGGGGGGGCGTCACCAGATGCCACAGTATCCTAGCAACCAGCCACCTGCTACGTCTTCCCTAGCAACGGAGTCGAGAAACCAGCGAGCTCCCACGGGTTTACTTCCGGCTGCTGTGTATATAAGCTCTGTCTCTCCATTAAGATTCATTCTGGCCTCGGTTCCTGAACACGCAACACCTCCTCCGCCGCTGCCTGGCGGCCCTCGCTTCTCCTCCGCCTGCCTGGCGGTCCTCGCTCCCGCCGGCGAGCATGGCGGTCCTCGCTCCCGCCGGCGAGCATGGCGACCCACCAGCTGTCCTTCTCTGAGCGTCCTCACCAACCAGCTCTCTTATTCTACTCTACGTTCCTGAACACGCAACACCTCCTCCAAGCAAGCTCCTCGCTGTCCAGCTTTCATTCAACCAGGAGGCCAGCAACAGGCAATATCTTCTCTAACGAAGCTCCTGCACATCTACCTCCTTCAACACGCTACTCACCGAACGTGTCTACTGAGCAGCTCCTCACCACACGGCGTCTCCAGCACCAGACTGTCTACCATATAACTTATATTATATAAGAAAACCACCACCTTAGAGTTTCCATCCATCCTGAGTGCTAGACAACATAATATCACGAAACCCTACAATAGCATCACATGTTACATTACAGCATCACATGTTATATCATGGCACCACATCCCGGGTACACTCCACACCTACAAGTAGGATTTCCTCGGTATTCTTAGGTACACATACTAGGTACATCGTTCACACTCTACTCTTGCTGATTACATGGGACACTTCCCAAGTAGGTATACCAGTACTGGTTCCACGCCTGGTATTATGAGTTCGCTCCACGTAGCGACCGCGAAACTTTTCTGACATACAATTATTTTCTCCTTTCCTGGTCGGTGATACGTAGGGTATCCACAGATTCACAGTGGAAGTGCATAATGGCTGTAAGCAGTCACACCACACATGGTGAGTCCCTCACAGTGGTAATGGCCGACGCCCTGAACGCGTGGCACCTGTTTTGATGAGAGAGTGTAGATCACTAAGTCAGGCCTGGTGGGCTTTTATCACCACGCATTAATGCAACGATTACTTCATTTTATAACATCAGGCAAGGTTTTAAGATGTAAGAAACTGCTAGATAAGTCTTTTTATGGCTGAATGGAGCACGATGGAGTTCACTGACCTGTTTTGGTGAGAGAGCGTGGATCTCTAAGGAAGATGCTTCGCGTCTCTCTCACTGAACTAGGCCCACAGTTTCCAATCTTTAATTTTCACTTTGATATTATTCTGTTTCTCACATGTACACTTTCCTATTTATTGTGACCTTATGCCTTATAATTATATATCTTAATCCTAAATTACATACTAAAGTGAGGATCTGGTTTGCCAGTTCCTGGGGAAATTAATTGGGCTATATCATTAACTCGAAACTGTAGCCCGGGGCAGAATGGGCGCCAACATAGACAAAGCCTAGCGTCGTATTTTCATGGCGTGGGTATATCCACTTCACTTCACGCTGTATTGGGGATCCTCCCCTCACACGTTGCAATCGTTGAACTCATTCATAAGATTCTCTGATCATTGCGTTGTTCATGGTTGTTCGTCACATGAGGTAACGAGGTGCACTAAGCTCACACCGAGGTATACAAGATATTTTCTTTGAAGTATAGTTTCTGGATCACTTCCAACACTTCATATAGGTCTGATACATTTATCCCTTTTCCAGATCATTGTTCACTAATCGTTCACAGACGTAAATAGTATGACCTTCAAACACAATCTACACTTATCCCTTATAGTACACTACTCAGCATCAATTGGACCTTCCCAATCATCCTACAGATACCTTGAGTTCTCTTTAATACTATCAGTACATACTCTTAATATTATATGTCCGTAAATTGGTGCAATTCGTATAAAACAACATACAGTAGGTGAGTTATCCCTTACCAAAGTTTCTCGATTTCAACTGTTTTCTGTGATTCTACAAGCGCGGTGGATTTGAATGTTATGTAGCGTATTATGAATAAAATAGGTATTAAGGATGACAATGATGTGCGCTGTGCGCAGTACAATAGAGGTTAGATAATTGTCTGACATGTAAACACAAAACATATTTATCGCTCGAATTGAACGGAAAGTCTATTATCTGCTCCCCCCCCCACCCCCCACCCCCGCACACTGCCATTCTGAGTATTTGTCGTCAGTTTTGTTCTTGTCCTTAAGACCCCAGTCACTACTTAATTTGTGAAGCTAGACTTTGAAGATTAGAACAGGTTCGCACCCTAATTTTCAAACACGCTACTGTACTGCGCACATCATTGTCATCCTTAATACCTATTTTATTCATATTACGCTACATAACTTTCAGATCCACCGCGCTTATAGTCATAGAAAACGGTAGAAAACGGGAAACTTTGGTAAGGGATAACTCACCTACTGTATGTTGTTTTAGACGAATTGTACCAATATACGGACATATAATATTAAGAGTATGTACTGATAGTATTAAGGAGAACTCAAGGTATCAATAGGATGATTGGGAAGGTCCAATTGATACGGACTAGTGTACTATAAGGGATAAGTGTGTCCGTGTGTAGACCGTGTCTGAAGGTCATCATATTTACGTCTGTGAACGATTAGTAAACATAGCTACTGCAGATATCAGGTGAAAATATATAAGAACAATGATCTGGAAAAAGGATAAATGCATCAGACCTATGTGAAGTGTTGGAAGTGATCCAGAAACTATGCTTCAAAGAGAATATCTTGTATGCCTCGGTGTGAGCTTAGTGCACCTCGTTACCCCATGTGACGAATAACCACGAACAATGCAATGATTAGAGAATCTTATGAATGTGTTCAACGATTGTAACGTGTGAGGGGAGGATCCCCAAATATAGAGTGAAGTGAAGAGGGTACACCCACGCCAAGAAAACACGACGCTATACCTTTGTTCTGGTTGGCCTAGGCCGCCCCTGGCTACGGTGCCGAGTTATTGTTATAACCCAATGAATTTCCCCAGGAACTAGCAAACCAGACCCTTACTTTAGTATGTAATTTAGAATTAAAATATAAAATTATAAGGTATAAGGTCACAAAATATAGGAAAGTGTATAGGTGAGAAACAGAATAATGTCAAAGTGAAAATTAAAGATTGGAAACAGTAGGCCTGGTTCAGTGTGAGACGCCAGGCATCGCCCTCAGTGACGCCCGGCTTCTCATCAAAACAGGTCAGTGAACTCCATCGTGTTCCATCAGCACTAAAAAGACTTATCTAGCCGTTTTTTACATCTTAAAACCTTGCCTAATGTTATAAAGTGAAGTAATAGCTGTAATAGTGTGTGGTGATAAAAGCCCCTCGGGCATTATTCCCAGTGACGCCTTGCTTCTCACCAAAACAGGTGCGCGCCCAGAGCGTCGGCCGAGAAACCACCACTGCTTCACTGTGAGGAACCCATCCATTGTGTGTTTGAGAAGTTTCGCGGTCGCCACATGGAGCGACCTAAGAATACCAGGCGTGTAACCAGTACTGGTATGATTACCTGGGAAGTATCCCATCTACTTAGTCAACAGTACCTGGTATGTGTACCAGAAGAATACCGAGGAGTTCCATACTTGTAGATGTGGAGTGTACCTTAGAGGTGGTGCTCTACTCTAACATGTGGTGCAGTCTGATGGGTTGGGTGTTATTGTAATGGTCATGATAAGAGCTAACCTGAAAACCTTAAGGATTCATATTACGCTCAAACGTCCACAAAACCTTCCGAGTCCCCCAGTGGAAACGTCCCCCGTTTTCTATGTTTCCCCCGCCTTTGTCTACGGGAGCAGACGCTGTATGTTGGGACCTGTTGCCATCCAACCCTTTGTAATCAATTTAATTTTGCTTTCGATAGCTGAGTCAGAGCATTGTTAGTTGAGATAATAGTAGAGAATGAAAATGAGTCCATAGTCTCAGTTTCAACGTCAGAGTGTACAGTAAATTAATTCATCGGCATAGGAGTAGGTGGACTCCCTGGCCTGTTTTGAGTGAGGGCGCCGCGGGCATTTCTACCGTTAGTGAGTGCTCGTCCCTTCATCTATACAGGTATGCCATTCCACTCTGTGTTGTAATTCGCCCTTCTTTAAGTGATTTGACCCAATTAATAGTTGATTGTGCAAGTGTTACAGTAACGTAGTTGATATGCTCTGAGTGAAGTCATATTTACGTCTTTAACGTCCCCTGAAACGTAATGTTGTTGTCACAGTTAGTGAGTGCCCGTCCCTTCATCCATACAGGTCCTCTGACGCTGCCCCGTGTGTCTCCCGATCCCATTGTGATTCTTGAATCGCTCTACCATCCAACAACGGCCTCGGATGTATTAGATGTCCCGCCGGGATCATATATGAGAAGATGGCACCGATGCGGCCTGATTAATGTACCCCAAGGCTTCGTTGGGCCAGACCCGTCATGTGTCTGGCTACCCCACAATAACAACAGCCCCAGTGCTCTACCCTGGGTTACTCCTTGGAAGCATATGTCCACAGAGAGTGTTGTAACACGTATGTTAGGGATAATTAGTTGGAAATAATTATCCCATGTCGGGTAGTGGACCCCTGCATATACTTGTGTCATTGTTTACGTATATGTTGAATAATCTACAATGAGTGCCATGTAATGTACCACCAGTAATGGTATGAGTAAGAGTAAAGAAGAAGGTACTGAGTTTGCACTAAGCCCAGGAGGTGAACCTGGTAATCATATGAATAATACAAAATCTTTCCCCATTGATTGCATATTAATAAATTTGTTTTTAGAGTACTTTAGGTGTATTCATTTCTCCCACAGTATTTTACCTTTATTTCCATCCAAGTGACTTGATACCAAAATTACCATACTCACGTGCCTAGACCCTCGACCATGCTACCAAAAGAATGCCCAGGCTTCCAAAAGAATGACCATGCTACCAAAAGAATGCCCAGGCTACCACAGGAATGTCCATGCTACCAAAGGAATGTCCATGCCACCCAAGAATAGGTGACGGAACTGAGTAAGAGTAAGAACTAAGAGAAGTAAATAAGATGAGGGTGGTGTAGAAACAGAGAGGGAGTCAGGCCCCCTCACATTGGTGACAGACCAAGAATCCGCCCCCTCACATTGGTGGCAGCTCGAGAATTGCGCCCCCTCACATTGGTGGAAGCTTAAGAATCCGCCCCCTCACATTATGGTAAGAAGGGATGACCGAGGTAAGGAGGTCAATAGTTGTTAGGAAGAATGAAGATGATGATAGTAGTCATTTAATGAAGGACGTATACTGATGTGAAGTGTAATGAACATAATAGTGGTTCTTCTGTTGAAGGCCAACACTTTTTGTATTGACGGGATGCAATATGTTTTTATAAGGAATAAATTAGTTAATTCATGCTTGATGTTTCACCCTTCTTCCCACTCTCGATTTGGTTAATGAAAAACCCAACCCAATGCCTAGCTTGCTCTGCCAGCTACCTAAACAAGCTACATACTGTTCAGGGGGTCTGGTGGTTGCGACCTTAAAATTAAGAGTAGATTTAAGTTATCCCCTTAGGCTTAGTGACCCCAGAATGGCAGTATGCTGTGTAGAGTAACTTAGGCTGTCGCTATATTTTCTGTAAGCGACGCCTTGGCAACTCACGGTTGGGAAACGATGGCTGTGGGGATAGTCAGAGGGCCCCTGACGCTCACTCTAAGCCACGAATTCTACTCCGTACACAGAGGTAAAGTTTTTGCCAGTTCCATCTCATTATATTAAGTATTTTTTACCTAGTTATTTGTTGCTTGTATATGCAGTGATCAATTAACACAGTTTTGATGTGTTTTAGTAGTGTTCAAGCGCCTTCAGCCTCGTAATGTTACGACATTCGGATCACTGACTCTAAGCCACGAATTCCACTCCGTACAGAGAGAGACAAAGAGAAAGAGGTACCTATAAGCCAAGCTGGTCGTGTCGACCCCGGGACGACGTCCACACTAGTATTTGGAAATGGATGAACATCAATAAGGTCGGATATCGTCGCCAACACAGTTATGGGGTGAGCCGAGATCTCGCCCACAGGTCCACAGCGGCGCAGCTAAGCTCAGCCAGCCGCTGAGAGATTGTTGGCCTGGGCGGGCCCACGCCCGCGATGTAAACATGATCCGCTCATGCAGTGTTGCTGTATGAATCCACTTCTAAGTACAGATGACTGTGGCGTATTATTTGTCCGAGAATTCATGTGTATAATCTCTTCAGTGCTATGTATGTTTTAGAGATAGCAAGAGTGAGGTAAGCCACTTGTTCTTTGCGAATTGTAACCACGGTAGCTCTACAGGAATTTAGTTGTGGGACTGCGGTAGTCCTATTACTATTTTATAAGCTACATTTTCAGGTAACTTGTTTGGTTGATGCTCCGGTGTACTATAGGTGTGATCACGGTGTTAGATGGTTTTGCAAAAATTACACCATTTTGTTTGTACACTGGAAGCTGTGTTGTACCTTACTGTGAAGTACCGTGAAGATGATCCATGCAGTGTGTGTACTGGAAGCTGTATTGTTAGTATTCTAGTGTACGAGATATCAGAGTGTCATGGTCGTAATGACGGCTAGCCTATTAAAACCTAATAATTCATATTACTCTCCACACCCACAAAACCTGTAAACCTTCTGAGTCTCCCAGTTGAAACATTCGTTCTCTAACCATTTCAGGAGATCCGAATCTACCGTATTCTATGTCTCATTACCGGAGTAACTCTAGTATACCTAAATTCCGCACAGGGTGTTTATACATTTGAATTGGTAAGAGAACACCCTTGCTTTGCGTGAACTTAGAGATGTCTGATTGCAGATGAAGCATTCAAGATCCGTTGTGACTGATATTGAAAGCTTCAATTGTATTTACTGTTAGCGTAATTGTTAATATAAGTCAGGGTAGAGTCGGCAGGGAGAGTGAGGTATCATTGACGTCTGCCATAGAGATGCCAGTGATTGTTGACCGAGAGTGAAGTCACCTTTTTTTCACCTATGAACATCAGAGAACCTGATGTTCATAGTGAAATTGTTGTAAGGATGTTAATTATGAAATTAATTAATCAACCTGAAGGGAACCGTCAGGCCAGCTTTCTTTGAAAATTTAATGGATGTAATCGGATACTACTTGTCTTACTCTCCGCCCATCAGGGACTGCCATCCTGAACTTTGACATCAATTTAATTCTTGTCTTCGATTGCTCATTCAGAGCATAGATTGAAAAGGGAATATTAGGAAATGAGAATGAAGCGTCAAAGTATAGAGTAACGTAGTACATTGAAATAGTTGAGTGAGTGGCATTAGGAACTTAGCGAGGGGGAGGAGCCCGGGCGCTTTCAGGCGTTAGTCTAGTGTCCGAAACTCTTCCACCCACAAGTATGTCCACTTCTCCGTATTATACCTCGCCCCATTAAGTGATTTTGATTTAGTTAATAGTTTGAATATGCAAGTGATACAGTAACGTAACTGATGTGTTTTAAGCGAAGTATTCTTACGCCCTTAAAGTCCTTTTGAAACGTTGATGTTCATGTCAACAACGTGAGTCTAGCGTCCGAAACTCTTCCACCCACAGGTTCCTCTAGGCTAGGCCACGAGTCTTATAGATTGGGGACGTACTCCACACTAGTTTGGGAGATGGATAAAGGCCAGTAAACTCGGGTAAATTCGTGAACCCGAGCGTCAGGAACTCACCACCACCTCTAGGACTCAGGGAACTGGCCAGCCTTCACCTGACGTGTTCACTGCCCAGCTTGTTGATATCACAGGCCGAGCAAACAACTCCCAGTCCCCCATCATTGTTATGGATGAGTCCATTACTCGGTAGGGCTCTTTGGTGGCTGTGTTATTCCTCCAAGTACACCTGTAGGTGTCCACCTGAATTGTCTGAGTGTGGGCATTCAGCAAGAGTAGGCTGACCATCACTTTGCTTGTGGGCAAAGGTACCACCGTGGTGAAGAAAAGCAACTATTTCTGATGCTGTTTGAGTATTAATGTTGGTGCTGTAACTGGCGTCATTGCCACGGGTAATACTGGTACTCAAAGGTGCTGAGTAAGAGTCTTTGTGTGTTCGTGTACATGTACACCCAGTCATGGTGTAAGTGGAAACTGTAACTAAGTTCAAGAGTACAAAATAAGTTAAACGAGGGAGTTGACCCCTGTAGTTGAGTGTTACTGAAATTATTCATAAAATCTAACTTCATTTTACTAAACCATTTTATTTGTATGTTAGGAGCATCATTTACCTGCAGTATTTTACCGTTATTCCTTCCTATTGCTTCATACCAATGTACCCATGTGTCATAACCCTAGAGCCACGCTACCAAAGGTCAGAGGTTATGAAGTAACTATGAAATGAGCTAACTATAAAAAACTACTGGAGAAAATAAACAACAAACAAATATTAAGAGAAAACCAGGTTGAAGAGTTTTCAGATAAATTAAAATAAAAAAACGAGGTAAAGAAACACGCGCCCTTATAAGAGTAATGTGGTGTCTTGTGTATAAGATCCACCAAGTGATAGTGACTGCGAGAGATATACTGCACCTTGTTGAGAAGTACATAAGTGTTACTCATGGTAGTTGTGTGTACTGGAAGTAGTCAGAAGTCTAGCATTTTTGTAATAAACCTTTTTTATTGTATGTTAGAGGTATTATTTTCCTACAGTAACCACCTTTATTTTCTTCCCATATCTTGGTACCATTATTACAGTTCCATGTGCTTTATCCTCGAGCCATGCTACCACAGGTCAGCGTTAAGACAGAGAGAGTACAGTAGTGGGACAGTAAAGTAAAGTATCATAGGAAGTAGATACCACATTAACGTCCACGGGTCTTACCCGGTTCTTTCTTTTCCCCCTACACACCACCCATCCAGTTTAACGGTACTACCCTCTCTAATGTTACCTACTTTCAGTATCTCGGCTCCCACCTGTCCACCACCGCAGACATCGATGAAGAGTTTCAACATCTCAAGCATTTGGCAGATTCCATACTCATGTCTTCAGCTGTAGAGAGCTGAAATTATCTACAAAGTTGAATGTATATCGATCAGTGGACCTCCTCACTCTGCCGTATGGCAGCGAGATACATACCGGAGGCACCTCAAGGGACTTGAAAACTTTCACCAACATAGTCTACATTGACTTCAGGCCACCTGACTTATTGTATCTTGAACTACGTAATTACTTCATTGAATCAGGTGTGCTTGAGGACATTCTTGCTGTTTATCCCAAATTTGCTAGCCCACACTGATTAGTCTTCAATTAGAATATGACTCCAATGTATGTGATCCACTGACCTATATATACTGCTAATGAATATGATGTATTTCCTTCTTTGTGTACGAACCTCTGTCCTGCATGGCAGTGAACAGTGGCATTACCCACATGAATCTGACCTATATATAGTGTCAATGGATATGATGCATTCTTTGTGTACGAACCTCTGTCCTGTATGGCAGTGAAGAGTGACATTACCCACATGAATCTGACCGACGTATGTGTATGTATGTACGTGTGCTTATGTGTATATAAATGTACATGTATATGTGTATGTATATGTATGTATATGTGTATGTGTGTGTGCACATATATGTATATGTACTGTCAATGAATATGATGCATCTCTGTGTACGAACCTCTGTCCTGCATGGCAGTGAACAGTGACATCACCCATATGAATCTGACCTCTATACATTTATAGCTGTTAATGAATATGATGTATTTCTTTGTGTATGAACCTCTGTCCTGCGTGGCAGTGAGAAGTGACTGAATTACCCAGAATAGGCAAACTTGTAATGGTCATGAGAGCTAACCTGAAAACCTTAAGGATTCATATTACGCTCAAACGTCCACAAAACCTTCCGAGTCCCCCAGTGGAAACGTCCCCCGTTTTCTATGTTTCCCCGGTCTTGGTCTATGGGAGTAGACACTGTATGTTGGGACCTGTTGCCAACCAAACCTTTGTAATCAATTTAATTGTGCTTTCGATAGCTGAGTCAGAGCATTGTTAGTGAAGATGATAATAGAGAATGAAAATGAGTTCATAGTCTCAATTTCAAGGTCAGAGTGTACAGTAAATTAATTCATCGGAATAGGGGTAGGTGGACTCCCTGGTCTGTTTTTAGTGAGGGCCGCGGGCATTTCTACCGTTAGTGAGTGCCCGTCCCTTCATCCATACAGGTATGCTATTCCACTCTGTGTTGTAATTTGCCCTTCTTTAAGTGATTTGACCCAATTAATAGCTGATTGTGCAAGTGTTACAGTAACGTAGTTGATATGCTCTGAGTGAAGTCATATTTACGTCTTTAACGTCCCCTGAAACGTGATGTTGTTGTCACAGTTAGTGAGTGCCCATCCCTTCATCCATACAGGTCCCCTGACGCTGATTCCCGTTTGTCTCCCGATCCCATTGTGATTCTTGAATCGCTCTACCATCCAACAACGGCCTCGGATGTATTAGTTGTCCAGCCGGGATCATATGTGAGAAGATGGCACCGATGCGGCCGGATTAATGTGCCCCAAGGCTTCGTTGGGCCAGACCCCAGACCCGCCATGTGTCTGGCTACTCCACAATAACAAAGGCCGCGAGCCCTAGTGTTCTCCCCTGGGTTACTCCGTGGAAGTATATGTCCACAGAGAGTGTTATAACATAGATTTCCCCCTTTGATTTTATATTAATAAACTTGTTCTTTGAGAATTTTAGGAGTATTCATTTCTCCCACAGTATTTTACCTTTATTTCCATCCAAGTGACCTGATACCAAAATTACCATATTCACGGGCCTAGACCCTCGACCATGCTACCAAAAGAATGTCCATGCTACCCAAGAATAGGTGACGGAACTGAGTAAGAGTAAGAACTAAGAGAAGTAAATAAGATGAGGGTGGTGTAGAAACAGAGAGGGAGTCAGGCGCCCTCACATTGGTGGCAGACCAAGAATACGCCCCCTCACATTGGTGACAGCTCGAGAATGCGCCCCCTCACAAACTGTACTATAAGCTTTGTCCAAAAATTTGTTAAACTAAAAAAGTCTACATTCTATCCTCTGAGTTCGCTGGGAAAACAAGAGAACAAATGCCAATATTCTCACTGACACCAACTGTAGGAGCATGGACGACAGTATAGACTGCCACAACAGCTAATTAACAGTCACCTAACGAATGGTAAACGGAACGCTGGCAGGGAAAGGGAAAAGTAATGAAAAGTGCCAAATCCGTCCCCTCACCTGGGAGACGATCATTCCACACCATAACATATGGAGGAGCATCCAGGCACCATACGAGAAAGTGTCAATATTTTCAAGTTAGCCCAACTGCATACCGAGGCAGTGAAGCTGCCACCCTTCCCACAACAGATGTAGCCCTCCACATGTCGGTCCCGTATCGGCCTCTCGAGTCACCTCAGAGTTCACCGACGAAGGTGACATCTTTAATAACTCATATCATTCTATCATAGCCGGATGGTTGTCATACTTGATTCCAAGCGACAGCAAAGTAGTAGTGTCATGGGCACAGTTGCACTGATAATATCATAATACCCACCCTTATTCATATGAATATCTGTTATCCATAAAACGTATATGAAACTAGTGAGTTACTCCGTAGAGAGAGGCTTGTTTTCTCTAGTGAGAGTTATTGTCCACTTTCTATCATTTCCTTAAGCCTTTACCTGTAGAGTAAATCTAAAATTGTGATGTAACCTGTAGAGTAGCCACAAGCTGTATATGGCCTATCGTTAGCTGAAGCATAAAAGATTCAGTATGTGTATTATGAATGCTTTAACTATATTTAAATGTAGTACAGATTTTACTAAGACAATGTGTTTTGACTGCCAAGCAGATTGTGATCCGTGGTTTTGTTTCCACTACAACTACGAGGGACCAATTCGTAACTGAAATTGTATTGTATTCCTTTAGCGATTTTAGTATCTTAGTGGTTTGAGCATCTCACCACTGACACCACTGTATCGCTGTAACCAATTTTATCCAACCAACGGACACTAGTAAAGTACTCGTATGTCCTGTTGGGATTAATATTGCACAGACTGGCAAGAGAATATTACTGTTACCGAGAGGCCACACCACAAGTTACCAGTGTGACTAGGCCACTCTAGTGTCATGGTCACAATAGCATGGATCGTCTGTTCAACACTTAATTATTCATATTATGCTCCACCGCCCACAAAACATGTGTGGAAGTGTGGAGTCCACCAGTTGAAACATCCGTTTTCTCACCCCTTCACTGCGTCCTAGTCCTCTGTTTTCTCTCCTGTACCTCAGAGACTCGGATATTTCTTAATACTCCATATAGTGCTCAGAGATTTGAAATTGAGAGTAAATGAATTTATTTTACAATAAATCAGAGTATATGTTGAAGGCATCATATATCTTTATGTGTAGAGTACATCGTGTTAAGACGTTGTGTTCTTAGTACTCATCCGCCAGCAGTAAATCAGTATGTTTCTTGTTAACTTAGGGGATAGTAATTCAAAACTGAAGTCATATCATTTTCATCTATGAAGATCAGAGAATCCGATGAGAGTACAAAAATTCTGAAATGTAAACAAGTCTCGGGCTTATTCACATACACAACATCTTGGTATGGCTAAGACCAAGTTATAACAAGCTATTCTGCCAAGTAGCCAAGAAATACCCATGACTCATTAAAGTGTGCCAATAGTAATCAACACTGGATCTTTGGTAATGGATAAAAGATTTACAGCCAAAACGTTCATAGTTAAATAATACCTAACTCAATGTAAGTTCATCCAACCTTTTTAAAAAGGGGGTAAAAATTAACAGTGGTATAGCATTATGTCTTATATAAAGAATTATGTTTATAGGTTTATTATTGATTCATTCAGTAGTGATGTTTTTTGTGCAAAATTAATGAAATGTTTCTTACCCTAACCTAACCTAACCTAACCTAACTTAACCTAATCTAACCTAACCAAACATAACCTAATATACCTAACTTAACCCAAGAAAGTCACAACGCACATGGCAAACAATTACTTTCCCTAGGAAAATAATAATTACTTTAAAAAACAAACATTTACTGTTGATATTAAATCTAAGTTATTAATATATAATAAAATATATTATAATTACCTAAACTAGTCCCGTATGCTTAAAATAGCGGTACCCAAGAATAAGTGATCACCTAAACTTTAAAAAGGTACTTAGCTATTATTTTAGGGGCTGCTATGAGTTGTAGAGAGTCTTGGAGGAACTGAGAAGCTAAAATAGTCCTTGGGTTGCCGGCTGTCTTCTAAATTTTCAGAGTCGCGTCTGCCTCCCGTCAAGTGTGAATTGAGATTGACGTTTCTATCAACTTGTACAATTGCGCGACACAATCGCGCAATGATACATAACAAGAACTATTATTTATTTTCTTTACAATATTATTTCTCAATAGAAATAAAAATTTACATTTTTAGTTAACTATTGTTACTGATATCGGGTAAATTAAACGATATTAACGTGATCAATAGAGAAAGAGGAATACCGCACTACTTTCCGCGAAGTAATCCGTCTTGTGGGTGCCAACCAGTATTTTTACAACTAATTTTTGTATACTCCGCGTAATCATTTCCCTAACCTAACTAGCTAATTAAATCACTAATTAATTAGCAAATTATTTACATATACCACATTGGATTGTTATTCCAAGTCCGATAACACACAACATCACTACTACGGTGCTTCAAGGACCTGGAGGATAAAGGTGGAAATTAATTCCCACATACTGGGCCCGGGGAGGAAATGATGTGTTGCATCATGTTATGTGGCCCTTAGCAAGCAATCCCCTCCAAAGCTTTTGGGAACCCAAGGCGGCTGTTCTAGTGGAACGAGATGTTCCCTGGTCACCTTGGTCGACCGGTTCACCCTCATCATCAGACCCTTCTTCTACTTTGATTTCGGACAACTCTAAAGGAACAAGTTTGTCGGTTAGTTCTCAGACTAGTTAGACCCTTTACGAAGTATTTTACTACCCTAATCACCCCTTTGTCGTCTGGATGCACAAACACTATTTTTGCCAATGGCCACCGTGATCGAGGTTCTTCTGTTTTCGGTAAAACGTCCTATCCAGGTGTGAGCAAAACTTTATTTGTTGCTGGGAGACCACCTTAAGTTCTTTCTCGGAGACTCAACAAGTAGTCATTCTTCCAATGTCGATCCCAGCCTTCCAGTATCTTCTTTAACATTTTGTAACCTTGTCTAAGCCTCTGATCAGAAGCGAGGTCGAGCACATTCGGATCCTCCAGTTCGTACTGTATATCAAAAGAAGGAAGGGAATCTATCCGTCTACCATACAACAGGTGAGCTGGAGCTAAGGCTTCTATGATAAGGTTAGAGTCATCTAAATACGTAAGCGGTCTGTTGTTAACCCTAGTTTCTATTTCGGTGACTACCGTCCTCAATTCATCAAGAGTTGTTCTAGTTTTATGAAGGGTCTTCCTCAGGCAGTTCTTTACTATTCCTGTCATTCTTTCTGTGAACCCATTTTACCAGGGGTGTCTAGATGCAACAAATGTCCAACTACATTTCCTCACCTGCAAAGCTGTACTTCCTTCTTTACATTCCATGATGGACTTAACTAAAAGGGCTGCTCCGACAAAGTTTGTCCCATTATCACTGATTAATCTTCTTGGGCACGAGCGACGGGCAGCAAATCTTCTAAACAAATTCATGAATGTATTAAAACTAAAATCTTCTGCCATTTCCAGATGTATTGCTCTGGTATAAGCACAAGTGAAGATGCAAATATACACTTTCTTTGGAGGATTATCCCCCGTACGGTTTATAGCCCCAGTGTAGTCCACACCTGTAACCTCAAAGGACCTCGTCCCCTGTATTCTATCAGAGGGCAGGTCTGGATGTCATGGTCACCATGACGGCTGGTCTGTTTTAAACCTGTTGATTCATATTATACTCCACGTCCGCAAAACATGTGGATAACTGGTGAGTTATCCCTAGGAAGAAAAGCGTTTTACACCAAGGCTCCTTGTCCGTAAGTCCCGCCCATTTGGGGAACACAGTTGTCAACGTATATAATCCACTTTTTACCGTCAAACTCAATCTCGAATTAGTATATGTAAATCAACTTTAGAAATTCGCCAGACCCCTGTCAACTGAGGGTCATCTTTGAATCTGTAGCAGTTGATTTGAATGTAATTTCTGTCATTGCGTGAGTAGCCACCTCTGGCAAGTCACGGGTATATAAACCCCCGGCGGGAAGGAGGATCAGCCTTCCTTGACGCATCTCCAAATTTATCTCAGGTATGTAAGCCAGTGTTCCCCGCCGATATAATCATTCAGCTTATCTTAGTCAATTTTGTGAGTATCAGTGTTCATGTTGTAACAATGAAATTGTCATTTACCCAGTGTAAGAATTACTAACTTAAATGTCGTCTGTCGTTACTAGACGAAAGATCGTTTGTGACTGAGTCATCATCAGCCCTCCCTTGACGTCTACAAATTGTTCTCAGATCCAGTGTGGGGGATATTTGAACACCCCACCGGCTGCCCGGGGTCCGTGGATACCTAACAGTTAGCTGAAGTGGACGATGTCTCTGATTCTGCAGGATTGATTGCCCCAAGCTGCATCGTGGGGCTGGACCCCAGACGCTCGCCACGTGTTAGACTACAACAGACCATAAGAGCGATCGTCATTTGTTGAGACGCCAGTGTCCTATCCTGGGACACCCCGTACAGTTGTTTGGTCCACAGTGTTTGTTGTATATGATTGGGGATAATTATTTGGAAATAATTATCCCAGGTTGGGTAGTGATCCCATATAATTTGTTAGTATCAGTAATTACGCATTGTGTTGTGAGTGCATCCTCAATATGTACTAACAACAGTTCTAGTGAAGATGCCATATGTAAGTTTGATCCTTGTTGTCGTATGTAATTTAATGTAATGCAACACCAGTAATGTTGTAAGAAGCGAGAGTATCTCATTGGAGTTGTAGCTGAGAAGCCAAGGAGTTGATCCTGGTAGCTGTATGTAATGTACCACCAGTAATGTTGTAGAAGCAAGAGTATCTAAGTGAATTGCAGTTGAGTAAAGCCGAGGAGTTGAACCTTGTAGTTGTATGTTAATGACATCTTTTCCCTAATTTAATTTCATATTAATAAACCATTTCTTAGAGTATGTTAGGGGTATCATTTCACCTCAGTATCCACCTTTATTTCTTCCAAGAACTTGATACAAGAATTACAGTACCCATGTGCCTTAACCCTCGCCATGCTACCAAAAGAACGGAGGTTATGAAGTAACTATGAAGTGAAATAATTAGACAGAACAAATGAAGGAAAGAAGTATGAAATAAGAATATAAGGGAGGAAGAAAATCCCCGTCCTTAATTGTGGCAGAGTGTCCCCGCCCTTATAATGGTGGCAGAGAATCCGCCGCCCTTAAATGGAGGTCCTGGATAAGACATAGGTCTTGCTTCGTATCTCTTGCAATGAATACAACTCTTTAGATAGCGCTTAACCACTTGTCTTCCTTTAGGTATCCAGTATGTTTCCTTAGGTAGGCTAGAGTTTCAGCCATACCACCATGTAGAGAGGTTTGGTGAGCCTCTTCTACAGTTAATTTAGTCAAATGACTTTCTTTAGGTAAGAGGATAGGAAAGCGTGTAAGTAAAGGTAAATCAGCTTTCAGAGGCCTCCCATGACATCTTATGAAGCCTTTTTGGTCGAGGAACACTCCGAAATTCTTGATTAGTTTATCTTTAAGCATTTTAGGATTTTTTGTGGACAGTAAGTCCTTGACCTGTTCGAACTCATCACCTTGTACTTGTTTTATCCAGTAGTCCAAGGGATCAATAGATTTCTTTCTAGTTTTCTTTTCCAAAAAGTAAAAAAAACTATTTTAGTAGTTGATAATAATCTGTTCAGAGAAGAAAATCTCGCAATGTCTATAGCTGACCGATCAGGAATTGTGACTGGGTCCATGTGTACAACTGCTTCATCAGAACGCTTTTGTACTCCTTTTGAAGAGGCCATTCGTTTGAAGTCAGCCAAGAAGAACCTTCAAACCATAATTGATCATTCATGAGTTTTTTTTACAAGCTCCCCTGGACAATATATCAGCTGGATTGTCCTTAGATGACACATGTCTAAATTGAATTCGGGACTGCATTTCTAAAATTTTCTCTTCCCGATTCCTGACATAGGGAATGTGGCTATCTTGTTTTGCAGTCCAATGCAGGTGGATTTCACTGTCGGTCCAAATGAAGATTCGGACAGACAGCGAAACTGTTTTATTTACGTAGTTTGCTAAACGAGTCCCTACCTCAACCGCTGTCAATTCTAGTTGGGGTAAGGTCTTCTCCTTTAGAGGTGCGACTCTTGATTTAGCCATAATCAGTCTACATTGACCCCTCATTCACATGATACGCCACTGCTCAGTACGCTTTTGCCGAGGCGTCACAAAACACATGCAGTTGAGGCTTATTTCCAGGGTAATCAAACCTTCTTGGAAAACCAATATGTGTGACTAAAATGTATTCCTCTTTTAATGCTTCCCATTCTTTGGTAAAGTTAGTTTCTAGTGGAGTATCCCAACTTACTTTCTCCCGTCAAGCTTCCTGCATGAGAATTCTTCGTTTAATTGTTACGGGACACATTATACCCAAAGGATCGAACAACAGGGATATTTAGCTCAACAAGGATCATTTATTAAGGGAACTAGAATCAGGGAAGCAGAGTGGTTTTAAGCTCAGTTTGTCTGTTTTTACATCCCAAATCATTCCAAGAACAGATTGGTTTACAGGCATTTCATAGTTAGTGTAATCCTTAGAGATAACATCTTTGAGAGCTTCAGAATTAGTGTTCCAGCTTTGTAACGGCATGTTGGCTCTCTGGCACTCTAGGTTGGTCGTGTCGTCTACTGTCAACGCCTCCTGCCCAGTTTCCACTACCCCCTGTAAATTATGCATATAGAAGATCTGCCCTATTTCTGGACACTTCGAATTACAGAAATGATGCTGAAGGGCACTACAGAGTAGGAAAGGAGTTGAACATGAGCCAAACAATACAGACTTAAACTGGTAGGTTATCAATGGACTTCCTGAACTGAACGGGTTTCTGGCCAAAGGAATTTAGTGAACTTTCTGTCTTCTTCCCTAAGATCTATCCTTAAGAATGCCTTAGATATATCCGCCACATAGGCATATATATTTCTTCGTTCTAAATTTTAATAGGACATCCCCCAAGCTTCCAATCAGATTTGGTCCTTTACATAAGCAGTCATTCAAACTAGGAGCTTCTTTACTGGCTCTAAGACAACAATTGAATACTATTCTTACTGGAGTAGTGGTTGATTCGCTCTTCACATTCAAGTGTGGCAAATAATGACCAATAGTATGAACACTATCAGTAACTCTCTCTATAAAGTGATTAGCCAGTTGATCCTTTATGATATTGTCATATGTTGGTCATTCAGGAGCATTTAACTTCCATGGTAATCCCACCCAGTATCGCCCATCTTTATATTCAACTGTTTCTAAATAATGATCATAAGATATTTTATCTTTGGGTGTTGGCTGTTCAGGATTAATTCCTATAGTATCTAGGTCCCACAATTTGTGCACCGGTTCAATCTCTTCTTGTATCTGAGTAGGCTCTATTACTGCTCCTATTCTGGCCATCAGAAGAGACTAAGTCGGAGTCACATAAACCGAGTGTACTAAGTTGTATGTGCGTGGAGAGGGATCTTGGTATGGCAAGGGGACCCATTATAAGGTTACCTCCTGGACTTGTAATCATTTGAACATCAAATTTTTTAATAGTCTACCGAAGGAGCCTTCCGCAATAACCAGAACCAATGATCAGCCTAATAGGACCAACCGTATGTGATTCCATTTTTCCATCAGTTAACTTCACTCCCTGGGATTTAAGATATTCTACTGTTTGTCTCAGTCCTTTGTTTACCATCTTCGTGTCCATGGGGTCTATTACAGCTGCTGCCACCCGACACTTATGCCTGCCTAACTGGACTAGTGGTTTTACCAAATCAAAAGATTGCGAGTCTTTGCTCGTTAGGAATCCCCTAATGGACATATTTACTTCATTTATTGTCGGCAACTGCAGTGCACGAACAACATCTCCCGAGATGAAAGTCTTTCGTGCTCCAGTATCAAACAATGCCTTGACCATTATGGATTTCTTACCATTAATTACTTTGATTTCTGTTGTGGGTACAGCTGCTGGCACAGTTACTGAGTTAGAAGGGTTAGTCAATGACATGCTTACATTTACTGGTTTAGCTTGACCCTCTTCTTCAGTACTTACTCTAGGACACAATGCACTATGATGGGTTTCCGCTTTACATCTAAGGCAAGTGGACAACTTCGTTGAACACTCGTTTGCCTTATGGTTAGGGCTCAGACATAATAGACAACAACTCCTTTCTTTCAGTTTGTTAAAACGGGACAGCAAATGTGGATAGTTTTTACAATACACTGTACTGTGCTGTTCACTACAGAATATGCAGGTTTTCGCATTAAGAACCTGCTTTCCCTGAGCAACCTATATCTGTATTTGCTGTCTTTGTCATTGACTTATCTCTTACAGAAGTGAGGTAGGTATCTATTTCTTCCTTCCACACTACTCCCCCTGGTTCCTTTGTTACAGCTTTTTGTGGTTTGTCTTTCCCTTTCTTTTCATTTACTTTCCCTCTCGTTTCTATATTTTCTTTCCTGAATGATGATTGCAAGTGTTTACACAGTTCCATTAATCCCTCTTCGATCTCTTGGTATTAAAAGTGATTCTTTTGTTACTTTTGGTACAATTCATCACAAGTTCTTTTGGGGAGTTTTTTCTGTACTAAGTAATTTATCAACCAGGAAGCAGTAGTGTAATGACCACGGTCATACACGTCAGTTAACGTAAAATCAGACGATTCATATTACGCTCAATAGCCCACAAAACATATTGCTATGCTTTCTTATTGGAGTTCCCCATCTGAGGAGTCCGTTTCTCATCGCTTCAGGACGCCTGAGTCCTTCGTTTTCTCTCATTCTTGAATGTACCCGAGACACCATTATTCCTTAGTAATGACAGAATTTTAAATTGCAACTGTGGTTGCAATTGGTGAAACAACCTAGATATGTCTGTTTACAGTTGGAACATTCAAAATCCATTGTGAGTGGTGTTGAAAGCTTCAACTGTCCTTATTGTCAGTAAAACTTGTCAAGTAAGTGAGTGTCGAGTTTGTCAGTTTGAGTGGCCTATTTTATGTTGTCCATGGGGATATCCTGAATTTCCGATCGCTACCGAAGTGATATTATTTTGTCGCCCAAACATCAGGAAATCTGATGTTTGCAGTTTAGTTAGTGTCAGTTGTCTATTTTAGAAAGTCATTAATCTACTGGAAAGATTGTCAAACTCAAAATCTCCAAGACTTAACGAAAGAAACTCCCTGGCTGTGGTTTCTGGTTTGTGGTTTCCGGCAAGTAGAGTTGTTAGTGCGTACATAACTCCATTTCACCTCTTTCCTGAAAAACTCAATATCTGATTAGATCATAAAGATAGACGTAGAAAATAAGCCTGACCTGTGACACTGACGGTCACAGTTAGGTGTACAGCGACCAATTTGAATAGAAGGTCTATTGTTAGTGAGATTAGTCTTTCTGGTAGGGATACGTGGGCCAAAGTGCCCCCAGGCTCATATATATACGAATGCAAGAGGAAAAATCACACTCTTGTGATTTCTCCTCAACACATCTCCAGGTATTTGAATGATTGTTTCTCGCCGCCATGTTAATTCATTTTAACTTAGTCGATTTTTTGTGAATATCAGTGTTCATGCTTCAACCTATTGAAATATCCTGTGCCAAATCAGTCGAGTAACGTAAATATCGTTTGTACCGTTGCCAGACGTATGTTTTGTATAGTTGAAGTTAAACATTCACTCTCTTGTGATTTCTCCTCAATGCATCTCCAGACGCTGTTTGTGTATTGGCAACACTACTGAGGTTGGGTAGCCGCCAATGGGCAAGATGGTTCTCAAAGGATGTCTTTAAGGTGGCGAGATTAGAATCCCAGGGCGAGATTCCTCGGGAGGCGCCATAGCCGACGCACTACCACGAATCAACCCTCCCCGGGCGCTCCTAGCGAGCGAGCCTTTAGCTTGGCGGCCGCTGAAAACAACTATGCCCCGCTGACTCTGTCTTGTGATTGTGGTCCATCTATTGTTCTTGGCTATATATATGGAGCCGTATTAAGATCTATGGCTTGGGATGACTAGCAGAAATATAGTCATCCCAGGTTAAGTATTGAATCCATGAATGTTGGTGGTACTGTAGTGGATTCCTCCCCTACAAACGCTTGTCGCTGAGTAGCCGACCCCGCGAATTCCCCAGTGTATGCCTCTTGGTCTAGGTCAACCAGCGCCGCCTTACATGACGAAGGTCAACTATTAAGCCACGCCTACCTCCGCTATATAAGACCTGACCTCGTGGTGACCTGCCTCTCTTCTAGCTACAGCCCCAGCAAGCAGCAAGCAACACCACCTCCTCCGCCGCTGCCTGGCGGCCCTCGCTCCCGCTAGCGAGCATGGCGACCCACAAGCTAGTCCTCTGAGCACCCTCACCAACCAGCTCTCTCTACATCACGCTTGTAACCACGCTGCCACTTCCCAGCACCAAGCTGCACTGTACATCCAATACAAAATGTATACAGAGAGCACATTGTGAGTTTCCTTTCTCCATCCCATTCTGAGTATGAACCAAAACATAACATACCCCACAAATGGTGACCCCCGGAGATTCGCACTCACACAGGATGGAGGAGAAACATCACGTACCCCACAAATGGCAACCCCCGGAGATACGCACTCACACAGGATGGAGGAGAAACCGATCACTCTCCCAGTCTTCAAGCAACATGGAAGACTGGCTTATCCACATCGGCTCTACAGCTACTGTCTCTTCACCGCAGATTAGACACTCTAGAGCAGCACTGCTTCTCTAAGCAGACACCAGCTTCTCTTCCTGCCCCATGCACCACATCCTACCGACCCCATCACACCCGTCCTGCCTCAGACGCCGCCCCCGGCCCAGCAGTACCCCCTGCCGCTCCTCCTGATGCAGCCCCTGCTCCCGACGCGGCCCATGCGCCTGAGTGCGGACCCACACACCCCTCTTTTCTCCCTCAGGTACTCCCTGCAACTGTCCTACACCCTGCTGCTGTCGTGGACCCTGCTGCTGTCATGCACCCTGCTGCTGTCATGGACACACTTCCTGACGCAGCCCCTGCTCCTGACCCAGGCCCACACACCCCAGCAGGCGCATCTGACTACTCTGTACCTGTCGCGAGGGAAGCACAACATTCATCGCCTCCACAACCCTCCTTCTCCCTCTTTTCTCCCACAGATTTCGTGTATCTAAGCAGAGTTGCCCCCCCCCCCCCCCAATCGGCCTGCTCATCCACGCCCTCGCCGTTATGTCTCACATGTGGCATGCACAGCCCGTTCTGCCTCACATGTGCCATGCAACCCTGCAGTCAACAAGTCTCCTACACCGCCTGGTGGAAAGGGGGAGTATTGTAGTGGATTCCTCCCCTACAAACGCTTGTCGCTGAGTAGCCGACCCCGCGAATTCCCCAGTGTATGCCTCGTGGTCTAGGTCAACCAGCTCTGCCTTACATGACGGAGGTCAACTATTAAGCCACGCCTACCTCCGCTATATAAGACCTGACCTCTTGGTGACCTGCCTCTCTTCTTCTAGCTACAGCCACAGCAAGCAACACCACCTCCTCCGCCGCTGCCTGGCGGCCCTCGCTCCCGCCGGCGAGCATGGTGACCCACAAGCTAGACCTCTGAGCACCCCCACCAACCAGCTCTTTCTACATCACTCTTGTAACCACGCTGCCACTTCCCAGCACCAAGCTGCACTGTACATCCAATACAATATGTATACAGAGAGCACATTGTGAGTTTCCTTTCTCCATCCCATCCTGAGTATGAACCAAAACATAACGTACCCCACAAATGGTGACCCCAGGAGGTTCGCACTCACACAGGATGGAGGAGAAATAACTCATACCCCACAGTACCAGGGTTATGGTTATTATCGGAGTTGAGTCCACCAAACCATTGAATACTAATTAAAGTGCCATGTTATTCATTCCGAAATAGCATGCTGTCATAAAGAATATTTTAATTTGGGATAGTGTCAACTATGTCATATTACCCACTTGCAGTGACAATGAAATAATATAATGATTGTTAAATGTTGTAACCAAGAATTGAAGATGTAATTTGTTACTTGTAAAAGTAAGACCTGAGGGTCCAGTGTTATCTGAATCTTACTTGTCAGAGAAATAATACAACAGCTGTCTAATGAAGTAATGAGTAATTGAAGTTGTTAAATGATATAATAAGTACTTGGGGTTGTTTAATGATAATAAGTACTCAAAGTGTTTAATGAATTATTAAGTAATTGCGGATCTGTTTTGTGAATGGTACAGTAAGACCTGAGGGTCCAGTCTTGTCTGAATAAACTTAATAGTTGGTTAATGATGGTGTAGTGGATCCTCTCCCCTACAACTCCCAACTGAGCTCCGGCCGCGCGCCTACCAGCCAATCAGCGTACAGCATACATATACATAAAATGCTAGTGACAGGGGGGAAGGAGGTTCATGGGAAGGATAAAGGGAGGAATGAAGTGAATTTTAGGAGGAGAGAATAGGTGCAGTGGCTAAACACCGCTTGCATGAGGGAGTTTAAGTTGGAGGCAGCAGCAACTCGCCTGGACGCGGCTAGGAGGCGGCAGGACAGAGTCAAGTTAGCGTCAGGTCAAGCGTCAGGTGGGTGTTGGGTTGGGCTGTGAGGGCGCGTGTCCCCCCTGTATCTACACCACCCTCATCTTACTTACTTCTCTTAGTCTTACTCTTACCCAGTTCCGTCACCTATTCTTATGGTAACATGGACATTCTTTTGGTAGCATGGTCGAGGGTCTAGGCACATGGGTATGGTAATTCTGGTATCAAGTCACTTGGATGGAAATAAAGGTAAAATACTGTGGGAGAAATGAATACACCTAAAGTACTCTAAAAACAAGTTTATTAATATGAAATCAAAGGGGGAAAAGATATAGTATAATCATATAACTACCAGGCTCAACTCCTGGGCTTATTGCAAACTCAGTTCCTTCTTCACTTATTTTCTTATTTACTTATTCAACAGTAATTACTCAGATCTTACATTCTTACTGCACACAACATTATTGGTGTTACATTACATGGCACTCATTGTAGATTATTTTACTCAACATACGTTAATACTGACACTAGCATATATAGGGGTCCACTACCCAACATGGGATAATTATTTCCAACTAATTATCCCTAACATACATGTCACAACACTCTCTGTGGACATATACTTCCAAGGAGCAACCCAGGGTAGAACACTAGAGTTCACCACCGTTGTTATTGTGGGGGTAGCCAGACACATGGCGAGTCTGGGGTCTGGCCCAACGAAGCCGTGGGGTGCATTAATCAGGCCGCATCGGTGCCATCGTTTCATATATGATCCCTGTTGGGTATCTACTACATCCGGGGCCGTTGTTGAACGATGCAAGAATCACAATGGGATCTGGAGAAACATTGAAGCAGCGTCAGGGACGGACTGGGAAGCATGACAACACAAACAACTCTCTTGTCTAGACGACAGACGTATTTATGTTATATTTCTTCTACACTGGCTGAATGACAATTCAACTGTTAAATCATGAACACTGGTGAACACTGATATTCACTACAATTGACTGAATTAAGTGAATGGCTACACAAAAACATACCTGGAGAAACATTGAAACACGGGTATAATTACCCCTAAGTTGCCAGTGATCGCTACTCACGCAATGACAATAATTACAAACAAACTAACTGTTACTTATTCAAAGATGACCCTCAGTTGACAAAGGTCTGGCGAATTACTTGAGTTGATTTACACAGACTAATTCAAGATTGAGCTTCCCAGGAGAAAGTGGAATAAACCATGCATTGACAACTGTCTTCACAAAGGCGAGACTCTGGGAGGGAACACAAGTGTAGCGTCTATGGGGGAAAAACACGTATTCTCAGGGGTCGCTAACTCACTCATGTTTTGCGGGCGTGGAGTTTAATAAGAATCATTAGTTAAATAGATCAGCAGTCAACGTGACCATGACAGGGCCATGGTTTCTCAGTGCTTGGTCGGCTTGATTGTGTGTGTTGTTTTCTTGTTTGGAGGAAATGTCTTGGTATTCTTCTTAGCTTGAAGTTGATTTTCTTCTAACTCTCCTCCTCTTCTTGCTCTCTTGAAGTGTCCATTCATTCGTGTTTGGGTCTTGTTGTTTATGTCCTCATAGGTGTGGAAGAAGTCGGAGACGGTGAGGTTGACCACGTGGGCTTCAGCTCCACGGGCCTCGTGGTGTTCTTGATTCTGTGTGGCGGGTGTCTTTTCTTGAGTTTTCTTTTCTTGGGTTTTCTTTTCTTGGTTTTCTTTTCTACTGGTTTTTTCTTGTCTTGGGAGTGTACAGCAAGGAGGGTCTCTTTGTAGCTCAGTTTCTTGTCGAGTCGAGCCTTGGCTATCATGCATTCCTCCTTCCATTTGGGGCAGGTCCAATCGGCGGAGGAGTGTGGGCCACCACAGGCGGCGCATTTTTTTACTGTGTTAGGGCAGACCGTGTAGCGGTGTCCGGGGCTGCCGCACAGGGAGCAGGTGTCCTCCTGCACGTCACACTTGTTGACAGTGTGTCCATAGTGCTGGCATTTGTAACAGCGTTTTGGTCTGCAGTAGGGCTTGACTAGCACAGTTACCCACGCCAGTTGAGGCTCCTTGGGTAAAGTTGTATGGTGTCCGATGAGGGTAGTGGTGTCGGAGAGCTTCTTCACAACTTGGAGTTGCCCCTTGAAGAACTCATTCAGACTCAGCTCTGCTTGGTCCACGTGGGCAATTTCGGCGTGGGAGATTACTCCCAGCTTCAGGTTGTCCCACTTGTAGGTAATCATTTTAAATGGAGTGCCGTTGATGTCTGGGATCTCCGCGAGCTGTACGGGCATACCCTTCTCGGCGAAGGTGATCTTGATGTCACCATGGAGCTTCAGTCGTTCCACCTTGGTGACCCCCATGATCTCATTAGTTTCAAAGAACTTCTTGAGAACTAGGAGGTTTAATTTCTTGGGGCAGGTCGGCGTATCCGGACGTATCCGCGCCACATTATCAAACTCGTAACCGTTCATGGTGAGAGAGGGTCAGAGAGTCTGCTCGCGTACAGTCAATTTTCAATTCAAGTTTAGAAGCTCCAAAAGTTGTTGGTAACGAAAGACAGAGCGGGGAAGATGACAGAGGAAGGAGCAGGAGGTTAGGAAGGGAATTGTAGTGGGAGAGATAGTGCCGTGGCTTTACACGACTGCGTTTATTTGGTTAGCGCGTAGGCACGTATTTGGTTTTGTCTGTGTTGGGTGTGTGATCCTCGGGTCACCACTCCTCGGATTGTGTCAATTCAAGTTTAGAAGCTCCAACAACTTTCCCTGAATACGAATTCGCAACCTTTCGATTTACAACAGGTACCTACTTTACTGCTAGGTGAACAGGGACCAAGGGGGCTAGGAAGAGTGTCCAAACAACTTCCGCTTGCCCGGGAATCGAACCCGTGACATCTTGCTTGCGAGGCAAGAGCGGTACCGCTTCTACCACAAGCGCCCCAACGCGTACAGTCAGCTACACCGAGAGACTAGGTCTATGCAGTGGACGTAGGGGTACGATCGCCGACCTAATCTCGACCTTCAACTTCCGGCTCAGGATCAAAGAGTTTCACACCTTACGCTTCCTCTCCCGTGATTGGCTCTCGCGCTACGAGCGCCTCAAATCCTGAGGTTTCTAAATCACATAAATACGGGCCTGGCTGGCCGGGGGAGGTTGGGGGACACTTGTGGTAGAAGCAGTACCGCTCTTGCCTCGCAAGCAAGATGTCACGGGTTCGATTCCCGGGCAAGCGGAAGTTGTTTGGACACTCTTCCTAGCCCCCTTGGTCCCTGTTCACCTAGCAGTAAAGTAGGTACCTGTTGTAAATCGAAAGGTTGCGAATTCGTATTCAGAGAAAATTGTTGGAGCTTCTAAACTTGGAACTGGAACGGGGAGGTCACTCGACACTCGGCTACCGGACCAGCAACATCTCTCAACAGCTCCTCACCACACGCTCCCTCAGAAAGCTCCTCGCCCAACAGGAACTCTGAGCAAGCTTCTCCTGACCTAGTAACTCCTTAACACTGCACTGTACAACATTATATATATATATATATATATATATATATATATATACTTCATTTTTAGTCCATTTAACACGCGGACTTTGAACATATAATCAACGACCTCACCAGCAAGGAATCGAACCCTCGACCTACTGGGTGTGACTAGGGAGCGCTTACCGGCTAGGCCACAAGGACACTAAAAGCAGTTCTAGACTCTGTTATATTTCACACAAAGCCTGTTCATCGAGCTGATGGCGCCGTGAACCTCAATGGGAAACTGCCCGTGCCTCTTATGTGGTGTCAGTATCATTTTACCGAATCCAGCTGGTATGAAACGCGAGGTACATATATATACTTCATTTTTAGTCCATTTAACACGCGGACTTTGAACATATAATCAACGACCTCACCAGCAAGGAATATAACAGAGTCTAGAACTGCTTTTAGTGTCCTTGTGGCCTAGCCGGTAAGCGCTCCCTAGTCACACCCAGTAGGTCGAGGGTTCGATTCCTTGCTGGTGAGGTCGTTGATTATATGTTCAAAGTCCGCGTGTTAAATGGACTAAAAATGAAGTATATATGTATGTACCTCGCGTTTCATACCAGCTGGATTCGGTAAAATGCTACTGACACCACATAAGAGGCACGGGCAGTTTCCCATTGAGGTTCACGGCGCCATCAGCTCGATGAACAGGCTTTGTGTGAAATATAACAGAGTCTAGAACTGCTTTTAGTGTCCTTGTGGCCTAGCCGGTAAGCGCTCCCTAGTCACACCCAGTAGGTCGAGGGTTCGATTCCTTGCTGGTGAGGTCGTTGATTATATATATATATATATATATATATATATATATATATATATATATATATATACAGAAAACGCATTGTGAGTTTCAATTCTACCTCAATCCTACCTCACATCATTCGCCAGCCAGCCTTCGCCGTGAATGGACCTCTCTTCTGACCCTTCACTGTCAAGCCAGCCAGCCTGTCTCTTACCGTTGACGACTGGAACGCAAAAGATCACCTCACCAACCAACACTTCTACACTTGGGAAGCTCGTCTCTGACAACGCCCTCTCTGTGCCTCCCCACTGATCAGGGGTGACTCCTGATCAGAGGCGGCCCAGATTGGGTGCTCTGCGACGGTTTCCTGTAGCGGACGTCGGCCGCGACCCCACTGGTGTTTCTTGCACCAGTGGCTATTCTTCCTTTATTCTTCCTTCTATTTCGCTCTGGCCTGGGGACCTGCATCCTAGAGGTGTATTCGTCCTTGGGTCCTCCCTGTAAATGTTCACCTCCCTCCCAGGAGTTTGTGAACACGAAAGGGAGAAGGAGCAGAACCATCCCTCCGCCGAGCCTTCCTGGGAAACCGTGATCGTGTGGGTCCACCCGGGAAGGGGGTCACATATCCTGCATCCCCCCCCCCCAAGTAGGTACACTAGGGCTCACGCCTATAAGGGAGCAGATTAGATACACACTAGGGAAGTAGGCTCCCCTTACGGGCCTCTGGGAGAGATACACGGGACCCACCTTTCGACCATTCGACCGACAAAAGGCGGTGGGGGGTGTTGTAATTCCTGTGGTAGGTTAACTCACCCAGACTACGTAGGCTACCTATCGTATTTCAAAAGGTGGCTTGTCCACCTTGCCCCCTCGACAATGAGGGCACATAGGGTAAGGATACGCTCCCTTGATGGGGATGTAACCGAACTACGGAAGAGCTCACTAGCCGAACTGCTCGGCGCAAAACTACTAACTGGTTTAGATTACTGGTTTAGATATGTAGATTATGTATTATGCCTCTGGCCTAGTAATGAGGACCTAAAAGCGTTCCTGCCACATCTTAATAACTTAGCCCCTCGATCAAATTCTCTGTGGAATTAGAGCATGACTGTAAATTGCCTTTCCTAGACTGTCTGATCCACAGAATAGGTAACACCTTTAAGTTCAGTATTTATAGAAAACCTACTAATGTGTGTTCATACATTCATTATTATTCTGCCCACCATAATAGAGTCAAACAGTCAGTATTTTCAACAATGTTTTTACGTGCTTTGAGAATTTGTAGCCCGGAATTCATTGATGAGGAATATAAATATATCTATAATATTGGCTCAAACCTTAAATACCCTAGATCTTTCATAGACAAATGCCTGAACATTACAAAGAAATCATTTTATAGAACTGATCCCAAGCCCACCCATGACCATAAGAATCTCCTAGTATTACCATTTCACAAAAATTCCTCTCAAATTCCTTTTCAACTAAAAACCTGGAACGTCAATGTGGCATTTAAAAACTCATGCACTGTTAAACACATTTTAATCAAGAAATCCCCCAATAATACAAATGGCTGCATTTATAAAGTCCCTTGCAAGGAATGTAATAGGTTTTACTTAGGCCAAACAGGTAAAGATCTTGTTACTAGACTTAAACAACATAAATACAGTGTTAGGACAGGCCAGGAATCCAATGCTCTGTTCGTTCATTTGAGGGATAATAAACATTGCATTGACTGGGATAATGCCTCCTCAATATTACCTTGTAATTCAATTGACATTAGGAACATTATAGAATCTAGTCTCATTAAACATACCGAATCAGTGAACATGAATTTGAGTAAAGGTATGTACAAATTGGACAATTTTGTAATTAAGAAGATTTGTAACCAGGTGAGAAGGTTGGGTCAGTTTTCCCTCTGACCTGACCACCGACCGCTGCGGTGCTTTTGTAAAGATTAGTAGGGTCATTACCTATACTTGACCTCTGTGGACTTGTTCTCACCCCCTCTGTATATATATAACTTGTTCTGCACTTCTATTTTAGTCTGTACACACCCCTGAACATGTGAATTACAGGAAAGCGCTTGGGAACTTCGTATTTTCTTTTTCCTTGTGATTATCAGCATATATATATATATTTCATTAGCCCAATAAAGCACGCGGACTTCACGGCGCCATAAGCTCGTTGAACAGGCTTTGTGTGAAATATAACAAAGTCTAGGACTGCTTTTAGCATCCTGGTGGTCCAGCGGTTAGCGTTCCCCGGTCACAGTCATAGGCTTGTGGGCCGTGGGTTCGAATCCTGGCGGGTTGAGGTGATGATTGTATGTAGAAGTCCGCGTGCTTTATTGGGCTAATGAAATATATATGGATCCTCGTGTTTCGAAGCCGGATTTGGTAAAACGTTACTCTGACCACCTAAGTGGTGCGGGTGGTCCCCATTAGAGGTTCACGGCGCCATAAGCTCATTGAACAGGCTTTGTGTGAAATATAACAAAGTCTAGGACTGCTTTTAGCATCCTGGTGGTCCAGCGGTTAGCGTTCCCCGGTCACAGTCATAGGCTTGTGGGCCGTGGGTTCGAATCCTGGCGGGTTGAGGTGTTGATTATATATATATATATATATATATATATATATATATTTTGTTACGAACCACGCCATCAATTGTCATGATTTACCTACCCAGCAATACGAACCACGCCATCTATTGTCATGATCTACCTACCCAGCACCACGAGCAACGCCATCTAGGGACGAAACTCGAGTATGACTAGTCTTAGTTACCACTCGGGGTTTCCCTTCTCCATATCCTGGTTGTTGGGTCACCTCCTCCAAGTCTTCCTCATCAGCTCCAGTTCGAGGAGAGTTCAGTTCACTCTGGGAAGTGACCACACTAGGATCACCTATTCTGGAAACCTACGGCACAGTGACTACCTACCATCGTCTTCAATACTCAGCCTTACTCGTCAGTAGGGTGTGTCAATTTAGGGGGTGAACTGGCTAAATTGAAAATCGAGTAATTTGGTAGCAATTTATTGTAGTCTTTAAGCATGCAAAACAATATTCTGGCATAAATTTTTTTTTATAATAAGTCCTACCTACATCAAATGGATTTTTAAATGTACATATTTGTGAATTTATAACATAACCAGCGTTTGCACACATGTTACTGTTTCAAGTTTCAAATTATTATATTTTATTATCCGTAGTCTATTTGAAAGTAACCAATGCCTTCATACTCTCTTTGCTTTGGTTGCTTGTCATCAGTAGTCTGCTTGCTATTTGTGCTTTGATGTAACCTTCTCGCCTCTCGTGGCTGTAAACATGGCCCGCTGCTTCTGTGACCATTTTCACACATCTCTCCACACTTTGAGTGTGGGAAGGCCACTTCGGCACCTGCATTGGAGTCTCTTTAAGGTTTCTCAATTCTTGGCTAGTTAGACTTGTTGTCAATGGTGGCTCTAAGACTTCCAAACTCAAGTCAACCAATTCTGACAATTTGGGGGCACTGACGTTTATTGGGGGAACTTTTCTTGGATGAAACGAACAGTCTCCCAACTGGTCGTCATCTATTAGCGTTCCTCTAATCTTTAGAATGACTTCTACAGCCTCGGTTCGGAGATTGGTACATTGACTGCAAAGCATTGCTTGCAAAACTGCTTCTGATCCAGCATACCAAGCGGACCTTCTTGCCACAGGTAACACGATGTCCCTCACTACCTTCCTCTGTGTTCTTACTAGCTGCAATTGAAACAAAAGGTGATGGGGCCCATCCACCCACATAGGATTAAGTTTCACACTAAACCACTGGGGAAGATAAACTCCAATAATAAATTCAACAATTAACCTCAAATTCTTCAGCACTTTGCCCTTCAATTCGTGTTTGGAAATCCAAATCCTGCAGAAACGAAGAGCTGTAGTTAACCAACGGCTGTGACTGACAGGTCCAATCTCCAAGAGAGCCAATGACTGAGGCACTTCTCCTGATCTTATTGCTTGGGCAATACGATAAGCATAGGATTGATCTGTGCTGAGATCTTTGATGACTCCTTCAGACAACGCCGGAAGGGGAGGGCCAACTTCGACCTTTGGAAAGGTTGTATTTATTTCTAGTTGTGTTGCTTCATCCAGCATGATGCCAAGGGGACCTGACCACTTGTTGTTGCTCTTTGTAGGACCATCAAGTTCCTGGATGAGATGACGAAGAGGTAGCTCGCCTGTATGTAAATCACATACAATCCAAACAAGTCTTCTTCCTAGTTTTTTCTCTAAATGCGTCATTACACCCCCCTTCCATCCGGTGTTCACTGCAGTTGAATCTCCACCAACAGCCTGCAGTGAACTGCCAAGTCCTCTCTCCTGAACCCAACATAAAATATGATCAGCAATGACCTCTGCATGTTTCTTCCCTTCTACTTCAGTTTCGGGAGCAAAGTGAAACAAAAACCGACCGCCAGGCTCAGAACAGACAGAGTAGTGTTCTTCTTTGATGAGACCTGGAAACTTTCTGTTCACTCCCTCTACTTCTAGCAAAACTTTTGTGTCATCTATTCTTCCATCAAACAAAAGACAGGAGAGCCCTCCCTCGCTTAAATCTTTTTCATGCTGATCAGATATTTCCTTCATTATTTTTTCTTGTGCTCTTCTAATTTTATTATGATCTATCACCAAAGATACATCCTCTCGGCTGATGAGGCCTGCATCTATCCAAGCGGCAGTTGCAATTTCTGCAGCCTCACGAAGTCCAGCATGGTGGCGAATACTAGCTAAAGCAATGTTTGAAATATTTCTTGTGTTGTATTTCATTTTCTTTGGTAAAGGTTCAGATGGCTCTTTTGAACTATCATCTGATGTTGCTACCTGTTCATCAGAAGAACTATCAAAGAAGTGATAAACATCTTGACACAGCTCTTCCTCTCTTTGGATGGCTTCTTCACTCTTCATTTTCTTCTTTTGTTCCCTCTCTCGGATTTGTTCTCTCTTCTTGGCATTAGCAATCTGCTTCTTTGTTTCTGAATAATCTATTGAACCCATTTGCATACTTCCTTGGCCTTCTGCCTTTGTCCTCTGTGCCTTTATAAATTCAAGCTCTAAAACAGGGATCTTCTTTTCACGAGGACAACCACAATCAATGTGGGAATTATTTTCTCTCTTACCTGAGTGAGAACAGTTGGATTCAGAACATAATTGTATGGAGCACTTGCAGGTCAAAATGTCAAACAGAGTATCAAGTGTGTGCAGAAATTCATTTTTCCTGGCCAAGTTTCCTTTACCAAGTGATGTTTCAACTGCTTTGTGCCATAATTTCGTTAGTTTTAGCTCAATAGTTCGACACTGATTAATCACAGGTGGTTTGAATAGTGCATTAGCTTTTGTCCATTGATGCAGAAGAGGGACTATCATGTCATTTATGAGTTCTTTATCTGCATAGTTCCTTCTGTCCTTTGCATTTTTTCTCGAAGGAGTAACCCTAATCTTAGCATGTCTCTCACTGTTGGAAGTTCTGATACAGGAAGCTCCTTCCCTTTACCAACTAGCAGGCTCAAGTGGTTTGACAACTGACTTCTTGTCTTCAATTTTGACATCTTCATACTATCTGACAAATAGAAAAATATTTCAATGTTTCATAATTCAATTGTTGTTTCAAAAAATATCAATTTGTTTATCAAATATGCTGTAACAGAAATAACATAATAATTTCTTAGAACATAATGTTTTATACAATGATATAAGTAACTGCGACAATCAATATGCCCTACTTACAATAATTAAAATGTAGAATTCGTCTGGTAGAGTAGGTGCAAGTGCAATGAGAGCAAACCACCGTCTATGATATCTAGAAGGAGAGTGAGCCGGGCGCCTTTTCCTCACGCTTGGTACAAGTCAAAACAAGAATTAAACTGTCCCACACGGAGAGCCTGTTCATGTTCATGTTCTGACATGCATATTGTACACAAGCTATAGAACCATAAAATACTCCATAATCCATATGCTTACATGAGATTAGTTAATATCAAGTGAATAATTCTAATCAAGTCTCATTAATTTGTTGAAATACTGATATTTGAAACTTTAAGGTATAATTGATGTAGGTGAGGGTTATTTCAATTCATTTTTGTTTGCTAATCTCAAGTTTAGACATAAAGAGGCACAATATTTTGACTACCAAATTTGATTTTAAACATGTTGACAAAATTGACACACCCTACTCGTCAGCCATCTCAGCACTGCACTTAAGTATTTGTTATCTTATATCGCCTCCCCACCTCCACTTGCCTCACGATTGTTTTATGTTGTATAAATATGTATATATTGTTAAGCCAATGTTGCGTATGTTTAGGTTAAGTATGGTTAAGGGTAAATTATAGAAAGCTGAATATTTTGTTAAGGAATTTATGGTACTTTATTATACACAACAAAAACTCGCATCCTTTGTCTACCCTTTTATAGTCGGATTGTCTTTGTTTTTTTTATTATTGTTGCCTGTTGGGATCTGGGTAGACTTTTAACTATAATCTAAATCCCCAACTCGTAACAAATGGCGACCGTGACAGGACACGACATTAAGTGCCATATTTCTTCCCCCCTTGTTACTCCTTGTTAATTATTCCTCCCAGTCACTTCTGTTCACAATTGCTTTACGGTGGTTTAAATTTCCCTTCATATGTGTGTGCATATATTGGTATTATCGTACAGTAAGAGTGACAGACGTAGGATATTAGGTTCCAAGTGTCATAAGGTTTACCTGTTATTACACGTGGCAGTCGTGTAGTAAGTCTTATGGAGTGTAGGGAAGAATCTGGATCTGTTTAATGCCGTACCCTTGCTCCAGAGTAGGCTGTTCCATAGTCACTAGTTTAGCGTGAAGTGATATCTTGGGACGACCCGCTCTACCAGGACCCCATAATTATAAAGCCTCAATTATTGTTCTTCTCATTATATCGTTCAGGGTCAATAATAAAGTAACTCAAGGGTTGTTTATCCGGATCTTTATATTAATGCCGTAATACGCCCTTCCTCTTTCAAGTCTCTTATCCTTATTTAAGGATCTTATTAGAAGAACAATATTCATAAGTGTAATTTCCCTAGGTATAACTTGGGTAGTTTCCGGGACTTTCTGGTTATCCACTGCCGTGATATTTTTTAGGGTAATCCACTTATCTTATCTTTTGACCATTAGTTAATTTATCTAGTTTTTCTTAACAATGGCCACCTCAGGATTTGATCTCCAGGATTTTATTGAAAATCCTTCCGTAGCTAAATTACGTGTTAATATCCTGAAGAAAGAATGGAAAGAAATAGCCAACTATTACAATATCCCATATTCACAGCAGCTGACTAAGGAAATGTTAAAAAATCAGGTAATTGAAATGTTGGTTCAACAAGAAATTTTAAAAGAATCCGCTGTTGACCGATTAACGCCCATGTCCAAGAAACTTCAACCACTATCCACCACCCCTCCTCACTCAGAAGTTGCTTCAGGTCTGGCTAGCCCTCAAGAAAAAACACAAAGAATAGACGCCTTAGAACTAGAACGAGCTAGGTTCGAGTTCCAAATCAAAATGAAAGAACTCGAGTTGGAACGGGCCAAGTTGGAGCAGGAGGAAAAGTTGGAACAGGCCAAGTTGGAGCATGAGTTGGAACAGGCCAAGTTGGAACAGGCCAAGTTGGAACAGGCCAAGTTGGAGCGGGAGGTTAGACTGAAAGAACTACAGGTGAAAGAGATAGAAGTCACCTTAACATCGGAGTTTAAATCAAAAGAAGTGGCATTAAAAGAGAGACCAGCTGCTTTTAACCCTGCTACTGCTTCTTCCCTTGTTCCCGGGTTCGATGAATCTGATATGGATGAGGAAGGAACTCATGCGCTTCCTGGGGATGTGCGGCTACTACCGTCGGTTCTGCAGTAACTTCTCCAGCGTGGCCGGACCCCTCACAGACCTTACCAGTTCTGCGGTCCCTTACATCTGGAACCAGAGGTGCGACCAGTCTTTCCACCGCCTCAAAGCCTTCCTTGCCTCCAAGCCTGTAGTCCACCCCCCTGACTACACCTTGCCCTTCCATCTGCAAATCAACGCTAGCTGTGTCGGAGTGGGGGCTTTGCTCCTACAACCCGACCCAACCACTGATGTCCTTCACCCTGTGGCATACTATTCCGCCAAGTTGAAAAAACATCAGACCAACTACTCGACCATAGAGAAGGAGGCCCTGGCTCTGGTGTTGGCAATAAAGAAGTTTGAATGTTACCTCCAATCTCGCCCACAACCCTAGTCTTCACCGACCATAACCCGTTCACGTTCATCCAAACCAACAAGACCTCCAATCAGCGAATCCTCCGCTGGGCTCTCCTCACCCAGCCCTATAATCTACAAGTCCGGCACTTAAAGGGGGTGGACAACCAGATTGCGGTCTCCGTATCCCGAGCTCCAGTGGAAATGCAGCAGCTACTCTCCAGACGCACCAGGTGATCACCTCCTTCGCGCCCGCGCTATGGAGATCTTTGGAGGGGGGTGTGTGTTACGAACCACGCCATCAATTGTCATGATCTACCTACCCAGCACTACGAACCACGCCATCTATTGTCATGATCTATCTACCCAGCACCATGAGCAACGCCATCTAGGGACGAAACCCGAGTATGACTTGTCTTAGTTACCACTCCGGGGTTTCCCTTCTCCATATCCTGGTTGTTGCGTCACCTCCTCCAAGTCTTCCTCATCAGCTCCAGTTCGAGGAGAGTTCAGTTCACTCTGGGAAGTGACCACACTAGGATCACCTATCCGGGAAACCTACGGCACAGTGACTACCTACCATCGTCTTCAATACTCAGCCTTACTCGTCAGCCATCTCAGCGCTGCACTAAAGTATTTGTTATCTTATATTGCCTCCCCACCTCCACTTGCTTCACGATTGTTTTATGTTGTATAAATATGTATATACTGTTAAGCCAATGTTGCATATGTTTAGGTTAAGTATGGTTAAGGGTAAATTATAGAAAGCTGAATATTTTGTTAAGGAATTTATGGTACTTTATTATACACAACAAAAACTCGCATCCTTTGTCTACCCTTTTATAGTCCGATTGTCTTTGTTTTTTTTATTGTTGTTGCCTGTTGGGATCTGGGTAGACTTTTAACTATATTCTAAATCCCCAACTCGTAACAATATATATATATATATATATATATATATATATATATATATATATATATAATATATATATATATATATATATATATATATATATATATATATGCTGATAACCACCAGGAAAGAAGAAAACACGAAGTTCCCAAGCGCTTTCGTGTAATTCACATCTTCAGGGGTGAGTACAGACTAGTCTGTACTCACCCCTGAAGATGTGAATTACACGAAAGCGCTTGGGAACTTCGTGTTTTCTTCTTTCCTGGTGGTTATCAGCATATACCTAGATCACGCGCACCTACAGTGATTTACTTGCATATATATATATATATATATATATATATATATATATATATATATATATATATATATATATATATATATATATATATATATATATATATATATATATACAGACAACGCATTGTGAGTTTCAATTCTACCTCAATCCTGAGTGTTAGATATATTACATGTACGTACGTTGTGAGACCATATAAAGAGAATTTGACAACATGCCACAACAGTACGCTACAATTGGTGACCCCTGGAGCCGTGAACACCACACTCCTTTCTGCTGCCTTACTCCTGGAGCTGAGAAGATCGGCCTGCCTGCTGCCAGCCTAGGCCAACCGCTTTACTTGCACCACTTGCTACTCCACGATGACACCATCTGACGACAGTATGGTTTATAACGCATTAGTCTGTTCTCCCCACTGGCGGTGTGAGTGACCCACATCACAGCTGGAGAGCAACTATTGTGCGATATTCCAAACGTGGTTTGAGCTCTTTTGCCTATTCTCCTATTTTTCTTTTGTTTTTTTAGTTCTGGCCTAAGGACCTGCACCCTAAAATGTGCATTCGTCCCGAAGTCCCCCCTGCAACTGTTCACCTCCTTCCCAGGAGATTGTGAACACGGAAGGGGGTCGGAACAAGCACCCATCCCTCATCCTTCCCTAACAGGTGTGACACACTCCCGCAAGAATGTACGAACGGATCTCTCTACCGACCTTCAACCACAACGTAGAGGACTGGTTAGTTCATGTGGAAGCAACCCTCATCGGCTCTACAGCTACAGACGAGCAAAAGTACGGGCCCTGCTCTGTTCCTTGCCCACTGAAGTCGCCACACAAGTCTCACAGACCATCTCTAACCCTCCAGCGAACAACAAATTCACCACCCTGCGGGATGCCATTAAAACGCATTACCGACGGACCCGCCCCAGTCTCCTGCAGAACTTATCTTCTATCTCCCTTGGAAACTCAACTCCGGGACTTCTCTGGGAGGAGATGTGTAGGCTGAACTCCCAGCACACAGACAGACTTCCTGACTCTATCCTGCGCCAGCTTCATGCACAAAATCTACCCACACAAGTACGCATTATCTTGTCCGCAGTAGATTACTCTACGGCACCAGAACTATACGCAACCGCGGCAGACAGAATTTTCAACGAGTGTGCTGCTGCGCGCCTTGCCGCCGCGGACAACCCCACGCCCACACCAGTACCTACCTCCAAACTTGTAAGCGGGGTCAACACCCCTCAGCCGAGCAATACCTCACAAGACATTAGGGACTTGTTGCAAACTTTGAACGGCAGGATGGACACCATTGAGCAGTTCTGCTCCTCCATGCCCACTGCTGGGCCAGTTCCTGACTCATGCACCACGCCCTACAAGTCCCGACGCGCCCTTTCTGCCCCGGAAACAGCAGCCAGCCCCCAGCACAACGAATATACCCTCTGCTGGTATCACTGGCGTTTCGGCTCCAATGCTCAAAACTGTGAGCCCCACTGCACCTCCTCGGGAAACGGCAACAAGGGAGGCTGGTAGACGCCTCAGCTCCCGTCCCTTCAGGCGTCTCACTACTGCCCGTCACTGACTGCACCTCCGGCACGAAATTCCTCGTCGACACAGGTTCATTGGTCAGTATCATCCCTCCCTCACTAAAAGACACGTCAAAGCAACCCTCTTTTGACCTGTTCGCCGCCAACGGTACCCCTATCGCATCCTACGGCGCACGCACCCTCGCCTTAGACCTCGGTCTTCCCAAGACTCTGCGCTGGTCATTCGTGGTCACAGACGTGTCTCAACCCATCCTTGGCTTCGATTTCCTCACTTTCCACAAGCTCGGCTCGACCCAAGCCATCCTCGCCTCATCCATGAGCCTACAGCACGCAAGATCCAGGGTTCATGTGCCAAAGACACCGACACTATCACCTGTCTCTCGCCGTCCAACTAGTTCTACCCCCTGCTCGAAGAGTTCAAGGAACTTTTCTCACCCCGGGTCTCTCCACCCCCACCACCTACGTCGGGAATTTTCCACCACATCGAGACCAAAGGACCTCCAGTCTTCTCACGCCCTCGCCGCCTACGCAATGAGCTCCTGAACGCAGCCAAGGCGGAATTCAACAGACTACTGCAAGACGGGATCATTCGTCCTTCAAAGAGTCCAAGGGCATCGCCTCTTCACATGGTTCTTAAGCCATCATCCGGCGATTGGAGGGTGTGTGGCAACTACAGAGCCCTGAACCTCGTCACCAAACCTGACAGGTACCCTATTCCGCATGCCCAGGACTTCCACCACAAACTTCATGGCAAGACAATCTTCTCGAAGATCGACTTGGAACATGCCTTCCACCAGATCCCTGTAACACCTGCAGAAACCCAAAAGACAGCCATCACCACTCCGTTCGGACTCTTCGAGTATACTTTCATGAGCTTTGGCCTACACAATGCAGCACAGACTTTCCAGAGGTACATGGACCTTATGCTTCGCGACCTCGATTTTGTCACCGTCTATTTAAACGACATCCTCGTTGCATCTTCGACGCCTGCCGAGCATCATCACCACCTACAACTTCTCCTCCAACGCCTGCAGAACAACAACATGAAACTTCACCCTGTAAGTGCATCTTCAGAGCCACCTCCATCAATTTCCTCAGTCACAGAGTCTCGCCCAGTGGCATACAACCCCTAACAAAGAAGATAACTGCCATTAGGGAGTTCCCCAAACCTGAAACGGCGAAGAAACTCCGAGAATTCCTGGGTTTAGTCAACTACTACCACAGCTTCATTGCCAACGCTGCCACCGCCCTAGTTCTCCTCTACGACCTTCTCAAGGGACTCCCAAAGAAGTCTCACAAGCTTCTCGTGTGGACTCAAGAGGCTGTTACGGCATTCACCACTATCAAACAGCACATCACACGCCTCACCCTCCTGGCCCACCCTGCACCTAACGCCCAGACCACTCTCACAACAGACTCTTTTTCTACTGTAGTGGGCGCCGTCTTACAGCAGGAGATCAACGGAATTCTCATGCCCATTGCATTCTTCTCACAACGGCTTCAACCACCCCACCTCAAGTACAGCACCTTCGATAGAGAACTCCTGGCCGTATACATGGCTGTCAAGCATTTCCAGCACTTCCTCGAGGCCCGTCACTTCACCATCTTCACTGATCACAAGCCCCTCGTCTGCGCCTTTACTTCAGCCTCCCAGTCACATACACCTCGCGTCCTGCGCCACTTGGCGTACATCTCGGAGTTCTCCAGCGACGTCCAACACATTAAAGGCAGCCACAACGAGATCGCCGACGCCCTCTCTCGTTGTACTGTATATCCAACATTGTTCCCTCATCTCCACCCATTGATTACGGGCAGCTCGCCGCGGCTCAAGAGAAAGACGAAGACCTAGCAGCATACAAGACATCTCCCTCAGGCCTCACACTCCAAGAACTCCCAATCCCCGGCACGAACATCAAATTGTGGTGTGACATATCCTGTGGGCAGCCTAGACCGTTCGTGCCTCACGTCCTCCGCCACGCTGTTTTCGACCACATCCATGGTCTCAGCCAACCTGGTGTGCGGGCCTCCCAGCACCTCCTCGCGCAACGTGTCGTCTGGCCCGGCATCAAGACCGATACTAAGAAATGGGCTGCCCAATGCCTGGCCTGTCAGTCCTCCAAAATACATCGTCACACAAGGGCCCCCTTAGAAACCTTCTCTATACCCAAAGGACGTTTTCAAGTAGTGCACCTCGACACAGTGGGACCTCTTCCATCATCCTGCAGTAGCATCTACATCTTCACCTGCATCAACCGTTTCACCAGGTGGACAGAAGCCATTCCCAATGCTACAGCAGAGTCTGCCGTCTGCGCCTTCATCTCCGGTTGGGTTTCCCTCTTTGACGCTCCGCAACCGTCATCACCGACCGAGGAGCCCAGTTTGAGTCACAAATCTGGCTCAGCTTCCTACAGTTCCTCGGCACGTCTTGGCAACGCACTACCGCATACCACCCTCAATTCAACGGCAGGGTAGAGCGGTTTCACCGAGCTGAAGGACGCACTCAAGGCACAGCACGACCCTTACAGCTGGACGGATGCGCTACCCATAGTGCTCCTCGGCATCCGTGCTTCACACAAGGAGGATATGGACTGTAGCCCAGCAGAACCTCACCCTAGGTGAGCCTCTTCGCCTACCCGGGGATATATCACTCCCTCCTGACCTCCACCAAACCACTCCTGCCGTTCGTCACGAATTACTCCATAAGCTAAGACAAGTAGTTTCTGCATTCAGAGATACTGCTCCATGCCAGCCTCCTCGACACCCTGAACACATCCCTCCTGCACTACTAACAGCCGAGTATTTTTTCGTCAGGCATGATGCTCACCGCAATCCACTACAACGCCCCTACGATGGACCTTTCCAGGTTGTTATCCGTTCAGCAAAGTTCCTAACGATTATCCGGAATGGCACCTTACCCGTTGGGCCCCTGGCCCAGCAGCACCACCAACAAACTACGCCTGCACCAGTCTACCCGCAGTTAGCACCGGCAGCAACACCACGCCCTCGACATTTCTGGGTACCCTCTTTTCACCCTCAGGTACCCCCTTCTCCTGTCCTGGACCCTGCTGCTGTTGTAGAACCTGCTCCTCTTATAGACCCTCCTCCTGTCATAGAACCTGCACCAGTCATGTACCCTCCTCCTGTCGTAGACCCTCCTCCCATCATAGAACCTGCTCCTGTCATGGACCCTCCTCCTGACGTCGCCCCTGACCCAGTCATCCCAGCCAGTGACCATGAGGACGCTGCCCCTGCAGCGACAGAAGCACAACAACCATTGCCTGTACAACCTCCTCTAATCCAAAACCCTCCTTCTCCCCCTGATTCTCCCACAGGTTCTGTGTCACTAGACGGAGTCGTCACCCGCAGCGGCGGAGTCGTACCTACACCTGCCCGGTATGTATCATGTGTGGGACACAACCCGGCCAACATCCAGTCTCCCGCCGCGCCGGGAGGGGAGGGGTAGTATTGTAGTGGATCCTCTCCCCTACAACTCCCAACTGAGCTCTGGCCGCGTGTCTACCAGCCAATCAGCGTACAGCCAGCTACGCCGAGAGACTAGGTCTATGCAGTGGACTTAGGGGTACGATCGCCGACCTAGTCTCGACCTTCAACTTCCAGCTCAGGATCAGAGAGTTTCACACCTTATGCTTCCTCTCCCGTGATTGGCTCTCGCGCTACGAGTGCCTCAAATCCTGAGGTTTCTTAATCACATAAATCCGGGCCCGGGTGGCCGGGGAGCACTTCTCACATCGCTCCTGAACTAAGAAGACCTCTCAACAAGACCTCCTGCTGGACCCGGAACTGTGAAGACCGCCCTCTCCCTTGTGCCACTGTTGGCCACCTTCCCGGACCGGACCACCCACGACTGTCATCGTCCACAACAACTCACGAGCGTTCTCGGTTTATCGAGCATTAGCTTGCCCTCCCCACTGGTGGTGTGAGTGACCCACACTCCAGCTGGAGAGCAGTTATAGCACGATATTCCCGGAGTGGTTTGAGCTCTTTTCCTTCTACTACTATTTTTCCTTTTTCGCTCTGGCCTAGGGACCTGCACCCTCAAAAGAGTATTCGTCCTGCGGTCCCCCCTGTAACTGTTCACCTCCCTCCCAGGAGATTGTGAACACGAAAGGGGGTTGGAGCAAAACCCATCTCAGCCGAGTCTTTCCAGGAAAACCGTGATCGTGCGGGTACACCTGGAAAGAGGGTAGCAATCCTTATCCTTCCCAAATAGGCACACTTAGCTCACGTCTATAAGTGAGCAGTCACATACACTAGGAAGTAGGCTTCCCCAACGGGGCTCCAGGAGAGAAGCTCAGGAACCACTCTACGACCACCAGCCAGTGGGGAGTGCTGAAATTCCTCTGCTATTTACTCAACAGGTTATGGAGCGCGTACACCCTCCTAACCGCGACCCCCGCCTGAACCGCCAACCTGACGACCCGAACTACGACAGGCTTTGCACAGAGAAAGCGGACCAGTTACGCGCCTTCAATGAAGCCCTAAAAAGTAGGAACACTGCCACCACCTCCAACAACTCCACCACCACTGCTACCGCCACTGAGGACAACTGGACGAAGGTAGAAAACAAGAAACGCCGACGTGCTTTTTCGGGAAACGAATGCCGTCAAGCAGCCCAAAAGGCACCCATCACCACCACCAGCTCACCGCCAACGACACTGCCAAAATTCCGGATCACGAAAACGGACGCAAAAACAACATATGCCGCCGTCACAGAGATGGAAAAGCTAAATCCACTGGCCAAGTTCTCAGTGCGGCCCAACCTAAAGGTGGAGATGATTATTCACCCCAAAGACAAGGACTCCACCAACCCTCGACACTTACCTGCAAAACACCACCACCGTTGCATCAACCAAGCTGGACCCCGCCCAGAAACTGATGAAGTCGGTAGTCCTCCGGTACCCAAAGGAACTACCTCTCGAACCCCTGGAGAACCACCCGAAGATCTTAAAAGCCGAGAGATGCTCTACCCTGTCCGACAAGACGGCCACCACGAAACAAGTGCTCATAACGCACTACGGCTCACCCCCCAGCACCATAGGCCTCAAAACCTGGGGGATCTACGAAGTGAGGCCCTTCGTCCCAGAGCCCCTGCGGTGCTTCAGATGCCAGAAATACGGGCACCATCAGACAAAGTGCACGTACAAGGAAATCTGTGCAGTCTGCGCACAGAAGCACGGCACACACTCCTGCCTCACTAAGTTGAAAAATGGGGAAAAAATTGCCCCCAAGTGTGCCAACTGCGGGGGCAAACACCACGCCTGGAATCCTGGATGCTCCGAGAGAACAAAGAGGGTCCAGGCAAACCGACCAGCAGCAAGACCGGCCCCCACCGCCTACACACCAGCCCCACCAAGCACCTTCGTGTGGGGAACCCAAAGGCCAAAACAACAAAGACAACCTCCTCAGCCAGTCAACACCCAAAGTGCAGCCCAGTTTCCTGGCCTCACTACGGCCACACCTCAGCCACCCAAGCAGCAGACAACGACAACCACGAGAAAGACAAAAGAAGCACACACCAAGGCACCAGAAGGAATGATACACGTATCAGACCTAGCCAAGGTACTGACAGTCTTCGCGGAGGGCCTAGCCGGACTACTGGGCCACAAGATCCAACCCACACAGCTCCAAATACTCATGGGGAGCGTCCTTGGGCAAGTCGCCACAGCTCCAGCCACCTCAGTGGAGGAAGCCACGCCGGTCCTCACACGAGTGACAGCCGAGGTACACTCTACACCGAAGAAGGCCACCAGAGAACCCAAGATACCGACAGCTCCCAGAAAGAAACTGGACGTTTCAACTCCCCTGAACCGAACCACGGCCCAGAAGGCAAAAACCACAGAACACGAAGATATGAACCTGATCCAGTTGGAATCGAACTTGGACATCTCCATCGAGGACCACCAGAAGTCCCCGATGAAACAGTGGTGGAAAACATCAGCACCCTGAACATCCTAACATGGAATGCTCAGGGCATCAAAAATAAGAAACACCTCCTACAAGAAGCAGCAGCCAAGGACAAGCTTGACATTATACTGCTACAGGAAACACTTCTACAAGAACACCACTGTTTCAAATTCAGCGGTTACAAGACATACAGGAGGCATTTCACACAGGCGTCAACAAGAGGATGTATGATCTTGGTCAAGTCAAGCATACCCTCCGCCGATGTCACGCAGCAATTTCTATGTGGGGAAAACATCGAGACACAAGCCGTCAAAGTAACCCTCCAAGAACGGGAATTAACTGTTCACAACATCTACAAGAACCCAAGGGGCTCACTGGAGGTTACTCAATTATTTGCTTCGGCCGCTGACCACGCCACACTCATAGGAGGGGATTTCAATGCACATCACCCCTTCCTAAGCTCGGTAAGCCCCACAAATGAAGACGGCCTACACCTATACACCACCTTTCAAGATACACCCGAGATCTGCCTCCTGAACACCGGAGAGCCCACCCACACTAGGGGAGGAAGGCTAGATCTAACCTTCGTCTCCAGTGCACTACAGCCTTCGGCCTCCTGGCAGCTACACCCCATGCTGACCAGTGACCACTTCGCCACCCTAAAAACGCTGAAGGTGAACAAACTCCCCACTCCACCCCCCCCCCCCCCCCGAGATGGAGATACAATACCCAAAAAGCAGACTGGGGACTCTTTAAGAAACACCTGGCTAAGTGGCGCGAAAAATCACAGCCGGCTGGTGCAGCTCCCGTGGACGAGACAACCCTCCACAAACAATTGGTCGAGGCGTTTCACCAAGAGGCAGAAGAGGCTATCCCAAAAACAAAACCCACATCAAGACAGTACAATGATTACTGGTACTACTGTCCCAGGGTGAAAGAACTCAACCACAGAGTGAACATGGTCCGAAGAAACTACAGGAGACATCCCACGGCAACAAACAGAATCTCCTGCAAGTCATAGTTAAGGATACCAGGGAAGAGAAGGAAGAAATAAAAAACGTAAGCTGGCTGAAGTGGTGCTCCGAACTGAACGAGCACACCTCCCTTGGCAAGATGTGGGCCCAGATCCGAAGGGCATCTGGGAAGGCAACACCACCACCTCTAACCCATCCCAACCCAGAAGAGGAAGCCGAGAGACTTGCAAAACTGTTCTCTGACCGAGCAGCAACGAAAAATCTCCCGAGACAGGCGGAGGAGACACAACGGCGTCTGCGACAGGTCAGACTCCAGATGATCGAAGAGGCCTGCAACAGTGAAGATGACAATGACAGACCATTCAACCAGCAAGAACTCCAGAAGTCGCTAAAACGAAGCAAGGACACAGCTCCAGGGGCCGACAGGATAACCTACTCCATGCTTTCTCATGCCGGTACAGCTGGACACGAGGTTCTGCTGCAAGCCATCAATGCTTCGTGGACAGCACAAAGACTCCCACCGGAATGGAAGAAGGCAGATATACAGCCCATTCCGAAGCCCAGAGAACCAGACAAACCGAGGCCCATCTCCCTTCTCAGCTGCATAGCGAAGACGGGAGAAAGAATGGCTCTCAACCGACTCAAGTGGAAAGTAGGCAGCCCACACCCTCACATCTTTGCTTCCACCGAGAACACCGGCACAGGCAACAACATCGCCGAGATACTCAGCACAGTGGACAACAAACCAGCTCTGGTGGTCTTCCTCGACCTGGAGAAAGCCTTCGAACTAGCAAATCAGTTGGCCATTACAACTACGCTCGCTAAAAAAGGCGTCAAAGGAAGGTTGCTGGGGTGGATCCAGAACTACCTCACACAGAGAGAAGCACGAGTACGCTTTCAGGGAGCAACCTCAAGCTACAGGGTCCATGAAAACGGAACCCCACAAGGAGGCATCCTCAGTCCAATGCTGTTTAATGTCCTGATGGAAAATCTAGTCAAACTTCCTTTCAGACAAACAGCCAAGCTCCTATTCTATGCAGACGACTTACAGCTTATAGTAAGAGGATCGAACAGACTAGCCAACACGCAACACGCACTCCAACTTATAGAAGAGGAGTACAACAGACTTGGACTCAAGATAAATCCAGCCAAGTCGAAAGCGATGGCCATCTGCACAGACACACCAGACAAGATGCTCTCCATACAAAACACGCCGGTTGTCTGGACCAACGCCCACCAGTGTCTTGGAATCTGGTTTGACCAGAAACTCACCTTCAAGCCGCAACTCGAGTATCTCAGGCACAGGACGAAGAGCAGACACAATATAATGAGGTCACTCACCAGCAAATCCGCAGGAGCAAACCTTCATGTGCTCAAAGCCTACTACACGGCCGCCATCAGATCGCTGGTAGATTACAGTGCTCCAGCACTCATTGGACTGAGAGAAGACCAAATAGCTAAGCTAGAAGTCATCCAAAACAATGCTCTCAGGACCATGCTCGGAGCACCCATGTGGACCAGAATTTGCAATCTGCAAATGGAAACCGAACTACCACCCCTGGCAGTACGAGTCAAGCAGGTGACAGCCGGTCTCCTCGCCAAAATCTGTAGAGCAGACAAGCCCACAGTTGCCAAGATTCGAATCAGTGCCTCCCTCCACCTCGACCACAGAGTGCGAGGGGCCACCTGGTCGCACGAGGCAAGCGAGGTCATCCGACACCTGCCAGCAGAAACACTCGTCAAGAACAACCAAGACACACGAGACAATGGTTACGCTGTTCCTCCACCATGGAGCCCTCCACCAGCCACACTCAAATTTACCGACCTAGGTGATAGCAAAGCCAACCTCCAGAAGGAGGACCTCAAAAAAATAACTCTCGAAGCCATAGCCACCGAGACACCGGCTGATGCAGCATCATACTTCAAAGACGGCTCGGTGGACCCAAAACATCATAGATCCGGAGCGGCCTTCTACACCCAAGGAGACTTTCCAATGACTGCTCCACCCTACAAACAGAACTGGTAGCAATCTCAAAGGCCCTACAACACGCTGCAACACAACACAACAAGTCCATCATAATTCACACGGACTCGAAATCGGCCATGCAGGTGCTGCAACACAGTCAACCGAGAGACAACGTCCACATCATCACCTCGATCCTCGCACAGCTACAGGAATTCCAAAGCCAAAACCGACCAGTCGTCTTACACTGGATTCCCAGTCATGTAGGGATCCGAGGAAATACGTGGCAGACGAAGCAGCCAAGGCAGCTACACGTTCTAGTAGCGTACACATCCAAGTTCCAGCAAGTGTGCAACAGATCAAGAATCACCTCAGAAAGACTAGCAAGCTCCACATCAAAAAGAGCTTCCTTCATGCACTCAACGCTGGTTCCCAATCAGCCAAATGGTACCTGGCGGCCACAAAAGGGGAACCACCTTTCGCTGACAAGAAAACTCCAAGACAAACCCAAGTCAGCCTTCATCGACTACGACTAGGGTACAAGTGCTCCTGGCAGATGATCGGAAATGACGTCATGGATTGCACCTACTGTCAGGAGCCAGCAGCCAACCCACTTGAACACTATCTCCTCGACTGTGAGGTCACACAAAGCCTCCGAAACAGAACTCAAATCTCCCAAGAAACACACACAACACCAGCGGCCACTCTAACCCGAAAGGCCCATACAGACCACATTCACCACCTACTCCGGGTCATCACACGATACCCACCACCCAGATAGCTTAGAAAGCATCCTCTCCCAGCAAGTGCGGACCCCAGTTCGGGGGGCGCGCCACTCCGAAACTGACCACGTCCAAGAGTGGGGGTTGGTGGTAAGCGTCCACTGATCGGGGGTCCGCTCACACTTGCAACCTGCAGTATCCTTCCAATCTGCCGGTGGGACCACCTCCTATCCCAATCCGGTCTGGCTGTTCCTGGAGCTCCAGCCGGAACCACCAAACGGGCCGCCTATAGGCAAAGGCCCGTGTCGGACTACGGTCCGACAATCTCAACAACAACAACAACAACAGGCCTGGGAGGTCACTCTACACTCGGCTACCGGACCAGCAACATCTCTCAACAGCTCCTCACCACACACTCCCTCAGAAACCTCCTCGCCCAACAGGAACTCTGAGCAAGCTTCTCCTGACCTAGTAACTCCTTAACACTGCACTGTACAACAATATATATATATTTATATATATATATATATATATATATATATATATATATATATATATATATATATATATATATATATATATATATATATATATATATATACAGAAAACGCATTGTGAGTTTCTATTCTACCTCAATCCTGAGTGTTAGATATATTACATGTACGTACGTTGTGAGACCATATAAAGAGAATTTGACAACATGCCACAACAGTATGCTACAATGGATTGCCGGTCTATTTTTTGATTGGTACAGTAAGACCTGAGGGTCCAGTCTTGTCTGAGTGAATTTAAGTAACATCTTATTCACTGGCTGTGCCAATAAATATTAAATTAGCAATTTACGAGTATCACCACTCAATTCCTTCGAAACATTGGTTCCCAGAAAATAATACTTACTCACGTGCCTATACACACTCTACCAAACTACCCAAAAGCTTTCCGTGGGATATGTTATACAGTAATACCTCACTTTACGCGGTCAATTGAACCCAAGGAGGCCCTCGTAAAGCTGGAAACGTGTAAAGTGAACAACAGAACATATGGGAATAATTGAAATAGAGACTGGGCCGACCCCTAAACTCCACTTTTTCCCGACACAATGCGTACGTTTTTGTAAAAATAACATCATAACTTTATGATGGTATGCACACACACACATAATATAGAAAAGAAATATCAATAAGAGAATAATATGCTGTACCAGGTAAAAGAAAAATCAAGGTTTAACACATATGTCACAGTAGGTTAGGCTAGAAAAATCAAGGTTTAACACTTACGTAAGGTTAGGTTATGTTTTAAGAAATCAAGGTTTAACACTAACCTAAGGTAAGGTTATGTTAGGAAAAATCAAGGTTTAACACTTCCGTAAGGTTAGGTCATGTTAGGAAAAATCAAGGTTAGGTTTAACACTTACATTAGTAGAAGAGATGGGTCGGCAGAGGGCAGGCTACTGGCCCTCAGGTAAATCACCATCACTGTCATCCACGCTTATCAGGGCTTCCCTGACAAATCCCTCAAAGTCACCATCACTGTCTCTGTTTCTGTCACTATCACTGGCTTGGGCTGGCTGTGGTGGGTTGCTGGTGAAGAACTCGGTAATGCTTTGTTGACGGCTAGTGTTGATGTTGTCGTGATACACCTTGATGTTGGGCTCCATAATCTGCAACAGCTGAGTAGTGAAGACTTCATACCGGTTATCGTCAGGGTCGTCGGAAAGGAGGAGCTTCAGTTTCTCTACACACTCGATGACACCCGTTACATGACCATGCGATAACTTGCCTTCTTCTCGGGTTGACGCACCGCCTGTCTCTTCACTGACGTCATCGTCTTCTAACATCTCGTCGGCAGTCACATCAGGATCCCTTATCACCTCCATAATGTCGTCGTTGGTCGTCTCGAAGAAGCCTTTAGCTGTAACACTCTGCGCAGCTTCTCTGGCAAGGTCCACTGCTACTGCAACAGTCTGAACCTCACCAGTCACAAATTGACTCTGCCTCCCACCTGGGATACCTTGCAACACATGTCTCCATGCGTGATGAACCGTTGCTACAGACAGCTGATCCCGTGCCTCCACCACGAAGTCCACAGCTTTCTTGACGTTGAATTTCCTCCAAAAGTGTTTCACACGAACTTCTTGCTCTGCCAACTGTTGTTCCTCGTCCTCTTCGCTCTTGCTATCGGTGTCACCCAGGTTGCGCAACTCATCCTTGGTGTTGGTATAGTCGTTCAGGAGCTTAAACTTCTTTGCAGAGAATGCAGCTTTCACATTGCAGATTAATTCTTGGTCCATGGGCTGGATTAATGACGTAGTGTTGGGAGGAAGGAAGACCACTTTTACGTTGGGGTGACGATCCAACAGTAGGGGCGAGTGTCCTGGTGTGTTGTCAAGCAGCAACAAAATCTTGAATGGAACATTCTGTTGCTCACAGAATTTCTTCACGTCAGGAACGAAACAGTCATCAAACCAGGAGAGGAACAGAGTAGAGAACATCCACGCCTTACGTGCGGTCAGCCAGTGGACATATATTGGTCATGTCCATGTTCTTGTAGGCGTGCGGCTTGCGTGCTGTGTGGATCACCGATAACTTGAGCTTACAGGTACCGGAGGCATTGGTGGTAAACAGGACGGTGATGCGTTCCTTCTGCATCTTCCGGCCCCGAATCTTGCTGGCATTCTTCACAACGAAGGTCTTGGAAGGTAGCTTTTACCAGAAAAGACCAGATTCGTCCATGTTAAACACCTGGTCGTCACTGTACTGTCCTTCCTCCATAATCTCACGTAAAAACGGAGGAAAATCCCTAGCCGCAACATTGTCAGTACTAGCTTCTTCACCACCAATGTTAATGTTGGTGATCTTGTTCCTCTTCTTAAACCTCTGCAACCACCCAGAGGAAGCATTGAAGGGTTTAGGCTCTGCAATTCCCATCTTACATGACACTGCTGCGTACAGTTCACGTGCGTACTCCTGAACTGAGCGCATGTCGACCGCCATGTTCCGTCTTGCCTGAAGAATCAAGTAGCTCACAAGTAACTTCTCCGTCTTGAGAAGCACCTTGTTGTGGCAATACTTGATCATTGAAGCACCTGTAGACTTTGTGATGTTCATGTGTTCTTTTATCTTGGCTGCATCCTTCTTGTTTGTCCGGATCGTAGATGCGTTCACACCATGCTGGCGAGCCAAATCAACCTGTGTTGTTCTTTTCTCCAACTCTTGGATGATCTTGTACTTCACCTCGTAGCTTAGGGCACGTCGTATCTTCTTTGGCTTAGGGCGGCTGGGTCCAGGTAATGCAAGGTTTTTCTGTGGTGGTGGTGGTCCGGTGGCAGCCATTCTTATGAAACAATGGACATCGATATACACGGTGTAGCCGGGAGGGGTGTAACTGACGTGGGTAGGTCAACGGGCTTCATCGCTCCCGCGGCGGGGCACGTCATATGACATTAAACCAATCACAGCTAGCGGGGAGGGAGGCAAGGATGCTTGGCCCAATCACAGTCCGATACATCATATGACGTCACCGATAACGCAACAAAGACATACACTGCGCAACCTACTCGTGCCACTTACCCAACATGGTGGGAAGTTTGAATCCAAAAATGGTGCGGGGTGAGATGACCGCCAGCCGTTCTCGGCGTAAAAGAGAAGATGCACCGCGTAAAGTGAACATTCCGGTTCTGGCGGGGAACTGCGTAAATGTAGAAATGCATAAAAAAAAACGCGTAAAGCAGGGTAATACTGTATTCTAATGAAAGTCTGGGTGGTGGCAGGCTACCATTGTAAGTATAATAAGTATTGTACTAAGAATAACATGGTTCCCCAGACTAATCCATGGTTGAGAATATAACAAAACAGAGTATACTTCAGCAAGGTAAGGACATATAAATTCAGAAAATATAAAATACATTGTATGAAAAGAATGAAACACTTGGAAACTTTAAGCAGAGAAATATCAGAATTACTTATAAAAGAATATAAGCAAGAGGATAAGGTATATATATAAATAAAGAATTAAAGAATAATAACAGAAAAGAATATCTCGATGATAAAATGTGAAGTAAAGGGAACTCGGCCCATAAATCATTGAGATTGTTCAATGATTTTAAAGTACAACTCCAAGTTATATGAAAGGCTTGTAATTCATCACAGTTATGTTTGGGACCAGGAAGATCTAGCAATTTGCTTATGGCTGTTTGTAAACTTAACTCTACATCCTTGAAATTAGCTTTTAAGACTGATACAGCTACATCATAATTGGCCTCTTCAATGGTAAGTTCTGATACTAGATCATAAGCTGCTCCTTTTAATTGACATAACAAATATGATAACTTATTAACTTTGGGCACTTCAACTCTTTCATGTATTAAATACTTGAATTTATCCACAAAAGAGTTCCAATTTTCTTTTCCACTAAATTCAAGGAGCATTAGGGGAGGTAACTGTAGTCTGCGTAGCGCTCCGACACTGCTTCCTGGTTTACTATCTGGGTACTTAGCCAAATTACTCACATTTCTTTAGTATAGATAAGTAAGACTCCACTGAGGTTGTCTCTAGGTCCTATTTATCACTTAAATCCTCAGATATCAAATAATCTTCATACTTAGAGTAAGCTTCCTCATATTTTGTCCAACGACCCTTCAAGATTTAAATTTGAGTAGCTAAATCACCCTTGAAGATTGTACCAATTTGTAACAAATCTTTACATTAATTTACACTCCTAGTTACCCATCCCAAATTTGCACTCACAAATCTCTTTAGAAGTCCCTCAGACATTTTGATTGTGGTGTAATAAAAGCATCTCTGGTGGATGAGCGAGGCGGATGGTATCCCACACAGTTTATGATAGAGGAAGTGTGGCAAGGGTGAGCGCGTGACACAAGACGTCCCCATATTGTCTCCTCATCAGCAGTGACTATAACATTCTGGTAGAAAAGGGCAATAATGTATCTGGTGTAATCCTTAGTAGGTGATCCTGTAGTTACATCCCTGGTGGTAATGTATTAGCCCCTGTCTTAAAGGCATACGTATTTATATAAATGTGGGTTAATTACATTAGACTTGTATAACTATCATCCCCTGTAACTTTCCACTAGCTATGAGGTTCATGTTCAGAGCACGTGATAAGGTGTGCCCACGGGAAGCCACGTCACTTAGTGCTGACCTAAGGGATAAGTATCCGGCTCCCTGGCCACCTATTGTGGGCAGTAGTTTGACATCACTGACGAGAGGAAGACGTTATTTAGAGCCATTGTTGATGTGCTCCGTCTTTCCTCGAGGGAGGACGTCGGATATATTCCGTTCTCCCTCGACGAGTCTCTACTCAAGATCACTCCCACTCTCACATCAAACGGACGCATTTTAGAAGAGTTAATATAAGTTAGCCTCCGTCCTCATTTAACACTCATAGTTACAGTGATTAAGTTACGGTGATAATCTTTTTTTTAAGTGTAAATAAAAACAATTTATAATAAATACACAAAAGGGACCTATTGGATTTCGTTACTGAAGACCCAATAAACTTTGATCTATATGTTAGTTCGTCTAAAATATAAGGTAACATGCTTCACAAGTGATTGTTACAAGTGGTGACAACCCAGAAAGATTGTTATTTATATGACAGCTTCACAAGTAACAGATACACAGTTGGTAAACGTAGAGATATTATTTTCTCCCCATTACTGTGTTATATACTGTTACCCAGAGGCTGTAGTTACAGTAACAACGAATGCACCTTATTTCTGGGTAAACTTCAAACCTAAATTGTTTTACCCCTTTTTATAATTAATAATAAAGTTTAGCACAATTAACGTATGATATAACCACAACTAACAATATGAGCATATTAGTTTAGGAAAGTATGAAGCAAGTACCCAGTATAGGGAGCTTACGGAAACATTAGTGATCAGTGTGAGATACCTGGGTCAACTGAGAATAACCGACTGGTTATTTAATGACATCAGCTAGGCAGTGGTGAACAGAGGTCATGTGAAAGACAATAAAGGTTAGGTGACATGCATGTCACTTGCTTCAGTATTTACTAGCGACTTGTTCATAGTTTAATTACCCTGGGTGCTGTAATTATATAAAACTAATGCATGTAGCCCTAAATCATACAAAATAAATATTACTGTCTGTGAGACAGGGGCTAATACAACTTCCCCCTTCACGTTCATGTGATCGAAGGTGGTGAAAGAGTTGATATCCCTCAATGTGGTACGTCTTAGGAACAATTTGCAACGCCTTGCAGATGGCAACGACATTGGCAGTAACTGACCTGACTCTGATGGCGTGCCAAATTTGTTGGCGAGGGAGGTGACGTTGGAGAGTAGTAAGGAGGGGAGATTGTGTCATATTCGGTGAACTTCAGTGTACTGGTACGGTCTGTCAGGAGTAGGTTTCCCTGGTTTTCTACTGGAGGTGATGGTCCTGATGGACTTCTGTTTATGACGTCCTTGTCTACGACTATGAGAATGTTATATACTCAGTGATTTTAGTAGTATTGTAACGACCACGGTCTTACACGTCAGTGAGCGCCTAAATCAAATGATTCATATTACGCTCAATAGCCCACAAAACATGTAACTCTGCTTTCGTTTGAGTCCTCCATCTGAGGAGTCCGTTTTCTCATCACTTCAAGACACCTCAGTCCTCCGTTATCCCATTTTCTCTGACTTACTGAAACCAACCTCTCTATAAAATTAATATGAGTGTGAGAGAGAACACCCTTGTTTTGAGTCAACTTAGATATGTCTGTTTACAGTTGGAACATACAAGATCCATTGTGAGTGGTGTTGAACGCTTCAACTGTCCTTATTGTTAGTAAAACGTGTCAAGTAAGTGAGTGTCGAGTTGGCCAGCTAGAGTGGCGTATTTTATGTCGTCCGTGGGGATATCCATGAGTTTCTGATCGCGCCTGAAGTTATATCATTTTGTCGCCCCGACATCAGAGAATCTGATGTTTATAGTTTAGTTAGTGTCAGTTGTCTATTTAAGAAGGTCATTAATCTCCTGAACTATTCTGTCAACTGGTATAATCTCCAAGATCTAGCGTCTCCCCGTGAATAGCGCCTTGTTCGCCTCAGGCCTGAGCTTGCAGAATTAATGTTATCAACGTGTATATTCCACCTTTTCCTGGCAAGCTCAACCTCTGATTAGATTATATGAATAGACATAGGAAATTACCCTGATCAAGAACACAGGAGTTCATAACTAAGTATACAGTGATCCAAAATGGTAGAGAATTTATGTTGGTGGAAAAATCGACCCTTTTGGTATGAATACGGAGGCCCAAGCTGCCCCGCGGGTGCACGTATATACCTCTACACGAGGGAGAATCACGCATTCGTGATTCTTCCTCAACGTCTCTCCAGGTATGTTAACGTGTGTTCCCCGCCGCCTCAACTCAACTCAATGGCGGCTCCTTGAGGGTTACTGAAAGAATTTCCTTGGTGCAGTACACTGGTAGACATCTGTTAATATTTGTCCGGTCGTAAACACACGCAGTACTCCTTGTCTCTGGTAGTTTGAGGGTCACCGACACAGTGCCCACGGTCTAGTACTACACTGCTCACTGGTGACCTGTTGTGAATCATGCTTGTTTTTTCCTTGGGATACACTACTGGATCATTGTTTGATAACCAATCATTGATCACTTGAATGTTTTGCTGATAAATCCCTGGTGTAGTGAAGTTGGTGAGATGGGGAAGTAGTGCGTGCGTGCATGCGTGTTGTTGGATTTTGTATACAATTTCATCATAAAATTCAATACCACGACAAGCACATATTGGAAGACTATTTGTTTTCCACTCTAGTGCAGTAACTGAAACTTTGGAGTCAATAAACACAAACTTGCGACGGCAGGAGCTGAAGGAGAAGGAGAAGCTGAAGGACATGTTAATAGTCTAGTTGGTCTCCACCCAGGGCGCTTCTAACTAACCTTGGCTCTGTTATGGAGTTAATGTTTGAAGACTACACTAACCTGGAAGGGATGGCAAAATCAAGAATTTCTTCATTCGTCCAGTTGGCATCCACCAGGGGCACTACGTGGCACCAGTAGTTCGGAGTGGCGCCTAGAAACTGATAAGAAATTGCCTGGAAGGGCGAGACAAACGTACCTGAAAATATTAAACAAATAATAATATTTCACCTGGTAATATATTAAATTTGTCTGAGAATTACTCATTTTAAAATATCCAAGCATTCCTTATAAAAAATTATATATATATATATATATATATATATATATATATATATATATATATATATATATATATATATATATCTATATATACAGTATATATATATATATATATATATATATATATATATATATATACATATATATATATATATATATGCAAGTAAATCACTGTAGGTGCGCGTGATCTAGGTATATGCTGATAACCACAAGGAAAGAAGAAAACACGAAGTTCCCAAGCGCTTTCGTGTAATTCACATCTTCAGGGGTGAGTACAGACTAGAGAGAGTAATACAAATCAAGGTGAATATATACAGAGGAGGGTGAGACCAGGTCCACAATGCTCAGGTATTAGGTAATGACCCTACTAATCTTTAAATAGCACACAACGGTTGGTGGTCAGGTCAGATGGGCCAGTGACCCGCCTTCTCACCTGATCACAAATCTTCTTAATTACAAAATTGTCCAGCTTGTACATGCCGTTACTCAAATTCATGTTGAATGCTTCGGTATGTTTAATAAGACTAGATTCTATGATGTTCCTACTATCAATTGAATTACATGGTAATATTGAGGAGGCATTATCCCAGTCAATGCAATGCTTGTTATCCCTCAAATGAACAAACAGAGCATTGGATTCCTGGCCTGTCCTAACACTGTATTTGTGTTGTTTAATTCTAGTTACAAGATCTTTACCTGTCTGGCCTAAGTAAAACATATTACATTCCTTGCAAGGGACTATATAAATGCAACCAATTCGTGTTTTCTTCTTTCCTTGTGGTTATCAGCATATATATATATATATATATATATATATATATATATATATATATATATATTTCATTAGCCCAATAAAGCACGTGGACTTCTACATACAATCAACACCTCAACCCGCCAGGATTCGAACCCACTGCCCACGAGCCTATGTCTGTGACGGGGGAATGGAACGCTAACCACTGGACCACCAGGATTAGCGGTTAGCGTTCCCCGGTCAGAGTCATGGGCTCGTGGGCAGTGGGTTCGAATCCTGGCGGGTTGTGGTGTTGATTGTGTATATGTATATATATATATATATATAAATATATATATATATATATATATAATATATATATATATATATATATATATATATATTGATAAAATCACACGGGAAAATGGAAACAACGGAGTACCTTAGCTTTCGTCTTTATTCAAGACATCTTCAGAGGCAACTGTTGCCTCTGAAGATGTCTTGAATAAAGACGAAAGCTAAGGTACTCCGTTGTTTCCATTTTCCCGTGTGATTTTATCAAGATTTATCTTATCCACGTTTTCATTGTGGATTTTCATAAAATATATATATATATATATATATATTTCATTAGCCCAATAAAGCACGTGGACTTCTACATACAATCAACACCTCAACCCGCCAGGATTCGAACCCACTGCCCACGAGCCCATGTCTGTGACGGGGGAATGGAACGCTAACCACGTATATATATATATATATATATATATATATATATATATATATATATATATATATATATATATATACATATATATATATATATATATATATATATATATATATATATATATATATATATATATATATATATATATATATGCTGATAACCACCAGGAAAGAAGAAAACACGAAGTTCCCAAGCGCTTTCGTGTAATTCACATCTTCAGGGGTGAGTCTGTACTCACCCCAGAAGATGTGAATTACACGAAAGCGCTTGGGAACTTCGTGTTTTCTTCTTTCCTGGTGGTTATCAGCATATACCTAGATCACGCGCACCTACAGTGATTTACTTGCATATATATATATATATATATATATATATTTCATTAGCCCAATAAACACGCGGACTTCTACATACAATCAACACCTCAACCCACCAGGATTCGAACCCACGGCCCACAAGCCCATGACTGTGACCGGGGAACACTAACAGCTGGACCAAAGGGATACTAAAAGCAGTCCTAGACTCTGTTATATTTCACACAAAGCCTGTTCAACGAGCTTATGGCGCCGTGAACTTCTAATGTGGACTACCCGTATCACGTAGGTGGTCAGAGTAACGTTTTACCAAATCCTGCTTCGAAACACGAGGATCCATACATATTTCATTAGCCCAATAAACACGCAGACTTCTACATACAATCAACACCTCAACCCGCCAGGATTCGAACCCACGGCCCACGAGCCCATGACTGTGACCGGGGAACGCTAACCGCTGGACCAACAGGATTCTAAAACCAGTTCTAGACTCTGTTATATTTCACACAAAGTCTGTTCAACGAGCTTATGGCGCCGTGAACCTCTAATGGGGACTACCAGTATCACGTAGGTGTTTTGAAGCCGGATTTGGTAAAACGCTACTCTGACCACCTACGTGATACGGGTAGTCCCCATTAGAGGTTCACGGCGCCATAAGCTCGTTGAACAGGCTTTGTGTGAAATATAACAGAGTCTAGGACTGCTTTTAGTATCCTGGTGGTCCAGCGGTTAGTGTTCCCCGGTCAATGTCATGGGCTCATGGGCCGTGGGTTCGAATCCTGGCCGGTTGAGGTGTTGATTATATATATATATATATATATATTAGGGTGGTCCTTATGTTTCAACTTTGGAATTTTTTACCACAGACCCTGCTAAAAGTGTGCATTTTGGACAAAAACATTGTGTGTAAAGTTATTTTTAAATATATTAATATTTAGAGGTTGCTCAAAGCTGTCAAAAATTAAGTAATCGATGTAGTCGGTTACTTTGTAGCCGATTACGCCCACCACTAGTGAGTCGCATTTGGCACGATTGTGGTGAGTTTTTGCTGGTCGTGATTGATGATTTGGGAAATTAGAAACAGCTCTGCAGAGTATTCTCATTATTGATTTAAATTAATAGTTGATTTATTTATTCCTCAGGTCAAAATGGCTAATGCAGGAGTAAAAACACGAGAAAATGTGTATTTGATAAAGACATTATGTGATGACATTACAGGGGCTGAGTTACCTTCAAACAGGCAAGTGTTACAGTATTTCTTAAGCCTGCATCGCATACAGAAAAAACCATCAGAGTGGCAGCTGGGGAAGTCACAGACAAAGTTCTTCAATTTTGGACAAAAGCAAACATTCCCACACACCACACACCAGATTGTGTGAATCAAGTGCACAAAATGTTTGACAAGTGGAGTAGTTTGAAAAAGAACTCTTCAAGAAAGACAGAAACTCAAAAGCAGAAAGAGAAAGAGTTCACTGATACATTTGAAGATCTCTTTGACATTGTACATGTGAATGCTTTGAATATGATGACAGTTCAGGAGGATAAGGATTTCTTAATAGCGCAACGAGAAAAAGGGCGTCGTGGGGCAATGTCATCTCTTGACAAAGTATTCCTGAAAAGACAGAAACGACGAGAAAAAACTCTCAAGAAAGCAATGAAAAGGAAGTTGGCTGCAGACAGTGCAGAGGAAGAAGCCAAAAAATGCCAGGCCATCGTTGTCTTGGACAGCAGTAGTACGTCTTCTTCTGAGGAATCCAACCCAGTTCCTGGCCCATCAGCACTTCAAACTACACCTACTGTCAAGAAGCGTGGGCGAAAAGAAGTTCTAACTCCAAAACTTTCTGCAGCATTAGATCGGACCAAATCCTCAGATAGAATGACCATGCACATTGTCACCCAAACTGCTCGGAGTCTGGGCCATGATGTCAGTGAATTGATTCTGAATCGATCAAGCATCAGGAGGAAACGTCAGCATCATAGCAGTAGCAGGGCAGCTGAAATCCTTTCAAACTTCAAACCAGAGTCAGTTTTAATTGTTCACTGGGATGGTAAATTGATGGCTGATTTGACGGGGCATGAGGCCATGTTGACAAACTCTCAGTTCTTGTCTCAGGCAATGGCACCTCCCAACTTCTTGCTGTTCCAAAACTTCCCTCTGGTACCGGTGATGAACAAGCAAAAGCTATTGTGAAGGCTTTGCAGCAATGGCACATTGCAGACATCGTGAATGACATGTGTTTTGATACAACAAGCTCAAATACTGGTCACCACAAGGGTGCGTGTGTCAAAATTGAGCAGTTGATCGGTCGTGATTTGCTATATTTTGCCTGCCGCCACCAAGTACTAGAACTTGTAGCTGGAGCTGCTTTTGAAGCTGTAATGGGGCACTCAGCTGCTCCTAACATACAGCTGTTCCGAAAATTCCAAGCCAAATGGGAACAAATTGACAAGCAGAAGTTTGAAGACTCCTCCACCGACGATCTGGCAGAAGAATCGGTCAGAGCTGTTAGGGACGATCTAACCAACTTCATTAAGAAGTGCTCTATTGGAGACACAGCTTCGAGATGATTATCGAGAGCTGCTAGAGCTGGCCTCCATCTTCCTTGGCACATCACCTTCTCGGAGAGTACGATTTTCTGCTCCTGGTGCAATGCACCAAGCACGATGGATGGCAAAGACCATTTATTCCTTCAAAGTGTGGTTATTCCGTTCTCAGTTTAAGCTTACTCCAAAGGAGAACAGAGGACTAAGAGATTTGTGCATTTTCTTTGCCCGAATATATGTGAAGGCTTGGACAACTGCTCCACTTGCTGCAAAGGCACCAAAAAAAGATCTGATGTTGCTTAAAGCTCTACAAGACTACAGTACCATCAACGATGCCATATCAAAGGCTACTTTCCACAAAATGATAAGACACCTTTGGTACTTGTCAGAAGAGTTGGTTGTATTGGCCTTCTTTGATGACGATGTTCTCCCAGCAGTGAAGGATTGCATGTTGGAAGCTATGAACATGGTTATTGGAGAAGAAAAGCATGTCAAACGGGTTACAATCAATCCAGACACACTCTAAGTGAAGAACCTATATGATTTCACGACAAAGAACACAAAGTCATTTTTCAAAAAGCTCAACTTGAATACAGATTTCCTGGCCCTCCCAATAGAACAGTGGAAAGCTGATCCTGGCTTCCAAAATGCAAAAGCCAGTGTACAAGCTTTGTCTGTGATCAATGATCATGCAGAAAGAGGAGTAGCCTTAGTCCAAGATTTCTCAGGCCGCATCACCAAGGACGAAGAGCAACTGCAGTATCTACTGCAGGCAGTTGCTGACCACAGGAAATCATTCCCTAATGCCCTCAAGCAGACCTTACTGGGCGACAAAGAATGAGACTGGTCCTCATGCGATCCCTGCCTTGAGAAGCTAATACCCACTGAGACTAAGTGGGGGGAGCCCAGGCTTGGGGGCTAGGAAATGATGTGTTATGAACATTAAGCATAGGCTTAATATTGTTAAATTTCATTTGACTTGAGCAACCTCTAATTATTAAGATATTTAAAAAATATTTTTCAGGCAATGTTTCTACCCCATGGAAACTTTTTCCAGGGTCTGTGAAAAAAAAATGACAAATTTTGTTTTTTGTCCCAAAATAAGGACCACCCTAATATATATATATATATATATATATATATATATATATATATATATATATATATATATATATATATATATATATATATATATATATATGTGTGTGTGTGTGTGTGTGTGTGTGTTTGTGTGTGTTTTACACGAAATCGCTTGGGAATTTCGTGTTTTCTTGTTTCCTTGTGGTTATCAGCATATATATATATATATATACATACAGGCATCCCCCGCGTTACGGAAGCCCGGATTACGAAATTTGTAAATTATGACCAATAATTTCGCGATACGGCCCGTAAATCGGCCCTTACGGAAAGTGGGGTAAATTATAACAAACACAAGGCCTCACACATGCCATTCAGACTGACAGACAGTTGAAGCTTTAAACATCACTCACAATGGATCTTGAATATTCCAACTGTAATCAGATATACCTAAGTTGCCTCAACAATTGCAACCCCAGCTGCAATATCAAATTCTGTCACCACTAAAAAATAAAACAGTTGTCCCTGGTGCACTCTTAAGATTAAGAGAAAACGGACGACTCAGGCGGCCTTGAAGTGAGAGAAAATGAACTCCTTTGACGGGTAGCTCAAATAAAGAGACATGGCTAGCACATGTTTTGTGGACTACCCACTATACAGTATCCTTTTCATCACTTTGTAGTAAACCTTGTCAAGCCTTTGTGTGTTTCTGATAATTACCATAACATTAAATATTTATATATTTAGCGTTTGTACAAACACAAGGCCTCACACATGCCATTCAGACTGACAAGTTTTACCAACCATAAAGACAGTTGAAGCTTTAAACATCACTCACAATGGATCATGAATATTCCAACTGTAATCAGACATACCTAAGTTGCCTCAACAATTGCAACCCCAGTTGCAATATCAAATTCTATGTCACCAATAAAAAATAAAACAGTTGTCCCTGGTGCACTCTTAAGATTTTTAAGAGAAAACGGACGACTCAGGCGGCCTTGAAGTGAGAGAAAACGGACTCTTATGACGGGGTACTGAAATAACCATACACATAGCTGTATAATGCAATATTATGCAATATTAACCCCTAAATTGGTGTTTTAAGAAGATATATCATAAATTATTTAATATACTGTATTGTATGTGTCTATAAATGTTTATTTTCATTAATAAAAGTGCTTGAATTGCTTTTGGGGGGCCGAAAAAATTCCTTAGGAACGCATCTCCAGTTTTATAATGGAAGTCAATGGGAAAATAGGTTTCGCGTTACGGAATTTCGCGATATATGTACATTTTTGTATTGTACCAAAACTTTCTCTCCTGTACCCTTCCTCTTTCCCCCTCTTATCTTTCGTTTATCTCTCTCTCTCTCTCTCTCTCCATCCGATTTTAATCTTTATTGAATTGAATTGAATTGAATTGAATTGAAACAGTTTATATAGCCAGAAAAACACAGATACAGAGTGGATAATAATAACAATATTAACATGGTTGAGCCAGTTGGGAACCTGAGCTCTCTTTGAGGCACCTGATATATACTATACATTTATCCCAAGGAAGTATTATGTAACATTTAGTATCATCTGGAATAGCACAATAGCATGGTGTAATAAGAACATCTCATAATGTTACCATGGTTATCTCACTCAATTGTTCCCCTATCTGTGGTTGAAAACATACTGGTACATGAGGCAGCACACGTTTGAGGCAACAAGCAACATATGTTGCAAGGTAACGGAGGCAAGAGAAACATACATAAGCAGGCAAGGACGATGACGGTGAGATTCCATCGGCCAGAAGTGCCTGCTAACTCCTGCAGGTCTTCCAGGCTCTCTATCATGGTGTTACTGTCATTTCTGCTGTCCTGTTTGCTGTTCCTCATATCCACACTTTCCTCCTTCACTTTCTTCTTCCAGTTTGCTGCTATCACATCAGGGGATTCCACGCCGACTCCGTTTACAGCATCCTGTAGGAGATCAACCTATTAGTCACAAGCAACTTCAAAATTACTAGATTTTGAATGCCTAATAAAAACATCTCACTTTAGACGATCAACAAACTCTGAACTATCATGTTTATTCCAAAGTACTACAAAAAGTAAACAATAATCCAACCCGAGATCTCCACTTGGGAACAAAGAGTTGTAACAACGACACCAAAAGGACAATAAAAGCGATCGTACACTATGTGTTTTCTGCTAAGAAGACCATATTATAAATTCAACTGATGCCATTGTCTCCACCTGTTCCCATAACTAAAATCAGTCTATTAAAATGATTTGGTTGGTAACGGAATAATGATAAAAACAGTGCATCTTAATCATGGGAAAACATAATTTTTGCGAATACATTATGTCTGTGTTCAACCGAACGCCACACACCTTAAACTGTTCCACCCACTTCTGGGATATAACACCAGCATCTTGTTTTAGTTAACTGTACATCTCCACCACTAGCTTGGGGGTGGATGCTCGGTAAGAAGCTGTAGGGTTTCCTGAGAGTGGTTGGTGGTTAGCATTTTGGCAACCTTCTCTGCTGTGATAGAGGGGTTGTATGTTTCTCCTAGCTAACTGTGTTCCAGGGCACTCGTGCGTTTTCGGCTCCGCTGTCGCACGTCATGCACAATGATTTCCCACATGCATGGGTATCCCAGTCTCAGTCGGTGGAAGTTGGCTTCTTCCCTTCTTGTTATACCCTTCATGAGTGGTGGTCTCTCATGATTCGTGACCATGTCATGGTCACAATGACGGCTGGTCTGTTTGAAACCTGATGATTCATATTATACTCCACGCCCGCAAAACATGTGGATAACTGGTGAGCTATCCCTAGGAAGAAATGCGTTTTCCCTCTCTTTAGGTGCCGGCCATATTGTCCAAGATCTTAATGTATATACACAAAGGCTCCTTGTCCATAAGTCCCGCCCATTTGGGGTACTAACAATTGTCAACGTGTATATTCCACTTTTTCCTGGCAAGCTCAATCTCTAATTAGTTTATGTAAATCAACTTAAGAAATTCGCCAGACCCATGTCAACTGAGGGTCATCTTTGAATGTGTAGCAGTTGATTTGAATGTGTTTCTGTCATTGCGTGAGTAGCCATCTCTGGCAACTCATGCCATATATAAACCTGTGAGTGAAGGAGAAACGTCCCTTCCTTGACGTCTCCAAATTATCCCAGGTATGTGAACGAGTGTTCCCCGCCGATATAGTCATTCAGTTTAACTTAGTCAATTCTGTTAATATCAGTGTTCATGTTGTAGCAGTGAAATTGACATTTACCCAGTGTAAGAATTACTATAACGTAAATGTCGTCTGACGTCTGTCTCCAAATTATCCAAGGTCCAGTTTGAGTGTTAGTGAACAACCCACCGGCTGCCGGTGGCTACCTAACAGTTAACTTTATTGGACGATGTCACTGATTCGGCAGGATTAAACTGCTCAAGTCCGCATCCTGGGAACTAGACCCCAGACTCTCGCCATGTGTCAGACTACAACCGACCATAACAGCGATCTTCATTTGTTGAGACACCAGTGTTATACCCTGGGACACTCTTTGAAGTTATATGGTCCTCAGTATTTGTTATATATGTTTGGAGATAATTAACCGAAATATAATTATCCCATGTTGGGTAGTGAACCCAAAAAAATTGTTAGTATCAGTAATAACGTGTTATGTGTTGTGAGTGCATCCTCCATATGTACTACCAACAGTTCTAGTGAAGGTACCATATGTAAGTTTGTCATGTAATGTACCACCAGTAATGTTGTAAGAAGCAAGAATATCTAATTGGAATTGCAGATGGGTAAGGCCAAGGAGTTGAACTTTGTAGTTGTATGTTAACGACATCCTTTACCTAATTTAATTTCATATTAATAAACCATTTCTTGGAGTATATTAGGGGTATCATTTTCCCTCAGTATCCACCTTTATTTTTGTCCAATGACTTGATACCAGAATTACAGTACCCATGTGCCTTAACTCTCGCCATGCTACCAAAGGTCAGAAGTGATGAAGTAACCATGAAATGAAATAATTAGACAGAACAAATGAAGGAAATAAGACAAAGAAAGAAGTATGAAATAAGAGTAAGGGATAGAAGAAGAAAACTCCCGCCCTTATAGTGGTGGCACAAGTGGTCGTGTAATTTACATGGAATCAAGTTGGGAGGAATGAATGTGATACTGTGGGTATTTTTTTTTTAAGTGTGATTTGTAATAACCATTTCTCTGCACAGGTACCTAATAACCATTTCACTGAAACTAATGAATATTTCAGATTGCTAATAATTTTGTTCTGTATTTTTCCAGTGTACAGTATAGTAGGTAATTCTGTGCTAATTAAGCAGGGACTTAATTATTTCATTGGGTTCTAATTTTGTTTGGTGGAAACAGAGTTAAGGAAATGTGCAAAAAAAAATTGTGGTTTTGCGGAGAAATTGAAATAACAGTTCAAGGTAAATGCTGTACAGTACTTTACTTGAAGTTAGGTAAGAACAATTGCCTCAAGGAAATTAGAAATCTTTTTAAAGTAAAGTGTACAGTACTTGTAATGATGTTGTGTGGAAACATGAAATGTTCAGAGTATTGATAATTGTCTGAAAAACAAAGGTCAGCTACCTAACTTATATTTTTTTTTATTCTTTTTGTGAAATCTCAGAAAAGTGTTTGTTGTATAACAGTGTAATATTTTTGGGTGCCTTCCTACACTGATACCATAGCAACTGTTGTGACCACTTGAGTGAATACTTTGATATTTACAGACAATGAGAGAGCAGTGAACATCTGCCGTGATAAGTGTTGTGGGCAGTGTTCATTTCTGAGTGTCACCGGAAGGCCATAATTGTACTAAGTACAATAAGGGATAGAAGAAGAAAACCCTCGCCCTCATAACCAGATAGTACCACCTGGCCGATCGTGATACTGGTGTTAATCTTCTATGTTTGTCTATTTTCCACTGGGCAGTTCGTGTCATTGTGGTCTTCTTTATCTGCTCCTGACTGGATGGAATGTTCATCTCAATGTTTCGCTGTCCGAACTCAGCCTTGGCAGCAGCATCAGTTCGTTCATTCGGCTTGACTAGCGCAAGATATAGTTGCAATAAGACCTATGCACTCTTCTTACTTACACTTCTAGATATAAAACCCAATACTCTGTTTGCCTTATTTCGAACATTAACGCACTGTTTTCTAGGCCGTAGGTCCGGGCTTACAAGTACCCCTAGGTCTCTTTCACAAGTCGACTTCTCTAGGTTGATGTTGTTAAGGCTGTATACATTATAAGTATTTGTTCTTCCAATATTAAGTACGCTGCACTTGCTGGTGTTGAATTTCATTTGCCATTTTTCAGACCACCCCTGCAGTTTATTTAGATCCTCCTGTAATGCATTTGCATCCTGCCCTGAATTAATTTGCCGCCCTATTTTGGTGTCATCCGCAAACTTGCTTATGTCACTGTTGATCCCAGTATCTAGATCGTTTATGTAGATTATGAACAAGAGTGGGCCTAGTACTGGCCCCTGGGGAACCCCACTGGTTACACGGCCCCACTCAGATTTAACACCATCTACGCTGACCCTCTGCGTTCTATCGGTGAGCCATGATTTTATCCAATTTAAAACTTTCCCCTCGATACCATGAGCCTTAATTTTTCTCAGAAGCCTCTGATGCGGTACTCTGTCAAATGCTTTGCTAAAGTCTAAGTAAATAACATCGTAATTTTCGTCATTATCTACTACCTCGAAGACTTTCCTAAAAAACGTTAGCAGATTTGTTAGACAAGATTTTCCCTTTGTAAACCCATGTTGAGAGTCGTAGATTAATTTGCTTTTCTTTACATGCGATCGGATGCTATCTGCTATAATTGATTTAAGAAATTTCCCCACTACTGACGTCAAACTGATCGGCCGGTAATTTGACGCTGATGCTCTCTCTCCCTTTTTGAATATGGGTACTACATTTGCCTGTTTCCACAAGTCTGGCACAACTCCAGTGTCTAATGATTTTGTAAATAAGTTTACGAGGGGTCCGCTAATCTGTAATGGATTGTTAAGCTTATGTTCTTTGATCAATCCATACATATACGGTAAAGTGCTGCTGGACTCCCTTATCAAGAGTTCAAGTAATAGTGTAAAATTGGCATTTGAGCACAGTGCTCAGTGTAAAATACTAATGCAAAACAGTGTTTGTTTTGATAAGTTGCATACCATTCGTGATTTTGTATATAAATTTCTTAGTGAAAGTGACAAAGTCCAAAAAAGGAAGTTAAATGCTAAATTAAATGCTCTGTTTGACGAGAGTTACTTGTTTAAACTGAGTCATCCAAATTTGTTCATAAACTTATCATCTTATGATCTACAGACAAATGAGAAACGTGTTGTAGTGGACGTCTCCCCTACAAGCTGCCACGCACCACCTGTTACCGCCTTCCCTAGCAACCAAGCGTATCCGCATTCCATTGCCCGCCGTATCCTAGCAACGGAACTAGTCACCGGCTACTTCTCGGGTTTTTCCACCATGACTCATAGCCGCTGCTGGGTGTATATAAGCTCTGTCTCTCCATTGAGATGCATTCTGACCAATCTTCTTGAACAAGCAACATCTCCTCCAGCAAGCTCCACACTGTTAACATTTCATTCAACCAGGAGGCCAGCAACAGGCAACATCTTCTCTAACGGAGCTCCTGCACACATACCTCCTTCGACAAGCTACTCACCGCACGTCTCTACCAAGCAGCCCCTCACCACACAGCACCTCCAGCACCAGACTGTCTATCATATAACTTATATATTATACAAGAAAACCACATTAGAGTTTCCTTCCATCCTGAGTGCTAGACAACTTTAATATCTCGATACCCCTACAATGGTGACTCCCGGAGATAAGCACTCACACAGGATGGAGGACGGACGGATCTCTCTGCCGATTTTCAACCACAACGTCGAGGACTGGCTTGACCATGTGGAAGCAGCCCTCGCCGGCTCACGAGCGACCGACGAACAAAAGTATTGCGCCCTGCTTTGTGCCTTACCCACGGAAGTGGCCACGCGGGTCTCACAAACCATTTCCAACCCTCCAGATCACAACAAATTCGCTACCCTGCGGGCTGCCTTGAAGACGTGTTATCAACAGACCAGCCCCAATCTCCTGCAAGATCTATCCTCTACCTCCCTCGGGAACTCAACCCCGGGACGTCTCTGGGAGGAGATGTGTCGGCTGAACTCCCGTCACACAGACAGACTCCCCGACTCTATCCTGCGCCAGCTTCACGCACAAAAGCTACCCACAGAAGTACGCAACATCCTGTCCGCAGTAGATTACTCTACGACACCGGAACTATATGCAACCGCGGCAGATAGAATTTTTAACGAATGCGCTGCTGCACCCCTTGCCGCCACGGTCACACCAGTACCTACCATCGAACTTGTAAGCCGGGTCAACGCCCCTCAGCCGAGCAATTCCTCACAAGACATCAAGGACCTGTTGCAAATTTTGAACCGCAGGATGGACACTGTTGAGCAGTTCTGCTCCTCCATACCCGCTGCTGCGCCGGTTCCTGACTCACATACTACGCCCTACAAGTTCCGACACACAGCAGCCAACCCCCAGCACAACAAATTTACCCTCTGCTGGTATCACCAGACTTTCGGCCGCTATGCTCGAAACTGTGAGCCCTATTGCACCTATTCGGGAAACGGCAACACCGGAGGCTGGTAGACGCCTCAGCCTCCGTCCCTCCAGGCGTCTCATTACTGCGCGTCACCGACCGCACCTCCGGCAAGAAGTTTCTCATCGACACCGGTTCATCGGTCAGCCTCATCCCTCCCTCACTACGAGACAAGTCAAAGCAACCCTCGTATGACCTGTTCGCTGCCAACGGTACCTCCATCGCCTCCTACGGCGTACGCACCCTCGCCTTAGACCTCGGTCTGCCCAAGACTCTGCGTTGGTTATTCGTGATAGCAGACGTGTCTCAACCCATCCTTGGTTTCGACTTCCTCACCTTCCACAAGCTCGGCGTCAAACCAAGTCATCTATGCCTCATTCATGAGCCTACAGCACGCAAGATCCAGGGTTCTCGTGCCAGACACACGGACGCTATCACCTGTCTTGCGCCTTCCAACGAGTTCTCCTCCCTGCTCGACGAATTCAAGGAGCTTTTCTCACCCCGAGTCTCCCTACCCCCACCACCTACGTCGGGAATTTTCCACCACATCGAAACCAAAGGACCACCTGTCTTTTCACGCCCTCGCCGCCTGCGCCCTGAGCTCCTGTACACAGCCAAAGCAGAATTCAACAAACTACTGCAAGACGGCATCATTCGCCCTTCAAGGAGTCCCTGGGCATCGCCTCTTCACATGGTTCCTAAGCAAACACCCGGCGAGTGGAGGGTGTGTGGCGACTACAGAGCCCTGAATCTCGTCACCAAACCTGACAGGTACCCTATTCCGCATGTCCAGGACTTTCACCACAAACTTCATGGCAAGACTATCTTCTCGAAGATCGACTTGGAGCGTGCCTTCCACCAGATCCCAGTAGCACCGGCAGATACCCAGAAGACAGCCATCACCACTCCGTTCGGACTCTTCGAGTACACTTTCATGAGTTTTGGCTTACGCAATGCAGCACAGACTTTCCAGAGGTTCATGGACCATATGCTTCGCGACCTCGATTTTGTCACCGTCTACATTGACGACATCCTCGTCGCATCTTCGACGCCTGCCGAGCACCACCACCACCTACAACTCCTTCTCCAACGCCTGCAGAACAACAACATGAAAGTTCATCCTGCTAAGTGCGTCTTTGGAACCTCGGCCATCGATTTCCTCGGTCACAGAGTCTCGCCCAGTGGCATACAACCCCTACCACAGAAGATAACCGCGATTAGGGAGTTCCCCAAACCTGAAACGGCGAAGAAACTCCGGGAGTTCCTGGGTTTAGTCAACTACTACCACCGCTTCATTGACAAAGCTGCCACCGTCCTAGCCCCCCTACACGACCTTCTCAAGGGACGCCCAAAGAAGTCTCACAAGTCTCTCATGTGGACTCAAGAGGCTACTACGGCATTCACCACTATCAAACAGCACATCACACGCCTCACCCTCCTGGCCCACCCCGCACCTAACGCCCGGACCACTCTCACAACAGACGCTTCTTCTACTGCAGTGGGCGCCGTCTTACAGCAGGAGATCAACGGAACTTTCATGCCCGTTGCTTTCTTCTCACAACGGCTTCAACCACCACACCTCAAGTACAGCGCTTTTGATCGAGAACTCCTGGCCATATACTTGGCTGTCAGACATTTCCAACACTTCCTCGAGGCCCGTCAGTTCACCATCTTCACTGATCACAAGCCCCTCGTCCACGCTTTCGCTTCAGCTTCCCAGTCACATACACCTCGTGTCCTGCGCCACTTGGCTTACATCTCGGAGTTCTCCAGCGACGTCCAACACATTAAAGGCAGCCACAACGAGATCGCCGACGCCCTCTCTCGTTGTATATCCACCATTCTTCCCTCATCTCCACCCATTGATTATGGGCAGCTAGCCGCGGCTCAAGAGAAAGACGAAGACCTGGCAGCTTACAAGACATCCCCCTCAGGCCTCATACTCCAAGAACTCCCTGTTCCTGGCACAAAGATAAAATTGTGGTGCGACGTATCCTGTGGACAGCCTAGACCGTTCGTGCCTCACGTCCACCGCCGCGCTGTTTTCGACCGCATCCATGGTCTCAGCCACCCGGGTGTGCGGGCCTCCCAGCGCCTCCTCACGCAACGTGTCGTCTGGCCCGGCATCAAGTCTGATACTAAGAAATGGGCTGCCCAGTGCCTAGCCTGCCAGTCCTCCAAAATACATCGTCACATACGGGCCCCCTTACAAGCCTTTCCTATTCCCAAAGGACGTTTTCAAGTAGTACACCTCGACATCGTGGGACCTCTTCCATCATCCTACGGTAGCACCTACATCTTCACCTGCATCGACCGTTTCACCAGGTGGACAGAAGCAATTCCCATGCCCAACGCTACAGCAGAGACTACTGTCCGCGCCTTCATGTCCGGTTGGGTTTCCCGTTTTGGCCCCCCCGCTACCGTAATCACTGACCGAGGAGTACAGTTTGAGTCACAACTCTGGCAGCACCTCCTACAGTTCCTCGGCACGTCTAGACAACGCACTACAGCATACCACCCTCAAGCCAACGGCATGGTAGAACGTTTTCACCGGCAGCTGAAGGACGCACTCAAGGCACAGCACGACCCTTACAGCTGGACTGATGCGCTTCCCTTAGTGCTCCTCGGCATCCGTGCGTCACACAAGGAGGATATGGGCTGTAGCCCAGCAGATCTGACACTAGGCGAGCCCCTTCGGCTACCCGGGGATTTCTCACTCCCTCCTGATCCCAATCAGGCCACTCCAGCCGTTCGTCACGACTTACTCCAAAAGCTACGACAGGCAGTTTCTGCATTCAGAGCTACTGCTCCACGCCAGCCTACTCGGCGCCCTGAACACATCCCTCCTGCACTACTCACAGCCGAGTATGTTTTCGTCAGGCATGATGCTCACCGCAACCCATTACAACGCCCCTACGATGGACCCTTCCAGGTGGTTACCCGTTCTGCAAAGTTCCTGACAATTATCCGGAATGGCAGACATGACACCGTCAGCATAGACAGAGTCAAACCGGCCGCCTTACCCGTCGGGCCCCCAGCCCAGCAGCACCATCAACAAACTACGCCTGCACCAGTCCACCCGCAGTTACCACCGGCAGCAACACCACGCCCACGACATTTCTGGGCACCCTCTTTTCACCCTCATGTACAACCTGCTCCTGTCATAGAACCTGAACCTGTAGTAAGCCTCCCTCCTATCATAGAACCTGCTCCTGTCATAGACCCTCCTCCTGTCATAGAACCTGAACCTGCTCCTGCCATGGACCCTCCTCCTGACGCAGCCCCTGCAGCAGCAGGAGCACAACAACCATTGCTTGTACAACCTCCTCTAATCCCAAACCCTCTTTCTCCTCCTAATTCTCCCACAGGTTTTGTGTCACTGGACGGAGTTGTTACACGTAGCGGTCGAGTCGTACATACACCTGCCCGGTATGTGTTATGTGTGGGACACAACCCGGACAACATCCAGCCTCCCGCCGCGCCGGGAGGGGAGGGGGAGTATTGTAGTGGACGTCTCCCCTACAAGCTGCCACGCACCACCTGTTACCGCCTTCCCTAGCAACCAAGCGTATCCGCATTCCATTGCCCGCCGTATCCTAGCAACGGAACTAGTCACCGGCTACTTCTCGGGTTTTTCCACCATGACTCATAGCCGCTGCTGGGTGTATATAAGCTCTGTCTCTCCATTGAGATGCATTCTGACCAATCTTCTTGAACAAGCAACATCTCCTCCAGCAAGCTCCACACTGTTAACATTTCATTCAACCAGGAGGCCAGCAACAGGCAACATCTTCTCTAACGGAGCTCCTGCACACATACCTCCTTAGACAAGCTACTCACCGCACGTCTCTACCAAGCAGCCCCTCACCACACAGCACCTCCAGCACCAGACTGTCTATCATATAACTTATATATTATACAAGAAAACCACATTAGAGTTTCCTTCCATCCTGAGTGCTAGACAACTTTAATATCTCGATACCCCTACAGTGTTCTTGGTTTTGGTAAGAAGTTTTCTATCACTCAACGGTGCGTTAATCCACTCACTATTGCTAAAGGTATAATCAACCTGGAAAAAAATAAGTCGTTAGATGTTACAAATGAAGATATTTCCACAGCTAAAGGTCATATACATAATGTTTTACGTAAGAAAATTGTTTCAAACATTTCAAAAAGATCTGAAACAGCCTTCATAAGCTTGAAAATAAATGTGAATATCCATATTACTAAAGCTAATAAGTCCAATGCTATTGTAATTTTGGATAAAAGCGACTATAATGATACGATGAATTCATTACTAAATGATGAAAGCACGTATTGTGACCTTATAAAAGATCCCCTGGAAAATATTAATAAGTTATCTAATTAAAAAATGAAGGTGTTATTGAAAAAGAACCCCGATCTCATAAAGCAGCTTTCTCAAATCAATCCCACGTTACCGTATATGTATGGAATTGATCAAAACGGAGCCCGGACAAAAGCCCCCGAGGACAAAAGCCCCGAGGACAAAAGCCCCTAGGACAAAAGCCCCCTAGGACAAAAGCCCCCGAGGACAAAAGCCCGGAGGACAAAAGCCCCTAGGACAAAAGCCCCCTAGGACAAAAGCCCCTAGGACAAAAGCCCCTAGGACAAACCCCCCTAGGACAAAAGCCCTGAGGACAAAAGCCCCATAGGACAAAAGCCCCTAGGACAAAAGCCCCTAGGACAAAAGCCCCCTAGGACAAAAGCCCCTAGGACAAAAGCCCCTAGGACAAAAGCCCCTAGGACAAAAGCCCCCTAGGACAAAAGCCCCTTAGGACAAACCCCCCTAGGACAAAAGCCCTGAGGACAAAAGCCCCATAGGACAAAAGCCCCTTAGGACAAAAGCCCCCTAGGACAAAAGCCCCGAGGACAAAAGCCCCTAGGACAAAAGCCCCTAGGACAAAAGCCCCCTAGGACAAAAGCCCCTAGGACAAACCCCCCTAGGACAAAAGCCCTGAGGACAAAAGCCCCTAGGACAAAAGCCCCTAGGACAAAAGCCCCTAGGACAAAAGCCCCTAGGACAAAAGCCCCTAGGACAAAAGCCCCTAGGACAAAAGCCCCCTAGGACAAAAGCCCCTTAGGACAAACCCCCCTAGGACAAAAGCCCTGAGGACAAAAGCCCCATAGGACAAAAGCCCCTTAGGACAAAAGCCCCCTAGGACAAAAGCCCCGAGGACAAAAGCCCCTAGGACAAAAGCCCCTAGGACAAAAGCCCCTAGGACAAAAGCCCCCTAGGACAAAAGCCCTGAGGACAAAAGCCCCTAGGACAAAAGCCCCTAGGACAAAAGCCCCTAGGACAAAAGCCCCGAGGACAAAAGCCCCCAGTAAAAGTGCAAAATAGGACAGAAGCCACCTGTTTTTATAAAATTTTCACAACTTAAATTATTAGAATATTATAACTCTTTCAATTTTGATATAGAACATTATTAAATGAATAGAAAAGAAAAAAGACGACTTATTTACCTTCATGTTCATTCTGTATTTACTGAGGTGACCCTAGGGCCCAGTGAGGTCACTGAATGTCAGGGGAATAATTACCCCAGTAGACAAAACATACGTCATGGCAGATTTAATAAGCATTCCTTGTATACTTCTTTATAACTATAACAGAATTCCCGAAGGTTAGGTAAGGTTAGGTTAGGTTTGGTTAGGTTAGGTTAGGTTAGTTAAGTTAAGTTAAGTTAGGTTAGGTTAGGTTAGTTTAAGTTAGGTTAGGTTAGAGAAGTGATCATAAACTGTAAACAAATAAACAAATTATAAAAAAATAAAATAATTATTTTAATTGTGTTTTTCTCCTGGGGAACTTTTGTCCTTTGGGGCTTTTGTCCAACACTCGATCAAAACACATGAGCTTAACAATCCATTACGTCCATTGAACAAAAACTTGGGTACCCTTCGTTGTTTGTTGATCGTTGTTTTAAAAGGGCTAAAAAATCCTTTCATTCTACTCAAACCAGACAAATTCCCACATTTAAGAATATTTTGACTGCCATATCGCAAAGCATTTGTCCCGTTAGTTCAGTCCCTTCAATTATTCAATGTTAATGTTGTTTTTAAGTAGACTCAATTATTACCAATATATTAATCAAGAATAAGAACATAAGAACATAAAAATGGAGGAAACTGCAGCGGGCCTATTGGCCCATTCTGGGCAATCCCGTTTACACCCAACCCCTATTGCTCATATAAGCATCCAACCTATGTTTGAAGCTATTCAGCGTATTCGAGTTAATGATGACATTTGGTAACTTGTTCCATTCATCCACTACTCTGTTTCCAAACCAGTGTTTACCTATTTCACGCCTAAATCTAAATTCATCTAATTTATAACCATTGTTACGAGTGCGATCCTGGTTGGATAGTTTGAGTACCTTTGTAATGTCCCCTTTGTTTAGCCCTGACTTCCACTTGAACACCTCTATCAGGTCGCCCCTCGCTCTACGTCTCACGAGGGAGTGCAAATTAAAATGCTTTAACCTGTCTCTATACTCAAGGTTCCTAATGCCCGGGATTAGTCTTGTCATTCACCTCTGAATTCTTTCCAATGATTCTATATAAATCCTATTATAAGGTGACCAGAACTGAACTGCGTAATCCAGGTGTGGTCTCACAAGTGCAAGATACAGTTTTAGGATGACCTCGATAGTCTTGTAACTAACACTCCTTTGTATGAACCCAAGTACTTTATTAGCCTTGTTACGAGCAAAAACACATTGTTTACTTGGCTTAAGGTTCCTACTTATCATTACTCCTAAATCTCTCTCGCAGTCGGATTTCTCTATGGCATCATTGTTCATCTGGTATCTGGTTTCCCTGTTTACATCTCCTATACTGAGTACTTTACATTTGTCCACGTTCAATTTCATCTGCCATTTTTCAGACCATTCGAAAAATTTGTTTAGATCTTCCTGTAGTTTTGAGGAGTCCTCGTCACATTTAATAACACATACTATTTTAGTGTCATCAGCAAATTTACTTATGTTGCTGTCTATGCCGATATCTATGTCGTTTATGTATATAATAAATAATAATGGTCCAAGTACTGAGCCTTGGGGAACTCCACTTGTGACGTTGCTCCAATGGGACTTAGTGGGGTTAATGCTCACTCGCTGTTTCCTGTCCTGTAACCATGCCCTAATCCATTTAAGGATGTTACCTTTTATGCCATGTGCTTCTACCTTTCTCATTAGACTTTCGTGGGGGACTCTGTCGAAGGCTTTGCTAAAGTCGAGATATACCACATCATAATTGTGCCCCTCGTCCACCTATTCGAAAACTGATGAAAAGAATGTTAATAGATTAGTTAGACAAGAATGTCCGCTTGTGAAGCCATGCTGGGAATCATTGATCAATAGGTGCTTCTCCAGGTGATTTCGTATAGAGTTTGAAATGATTGCTTCCAGTAAATTGCCTACTATTGATGTTAGACTGATTGGGCGGTAGTTAGAGGATAGTGATCTATCCCCCTTCTTGAAAATCGGTATTACATTCGCTATCCTCCAGGATTCTGGTACTACACCTGTTTTTAAGGACATGTTAAACAACTTTGCTAAGGGCATACTAAGCTCTTCCTTACATTCCGTTAATACTCTGGCAAATATCTCATCGGGACCAGGTGACTTATTAGGCTTAAGTTTGTCTATTTGCTTACTAACATCGTTACTAGTCACTACTATCTCGCTTAATTTGTTTTCTTCACTATCTCTGAATAGAGTCGGTGCATCGAGTATCATGCCCAACCTTGAATGAAAATGGAAGTGTTGTCATGGGTTGCGTTAGGCTTACCCACGCAACCAACTCCAAAGTTTGTTTTACCAGAGATAAGACGCCCGGCGAGGCATAACTGGGACATGTATTTTTCAATTAGCGTATGTCAGCCAGCCTTTAGGGGGGTGAGCAGTGAAACAGTGTTGTACTGTTCATCGCTTCACACCAAAAAACTTCATTTTAAGTAGTATCCCCTGAGCCATGGGTTAGTTAAGACGTCGTCTCCATCCTCTCCCTCCTGAAAGGGGGCGGGTCACCACGCCACACAGAGTCCTCCACCTCCACTCCGTCCTGTGAACCGTCGTCGACACGAGACTAAGCGTGTTAACCTAGGTTGTTATCCCCGTGGAAATATCACGTGTGGAAGCCTGGTTGCGACAAAAGCAATCCAGGCTGGTCTATTGCACCTAAATGGGAAATTCAAGTCACGCTTACAGAGTTCTCCTGCACGACACCATGTGTGGTAACCCAAGAGTACTTTTTGTTGCTGTGGCCCGTGGAAAGAAGTTCTTGTGCGGAAGCCTGGTTGCAACAAAAGCAATCCAGGCTGGCAGTAAATGTATCACTTAAAGAATTAAGGCTCTGTTAAGTTATACCCATAGTAAAGTAATCACATGTGTCCCCAAGTTAAAACTCTCTTTTAGAAGATTAATTTTATTACAGCGTGAACGGGAGTGAATCATACATCCATGCAAATTGTAAATCATCGTATGGAAGCTTGACAAATAAATGTAAGTGCAATTATCTGCCCGTATCTGTGATCCTATCTTATTATTACTAAAGGTAATGACTGATTGGTTATGACAAAGTATAACCAATAACTTAGATGGATGTTGAAAATTAAATGAATTCATTAAATCATCATTTATCAAGTATAAATCATGGAATGTCGAGTGGTGGAGTGAACTTCTACGTAGATACGCCATAATCTCCTGTAAGTAATCAGTGTGAAGGTATCGGACTCTACGGTAAGAAATAAGAAATACGACATATTATTATCTTTATATAATATAATCCACTCCTACTACCACCGATTCATACTAAAACCATGACAAGTGTTTACTGCATTCCATGTAGCAACTGTACTAGAAATTATGTAGGACAGACTGGGAAAGCATTGCAACTCAGAATTAAACAGCACAAATACAATATCAGAACAGCATCGGAAAGCAGTGCACTGTTCGTTCATGTTCGGAACAATAATCATCCCATGGATTGGGATAACAGCTTAGAAGTGTACAAATCATCATGTATGACAGAAAGACTTCTGGTTGAAACTAGTGATGGTCAGTACAAAACTGATAATAAGAACATAAGAAGTCTGCAATAGGCCGGTTGGCCTGTGCATGGCAGCTCCTGTCGAGAGTTACTACCACTCTCTATCATCCATGAATCGATCTAGCCTCCTTTTGAAACTTTCCAGAGTTCCCGCACTTACTACAAAGTTGCTAAGCTTGTTCCACTCGTCCACCACCCTATTTGTGAACCAGTTTCTTCCTATCTCCCTCCTAAACCTAAACTTATCCAACTTGAATCCGTTGCTCCGAGTCCTATCCTGCTCGGATATTATAAGAACTTTATCTATATCCCCTTTATTGATTCCTTTCACCCACTTAAATACTTCTATCATATATCCACGCACTCTTCGTCTTTCTAGGGAATGCAAGTTAAGTTTCTTTAACCTATCCTGATATGGAAGGTTTCTAAGTCCCGGAATCATTTTTGTCATTCTTCGCTGCACCGACTCTAGTGAATTTATATCCATTCTATAATAGGGGCACCAGAACTGAACCGCATAATCTAAGTGCGGCCTAACTAGCGCAAGATATAGTTGCAATAAGACCTCTGCACTCTTCTTACTTACACTTCTAGATATAAAACCCAATACTCTGTTTGTCTTATTTCGAACATTAACGCACTGTTTTCTAGGCCGTAGGTCCGGGCTTACAAGTACCCCTAGGTCTCTTTCACAAGTCGACTTCTCTAGGTTGATGTTGTTAAGGCTGTATACATTATAAGTATTTGTTCTTCCAATATTAAGTACGCTGCACTTGCTGGTGTTGAATTTCATGTGCCATTTTTCAAACCACCCCTGCAGTTTATTTTGATCCCCTGTAATGCATTTGCATCCTGCCCTGAATTAATCTGCCGCCCTATTTTGGTGTCATCCGCAAACTTGCTTATGTCACTGCTGATCCCAGTATCTAGATCGTTTATGTAGATTATGAACAAGAGTGGGCCTAGTACTGACCCGTGGGGAACTCCACTGGTTACACGGCCCCACTTAGATTTAACACCATCTATGCTGACCCTCTGCGTTCTATCGGTGAGCCATGATTTTATCCAATTTAAAACTTTCCCCTCGATACCATGAGCCTTAATTTTTCTCAGAAGCCTCTGATGCGGTACTCTGTCAAATGCTTTGCTAAAGTCTAAGTAAATAACATCGTAATTTTCGTCATTATCTACTACCTCGAAGACTTTCCTAAAAAACGTTAGCAGATTTGTTAGGCAAGATTTTCCCTTTGTAAACCCATGTTGAGAGTCGTAGATTAATTTGCTTTTCTCTAGATGCGATCGGATGCTATCTGCTATAATTGATTCAAGAAATTTCCCCACTACTGACGTCAAACTGATCGGCCGGTAATTTGACGCTGATGCTCTGTCTCCCTTTTTGAATATGGGTACTACATTTGCCTGTTTCCACAACTCTGGCACAACTCCAGTGTCTAATGATTTTGTAAATAAGTTTGCGAGGGGTCCGCTAATCTGTTCCCTACACTCTTTTAAGACTCGAGGAAAAATTTCATCCGGCCCTGGGGATTTTGTATTCTTTAGTTTATTTATCTTCTTAAGAACATTCTCTTTTCTGATAATGATATTCTTTAATTTCTCTTCTTCTTTTCCCTTAAATATCAGTTCCACCTCCGGAATCTCATCGCAAATTTCTTCTGTGAAAACTGATAAGAAGTAGCTGTTCAATGCTTTTCTTATTTCTTCACTGCCATTTATCAATTCTCCCCATTCTCCCCTTCTATGTTAATATTCTCTCTCTCTCTCTACACCACCACAACCTCCCCCTTACACCCACAATTAACCCCCCGACTACCATAAATAACGTGGCAGTGACGTTACAGCCGCTACCCACCCACAAAGCACGTGGCAATGACGTCAACAACTGCCTCACGCAGCCCGGCACTTAACATGCTGCACGAAGTCTCTGTCGCCACACCCCACCAGTGATGTCATTGCTGCCACACGCAGCAAATTCAACAAACACACATAAGACATGGGCCGTGTGTGCCTGTACCTCCCCTCCCCCTAACACCCCCTCCCCTTAACAACCCCCCTCCCTTGGTATAAGTATGAACAATAATAAGATAATTAAGGTTCATATACTCGGTGTTGTAAGGAAGGCAGACACTCGTGCTAGATTCATAAACAGTGAACTAAGTAACCCGTCCATTAACACACACACACACACTCTTTTATGCACAAGCTCTTCTCATATGTCATCCATCCACACCGGTATTTTCTCCCATCAATTCCTTCCAAGATAACTGAGACCACTTATGACGAACTGATAAACAAAGATAACACTGATAAGAGGATACCTTGACCCCCTCCCCCGCCCCGAGTCCAGGAGAGGGTTATAAATCATCCGACTCAAAGGGTTAAGAAGACAGGATATGTCATGTACTCCCAGAAGTCTTACAGGAACTCACCTAAAACACTGCTGTGGTGCTATAACTAAATCTGGGTAAGACAGTAATACAGCACAGGTGTTATGGTGTGACCGATTGCCTGCCTGCCAGAGACGCGGAAGGGTGCACAGAGGGAGGGAGGGAGGGAGAGCATGGCAGCGTATGTCTCCCCTCCTAGAGAGAAAGAGAGAGAGAGAGAGAGAGAGTAATGAATATTTATGACGCTGCTAAATTTAGATAAACGTCACATACTCAGGTGTTCTGGCCAGGAGGGCGTGAGAAAGAGGTGCGGGGAGGTGGAGGGGCAGGAGGGGGGAGAGTTAATGGGCTTTAACCAGAGAAAAACATTCATTTAAAAGGGGGGAGGAAGGGAAGGGAGTAATGGCCTTGGACGATAATTATGAGAGAAGAAAACAACCCTCACATGACAACAACACCTGAGAGAGAGAACATGGTTGGGTACGAGAATCACCTGACCTTACCACTCATATCAAGGGCAAGAGACCTCAGTCCCCTAATAACACCACACATGCAAGGCAGGTGTGGGTAGGTGTGGGTGGGTGGGTGTCTGTGTGTGTGTGTAGAGAGAGTGAGAGTGTCAAGACTGGTGCATACAGGTGATCCCAGAAAACACTGATTAGATAAAGGAGATTGGAACAGAAGTGGGTATGTGTAGTGTGGTTTGACACCTTATATGTACACACACTCTTGACTGCACCATCAGAAGCAGGAGGCCAGGGTGTGGAGGGAGGAGGCCAGGGTGTGGAAGGAGGAGGCAATGAGCAATAGGGGTTGGGTGTAAACGGGACTGCCCAGTATGGGCCAATAGGCCCGCTGCAGTTTGCTCCATTCTTATGTTCTTAACATGTGGTGTGAGGAGAGAGTGGATTGATCTGTTCCTCACATAAGCGGGGATGTGATGGGAGGGGGGAGGTTCTATTCCACCTCTAAGACATATTATGTGGAAGAGAGAGATTCTGTTCCACCTCTAGGATATAATGTGGAAGGGATAGGGTGTGTTCTAGCCCGGGGAATAAGATGTGGTAAATGATTCCTCCTCCACCCATCAAGAACACCAAGAACTGGGGGTGATGTGACCACTACCATCATCGTGTTCCTCACTCCCGCTCGTGTGTCAGTCAGCCACGATAACAACTACTCACATTTTTTCTCGACTGTTTGATTACATGACTGAAAGCTGTTCCAGGTTTGGCGATTTGCCCGGTCTTGTTTGGGGGATTGATTCCTGGATCATAACTCGTTAATTCAAGATGTGACTGGGTTGACTGGGTTGGGTTGGCTGGGTTGGCGACTTTGGTGGTTTAAAGATTGGGGGAGCCTTGAACACGAGGGACAATCATTATTACTGACGAATGATCACTGAGCCAACAAAATCTTGAACTGATAAATTTACGCACTAAGTTTCCATTCTTTACTATATGTTTCAGTTATCATGACAACCCGATCGAGGTGGAGTAGACATTCCTCCCCACCCTCTCGAGACAGCAACAAAAACAACACTAATATGATAACAGTTCAAATGATTCACTGAACACAGATAGCTATACATTCTATATTAAGACTTACATTTTTGATGGTTTTTGGCCAAAAATTAGATTTTGCTGAAAATCACAATATGGGTACTCCTGAGCTTGCTCTTTATGAATATGTGGTCCACGATTTGATTGCAGAGTAATTAGTGGCCAAAATGACCCTTGAAAGATTTTACTGACATTTTTCAATGCTAATTACTCATCAACTATGGGTTTCCAAGGTGTGATTTAGGGTTTGTGTGTTATTCTGAAAGTACTTAATTAGTTAAACCCCTTAAATTTCAATTCTGAGAAAATAGTATATTTTGGTGACAAGGCAGCCACCACATTAACCTCCCGAGACACATCCCTCAACAACCCCTAACAATTCGTACAAGTCGTTTAGCTGTTGGTTGAGTCGTGACAACACATAAGAAGCGTGTATTATTCTCACTCTTGCATAGGATGGCTTGTCTTCCTGAATAATCACCTAAAAATAAGTTATCTTGAGGTTAATTTCCCCAACATAGAAGAATGTCCACTACGATTACAGATCTGAAGAACAATATTGTCTCAGATACCCGCTACACACTACGTTGCAGTGTGTCCGGTATGTCCAAACATTTTGTCATGTGATCCTAAGAAAAGCCCAAGGAATGTAAATATTATCATCAAGTGACCAAAGTGAACGAAAAACAAAACTATTATTACCAAGTTGCCAAAAAGCACGGTGGATTGAGCAATGTTTTACTGGGAGTTACAGGAGGAGGAGGAGGAGGAGGAGAAGGAGGAGGAGCGGCAACACTAAGGAAACTCTAGCTCATCTGCATCACAATAATAATAATAATAATAATAATAAACAGTTCATTAAAAATTAAGAGCCAAAAGCTGAAGAAAAAAAACACGAGAGAAACACGTACAGTACATGATCATACAATATATAGTAAAATACGGGAGAGGAACCAATTAAACAGCATCTTCATTTAAGTTTTACATAACACGAAAAAATAAATATACATCATACGACACATACGAATCACTGATGGTCTTCACATAGGCTACAATAGAAGCTGTACTCGTTGTGACCTGGGTGTCGAATAGCGGCTGATGGGCGAGGAACCTCAAGTGGCGGGGATTGGTTTAGTAGTTTGGTCATCTGATATACGTGGTCAGCATCATGTTTATAGAGAGTTGAGGAGATGGAAGAACAATAGTAGCCTGACACCAAACTCTAGGCCACCTTAGGGAGCTCCTCTACTTTCACCTGCTCTACTCCACGGGTGACCCACTTGAAATTGGAGGCCTTCTGAATGAGGCGACCTTGAATGGGTCACACTTATGTTCACACTTCTATAGATACTGAGGTTACTGAAAGGGGTTCAAGTTAATTACTGAAAGGGGTTCAAGTTAATTACTGAAAGGGGTTCAAGTTATTACTGAAAGGGGTTCAAGTTAATTTCTGAAAGGGGTTCAAGTTAAACTGAAAGGGGTTCAAGTTATTACTGAAAGGGGTTCAAGTTAATTACTGAAAGGGGTTCAAGATATTACTGAAAGGGGTTCAAGTTAATTACTGAAAGGGGTTCAAGTTAATTACTGAAAGGGGTTCAAGTTAATTACTGAAAGGGGTTCAAGTTATTACTGAAAGGGGTTCAAGTTATTACTGAAAGGGGTTCAAGTTAATATGTTACACAAATTTATTTGTCAGTGGCCCAAGGTTAAAAATGCTTTGATAGCATTGGAGTTAGATGTAGGATAGATGATAAGTGGGTCCCATAATTTTTATCTGACTAGTCACTTCGCCCTTTCTCTTAAGCTCCTTTGCGTGTGTGGTGGTGTGGGTGTGCGGATTAGTGGATGTCATGTTTATGACCTGACCTCATGTTTAGTATGGTCACCCTGTGTGTGTACTTACGCCTCTCTCGGTCCATGTAATTCAGTTGCCTCAGAAAATGTCTTTAATAAAATCACACGGAAAAGCGAAACAACGGAGCACCTTAGCTTTCGTCTTTATTCAAGACATCTTCAGAGGCAACTGGATTACATAGACAGAGAGAGGCTTAAATATACAGGGTGACCTTATTAAACATGAGGTCAGGTCATAATGATGTCATCCACTAATCCCCACACCAACACCAACACACACGTAGAGGAGCTTAAGAGAAGGGGGCGACGTGACTAGTCAGGTCAGGTCAAAAATAAGGAACCCACTAAATAACTATCCTACATCTAGATCAAAGGTTTTCAAAGCATTTTTAACCTTGGGCCACTGACAAATAAATATATGGAACATATTATCAGTTTTGAACTGACCATCACTAAGGTTTATTGACCCACATTGTGTTCACAGAAGAGGGTATTAGAAATAAATTGTCGAAGCTAAAGGTCCATAAGAGTCCCGGCCCTGACGTGGTGCATCCTAGAGTGCAAAGAGAGCTGTGCAACGAGCTTGCCGAGCCCCTGAAGATCCTGTTTTGTAAATGCCTGGATGAACAAATGGTTCCCAGTGATTGGAAAGTGGTTTATGTGAGTTCTATCTTCAAGAATGGCGATCTTCACTCCACTAACAACTATAGACCGGTGAGCCTGACTAGGATAATATGTAAAGTACTTGAGTATTATCAGAGATGCCGCAATGGAACATCTACGAAACAACCTTGTAAAGGATTGCCATAAGAACATAATAATGGAGGAAACTGCAGCGGGCCTATTGGCCCATACTGGGCAGTCCCATTTACACCCAACCCCTATTGCTCATATATGCATCCAACCTATGTTTGAAGCTATTCAGCGTATTTGAGTTAATGATAATATTTGGTAACTTGTTCCAATCATCCACTACTCTGTTTCCAAACCAGTGTTTACCTATTTCACGCCTAAATCTAAATTTATCTAATTTAAAACCATTGTTAGGTCAAATTAGGTCAAATAAGAATGAGCCAAGGTGGATGACCAGAAAACTTAAACATGACATAGGAATAAAGAAAGGAATATATAAGAAATTAAAGGGAGGGGAGGAGCAGCTCAGAAGCAGGTATAATGAACTATCTAGGAATGTTAAGAAAAATGTAAGGAAAGCAAAGAGACACTATGAAATCAAAATAACAAGAGAATCCAAGGCGAATCCCAAGGGACTTTTCCAGGTATATAGGACAAAGGTCAAGGACAAAGTTCGGCCTTTAAAGTCAGGGAGGGGAGAATTGATAAATAGCAGTGAAGAAATAAGCAAAGCATTGAAGAGCTACTTCTTATCAGATTTCACAGAAGAAATTTGAGATGAAATTCCAGAGGTGGAACTGATATTTAAGGGAAAGGAAGAAGAGAAATTAAAGAATATCACTATCAGAAAAGAGGATGTTCTAAAGAAGATAAATAAACTAAAGAAAACAAAATCCCCAGGGCCGGATGAAATTTTCCCTCGAGTCTTGAAAGAGTGTAGGGAACAGATTAGCGGACCCCTGGTAAACTTATTTACAAAATCATTAGACACTGGAGTTGTGCCAGACTTGTGGAAACAGGCAAATGTAGTACCCATATTCAAAAAGGGAGACAGAGCATCAGCGTCAAATTACCGGCCGATCAGTTTGACGTCAGTAGTGGGGAAATTTCTTGAATCAATTATAGCAGATAGCATCCGATCGCATCTAGAGAAAAGCAAATTAATCTATGACTCTCAACATGGGTTTACAAAGGGAAAATCTTGTCTAACAAATCTGCTAACGTTTTTTAGGAAAGTCTTCGAGGTAGTAGATAATGACGAAAATTACGATGTTATTTACTTAGACTTTAGCAAAGCATTTGACAGAGTACCGCATCAGAAGCTTCTGAGAAAAATTAAGGCTCATGGTATCGAGGGGAAAGTTTTAAATTGGATAAAATCATGGCTCACCGATAGAACGCAGAGGGTCAGCGTAGATGGTGTTAAATCTAAGTGGGGCCGTGTAACCAGTGGAGTTCCCCAGGGGTCAGTACTAGGCACACTCTTGTTCATAATCTACATAAACGATCTAGATACTGGGATCAGCAGTGACATAAGCAAGTTTGCGGATGACACCAAAATAGGGCGGCAGATTAATTCAGGGCAGGATGCAAATGCATTACAGGGGATCAAAATAAACTGCAGGGGTGGTTTGAAAAATGGCAAATGAAATTCAACACCAGCAAGTGCAGCGTACTTAATATTGGAAGAACAAATACTTATAATGTATACAGCCTTAAAAACATCAACCTAGAGAAGTCGACTTGTGAAAGAGACCTAGGGGTACTTGTAAGCCCGGACCTACGGCCTAGAAAACAGTGCGTTAATGTTCGAAATATGGCAAACAGAGTATTGGGTTTTATATCTAGAAGTGTTAGTAACAAGAGTGCAGAGGTCTTATTGCAACTATATCTTGCGCTAGTCAGGCTGCACCTCGATTATGCGGTTCAGTTCTGGTGCCCCTATTATAGAATGGATATAAATTCACTAGAGTCAGTGCAGCGAAGAATGACAAAAATGATTCCGGGACTTAGAAACCTTCCATATCAGGATAGGTTAAAGAAACTTAACTTGCATTCCCTAGAAAGACTAAGAGAGCGGAGAGATATGATAGAAGTATTTAAGTGGGTGAAAGGAATCAATAAAGGGGATATTCTTATAATATCCGAGCAGGATAGGACTCGGAGCAACGGATTCAAGTTGGATAAGTTTAGGTTTAGGAGGGAGATAGGAAGAAACTGGTTCACAAATAGGGTGGTGGACGAGTGGAACAAGCTTAGCAACTTTGTAGTAAGTGCGGGAACTATGGAAAGTTTCAAAAGGAGGCTAGATAGATTCATGGATGATAGAGAGTGGTAGTAACTCTCGACAGGAGCTGCCATGCACAGGCCAACCGGCCTATTGCAGACTCCATATTTTCTTATGTTCCTATGTATGTTACGAGTTCGCTCTTGGTTGGATAGTTTGAGTACCTTTGTAATGTCCCCTTTGTTTAGCCCTGACTTCCACTTATTCACCTCTATCAGGTCGCCCCTCGCTCTACGTCTCTCGAAGGAGTGCAAATTAAAATGCTTTAACCTGTCTCTATACTCAAGGTTCCTGATGCCCGGGATTAGTCTTGTCATTCACCTCTGAATTCTTTCCAATGATTCTATAAAAATCCTATAATAAGGTGACCAGAACTGAACTGCGTAATCCAGGTATGATCTCACAAGTGCAAGATACAGTTTTAGGGTGACCTCGCTAGTCTTGTAACTAACACTCCCTTGCATGAACCCAAGTACTTTATTAGCCTTGTTACGAGCAAAAACACATTGCTTACTTGGCTTTAGGTTCCTACTTATTATTATTCCTAAATCTCTCTCGCAGTCGGATTTCTCGAAGGCATCGTTGTTCATCTGGTATCTGGTTTCCCTGTTTACATCTCCTATACTGAGTACTTTACATTTGTCCATGTTCAATTTCATCTGCCATTTTTCAGACCATTCGAAAAATTTGTTTAGATCTTCCTGTAGTTTTGCGGAATCCTCGTCACATTTAATAACACGTACTATTTTAGTGTCATCAGCAAATTTACTTATGTTGCTGTCTATGCCGATATCTATGTCGTTTATGTATATAATAAATAATAATGATCCAAGTACTGAACCTTGGGGAACTCCCCTTGTGACGTTGCTCCAATGGAACTTAGTGCCGTTAATGCTCACTCGCTGTTTCCTGTCCTGTAACCACGCCCTAATCCATTTAAGGATGTCACCTTTGATGCCATGCGCTTCTACCTTTCTAATTAGTCTTTCGTGGGGAACTTTGTCGAAGGCTTTGCTAAAGTCGAGATATACCACATCATAATTGTGCCCCTTGTCCACCGATTCAAAAACTGGTGAAAAGAATGTTAATAGATTAATTAGACATAAACGCCCGCTTGTGAAGCCATGTTGGGAATCATTGATCAACTTGTGCTTCTCCAGGTGATTTCGAATAGAGTTTGAAATGATTGCTTCCAGCAATTTGCCTACTATTGATGTTAGAAGGTTTTATGTCGGGGCGCTCCTGCTTAACACAATTGCTCATGGTCTTGGTTATTTGGACCCATATTCTGTAACGGGGTGGTAATATCGACAGTATATACCTAGATTTTGCCAAGGATTTCGACAATGTACCCCACGAAAGGCTGAGAATCAAACTAGAAGGGTACGGAATTCGGGGAAATGTCCAAGCGTGGATAGAAGACTTTCTACATGACCGCAAGCAGTTTGTGGTGATTAATGGCACGAAATCATCATCTGTACCTGTCATAAGCTGAGTACCACAGGGCAGTGTATTGGGCCCGCTGTTGTTTGTTTGTTTCATAAATGACATGCCTGACGTTGTACACTCCTCCATACAAATGTTTGCCGATGAAGCCAAGTTATTTTGGGAAATCGATAACCAAGAGGACTGTGAAGAGCTGCAGAAGGATCTCTGTGAGCGCCAAGAATGGTCAAAGAAGTGGCTGCTGAGATTCAATGTCACGAAGTGTAAGAGGATGCACTTGGGGCGTACCATCGGTAAGTAGGCGCATCATATGTCCCAACGGGATGAAGAAACTGCACTATTTGAGAATATGTGAGAAGGACCTAGGTGTGTATGTTGACAATGAGCTCAAGTTTACGGGCCATTGCGAGAAGAAGGTAAATCAGACAAATAAATTATTGGGTCTTAATAAGAAGGTCATTCAGATGTCTAGACGGTCCGTCCTTCGTAACGATCTTCAAGAGTGAAGTGCTTCCCTATCTGGAGTACTGTCACCCCGTCTGATCCCCAAGATATGCTAGGGACTGTCATTTGGTTGAAAATGTTCAAAGGAGGGCCACCAGACTGGTGCCTGCACTTCGGCACCTCAACTACTCTGAGAGATTGGAGGGCCTGAACTTGCCTAGCTTATACCACAGACGGGCAAGGGACGACCTAATTGAGGTGTATATGCATCTCAAGGGGCACTACTCAGTTGAGTAACCTTACTTGGAGCTGGCAGACGCTTGCCCCACAAGGGGTCACAGCTCAAGAGTGACGAAGCTGCCAGTCCAGAAAACTGTGAAGGCAAACTTTTTCGGAATGACAGTTGTGATCTCTTTGAACAATCTTCCAGAAAGTGTAGTGGCGGCACGGAGTGTGAGTTCTTTCAAGACCAGACTTGACCAACACTGGAGCAGGTTCAGGTACTATCGTGCACAAAAGTCGTGTCCACTACCCAGCCACAGTGAGGTTTCGAATAGCCTTGAGTCTGAAGTTTCGAAACAGCTGGGCGAAATGCTATGGTCGGCCAACAGATGTCGCTCACTGTAGTATGTGTGGGGGGGGGAGGAGAGGCAGGTTTATTTATTATTTATACCACCATAATTTCAAGCTGCCTTTTTTCTACGTTTTGTCTTCCAGTTGTTTCTTTATGGTTACGAAGTCATGGAACAGGTGCAGTGCCCTGGGGTGCTTATTGCTGCTCAGGTCACAATGATACTTGAAAGAATGGAATATATTAAGGATAAAAGTGAAATATGCAAGGATCAGGGTGAAGGGCCTTGGTCAGCTAGTTTTACTCATTGACCACGTCACAATTTTGTTGTTATTCCGACAAAGAGATTATGGTAATATATATTTATATTCCACCCATCCTTTGCTTAATAAATATTTGTGATAATATGCAATATTATATAATTATATACTTATGTTAAAAAAAGTGGAGTGAAAAAGTTATCAGTATTGTAAAATAGTATTCAGACTTAATCTCGTTCCAATTCTTCCAAGTTCCAGTGTTTAAACACCCCACCACAATATGCAAGCTTTGTATATTTTGGAGTGTACTCAGTTACCACTAATATTGTGTGCTGAACATCATGAGCATTTCAATGATGTTAGGAATTGTAACTATATAATTATATTGTGTTATAAGACAACACATTCCACGACGTGTCATACAGATCATTGTATACCACACAATACATAATTTGTGGCTGTTAAGTTACTTTGTTATGAATATTCATGCGATATAGTTTAAGACATCATTAAGGACTTGGACTTAAGATAACACTGTAGGTGAGTTAATATATATTAACTGTATTTACAAACAATACTAAAATCCAAACAATACACCAATACACACATCTTAGTATTTGGTCCAGCCCCCCATTGCATTCAGGACTTCATCAAGGCGATTAGGGATGGAGTCGACCAGCTTCAGGCACACCCCTGGTCGTCGACGTATACTCTCCCACACGTCGTAAGCTTTGGCCTCTATTGCTGTGCAGGTTTGCTGCTCCCCAATATCCCAATCACGTTTCATCATGGCCCAAATATGTTCAATCGGATTATTATCACATCCTAGTGTTGGCCAGTCGATGACCTCAATTTCAGGGTGATCCTGGAGGTAGACCTTCACTATGTTGCTGTCATGAACCAGCCTGATAGTGTGGGGGGCTGGAACTGCCATAGCCCGGACTGTAGGAATTAGCACTTGCTCCAGGATGTCTACATACTGCTCACCAGTGAAACGGCCATTGATCTTGACCAGTTCACCTGGCCCATGTACCCACATCCACCCCCAGAATGACACTGACACCCTATCACTCACTGCGCGATGTTGAATGTGTTTCTCATGGTAGCGTGTGTTGGGGGGCCGCCAGCACTGCCTTGCTTCGGCTCCCACTAACCTGAACACCGTTTCATCGGTAAATATAATGGTTCTCCAGTATTCTTCTCTATGTGGAAGGTGTTCCAATTCAAAGTCGAGTCTACACTCCTTGTCAGTAAGTGTTAGCCACCCTTTGTGAGCTGGAATATGGCAGTCGATCCCGGCTTCATGAAGTCGGCGTCTCGTCGTCATGTGATGGCAGTTGAGGCCCAGATTTCTTGTATGCTCCACTGATGTTCGCATTGGATATGCAGTTGCAGCTGCCACGATCATGGCGTCCATCCTTGCCGACGTTACTCGTGGCCTCCGCTTCCAGGTTTCGTCTCCACTGAGCCCTCTTCCTCCCACCGGCGGATCCACCTCCTAATCGTCTTGGTGCTCCTCCCCACTCCAACAGCATTGTTCGGCACAGTTGCCCCGGCTCTCCACATCCCGATGATTTGGCCTCACTCAGCAATCACTGCCGAAGAATTTGCTCGTCGTGCAGGCATATCTGAAATGGCAGAGCAATATTATGTTGTGGTAACTGATGCAGGCTTTTATATACTAGAGTAAATTAATGGTATTAGTAACACCTACTGTAGGTTAAGTATTATTACTCTAACATAATGTTTTGGTAAATCTTTTTGGATCAACTGCCCAAGAAACTCTTCCTATTTCATGTATTCATAGTGAACTGCAAGTGGATCCTCCCCCTCCCCAAACCTCCACCACCACAACAGCGACTGTAAAGTGAACATTCGCCGATAATCATCATCATCAAGATTTAGTTTAACCAGACCACTGACACCCATTTGAGTCTCTCCTAGGGCTGGCCAGAGGGATTAGTTAACATATTTGTGTTTCTATAATTTAGTGTTATATTGTTTGGAGGAGATTACAGTATTTCAAAACGGTCAAAACTGAACTTAGCGAAAATTTTGGGGTCTCTGCTAAAATATCTTACATTGTAGGGTTAGTGAAGCACATTGTTCGATACCGATTATAAATAGGGTATTCAATGAGAATATGTTTGACTGTTATTTGTGTTCAGCAGTTGGAGCATATAGGTGGGGCTCCATTAGGGGAAGACATGAGTTGGCCATGCGTCAATCGCGTATGCCCAATTCTTAGACGATTCAGAATAGTTTCGTGATGTCGAGAGGATTGTTTTGATGATGACCAAGGATAAACTGATGATTTGATCATTTTTAGCTTTTGACTTGTTGGTTCATTTTCCCAGGACCTTTGCCAATCGTCAAATATTAATTGTTTATAGGTAGTTAGCCTCGCCGATAATCAAAATATAGGGTTTTCCACTGCTTTACATATTTCTTTGACAATTTTCAGCTATGACATGTTCGTCCCAGATTACATATAACTGTAATAGGTTACATTACGTAAGGGTTCGTTATATAAAAACGTTTTTCTTCATGTTCATTGAGTCGTTCTGAATTCCATTTCTGCTAAAAATACTACATTACCCAACCCTAACTCCCAGGTTGCAACTGGGGGTGTAACATAACCGACTAAGGTAACTCGGCAAATGTGCGGCAAATGCATAGCACATCAAACACCTTATTTTTATGGTGAAGTTAACTAAGGAGCTCATATAACAACTGTCATATAATTATAATAGGGTGTCCCATTAATTACAGCAGATATTTGTAGAGGTGAAAGAACATGTGATTCAGAGTATAAAACTTCTATACGTATATAGATTTTTCGGTTTACGTTTAGCCGTGAGGTGGATTTTACAAATTACGCAAGGCAACCATTAAAAATAGCGGAGTTGAGGCGGGAGATACCGATAGCGAAATATAGGAAAGGGGGAAGAAGGTTTAGTAGTGAAAGAATGTGGGTTAAACGGAACAGACTTTTAGGGTGAGAGAAAGTGTGTGACCTTCTGCCCACTGCATGGTATTGGGTGGTAGGTTGGGGTGACTGGGGAGATGGGAGGGTGGAAAGGATGTGGAGAAAAGAAGGCGAAAGGAAATGGAGGGCCCATCCCTATTTGGGTGGGGTGCACCTCATCTTTAATTTGTTTGGAGGGCCCATTCATTATTTTTTCTGAGTAGGGTTACACTGCAATAGTATAATGACGACATGGGCTATGCTGACAAATTAATGTGACTTACCTGTTGGTGACGACGATGGTAGGAATGAGACCTCGGCATGTTTCAGTGTTCGACATCATCTCCTTCCCCTGGTGTGGGTGGCGCCAACCTTGGTAACAACTTGTGTATTCTCCGTTACTATCATTACTGGTAGTCACGGAGAATTAATAACTGGTGTGCCCTTTAGTCACTGTCGTAGCCATGAACAGCAGAGATATGGTCGTTGTAGTGCTTTTATTTACCCGTTACACATCTCTCATCATGCTTAATAATATTAACTATCTTCATGACATTCTTACTGTTATCAGTGATTGCGGAATTCACGATGTTATGCTCCACCTACACACAGCCTGTTACTAGACTGACCCCCACCCCCTCTATCTCCCCCCCCCCCCCACCCCCACACACTACAGTGGGCGACACCTGTTGGCCGACCATAGCATTTCCCCCAGTTGTTTCGAAACTTCAGACTCAAGGCTATTCGAATCCTCACGTTGGTTGGGTAATGGACACGACTTTGGTGCACGATAGTACAGTCAGCCAAAAATGCACCGACCCCCACCCTGGGTCTCGTGCTCGCAATTTTAACTGGCAACACTTGGCAAAGGAAGGCTGTATGTAAAGGTGATTGTGATTGGTGGATCTGTTTTCGGCCCTACAACACGCTGCAACAGAAAACAAAGAATCCATCATAACCTAGATCCTCGCACAGCTAAAGAACTTCCAAAGACAAAATCACCCAGTCGTCTTACACTGGGTTCCCAGTCATGTAGGGATACGGGAAAATGACATGGCAGACGAAGCAGCCAAGGCAGCCACACGTTCTAGAAGCATACACTCTCAAGTTCCAGCAAGCGTGCAACAGATCAAGAACCACCTCAGAAAGACTACCAAGCTCCACATCCAAATGAGCTTCCTTGACGCATTCAACGCTGGTTCCCAATCAGCTACAAAAGAGGAACCACCATTCGCGGAAAAGAAAACAGCAAGTCAAACCCAAGTTAGCCTTCATCGACTACGACTAGGGTACAAGTGCACCTGGCAGACGATCGGAAATGTCGTCAGGGAATGCACCTACTTTTAGGAGTCAGAGGCCAACCCACTGGAACACTATTTCCTCGACTGGAAAGTCACACAAAGTCTCCAAAACAGAATTCGAAACTTCCATGAAGAACACACAACACCAGCGGCCACTCTAACCCGACAGGCCCAAACAAACCACATTCACCACCTTCTCCGGGTCATCACACGATACCCACCACCCAGATAGCTTAGGAAGTATCCTCCCCCAGCAAGTGCGGAGCCCAGTTCGGGGGCGCGCAACTCCGAAACTGACCAAGTCCAAGAGTGAGGGGGTTGGTCGTAAGCGTTCACTGACCGAGGGTCCACTCACACTTGCAAACCTGCAGTATCCTTTCATATCTGCAGGTAGGACAACCTTCATCCCCACTCACAAATCCGGTCTGGCTGCTCCAAGAGCTCCGGCCGCAACCACCAAAACGGCCACCTACAGGCAAAGGCCCGTGTCGGACTATGGTCCGACAATCTTAACAACAACAACAACAACTCATAACACCAGGTATTGCCCTACAATGGGTCAATGTATACCAATACCTGGGCATCTAGATTGACAAAGGCTTCAAATTTGACAATGAGATAAACTATCTAAGAGACCGAATGGGCAAGAGAGTCAACATGATGAGAGCCATGACAGGACCCAAGGTGGGTGCGGGACATGTAGTCCTAAGAACGCTATATATACACGCCATTCGATCATCAACAGACCATGCGACACCGGCTCTTAACACATTGTCTAAGTGGCAGTGGGAAAAATTGGAGGTTGCCTAGAATAACGCTATGAGAGTCATTGTCAAGGCACCTATGTGCACAAAAATTGAAAACTTACCCATGGAGACAGGTCTCACATCTCACCAAACCAGGACGGAACGATTAACAGCGTGCTTTGCAACAAAACTGATTACCAGGGCTCGGGAAAGTGACATCAAGAATGGACTCTTAAGAGCACTGAACCTTAACAGAGATGTCTTTAACGAGAAAACATGAAGGCTCTAACACAACACAATAGTACAGTGTATTACACAGACGGTTCCGTAGGGCCCACCATAACGAAGGCAGGAGCAGCCTTCACCATAGAAGGAGGTAACACGTCCCTTTGGAGAACCTCAGATGGATGCTCTACTTTGCAAGTTGAGCTAGCTGCCATACTTGGAGCCCTAAGAAACGCTTCCATAAGCAGTCAACAAGGCGTTGTAATACACACTGACTCACGATGTACTATTGAAGCACTACAATGCAGAGAGCCTAGAGACAACATCCATCTGATAACACCCGTTGTTGGCCTACTGCAAGGGTTAAAACTACAAGATCGGCAAGTTATCATTAACTGGGTGCCCAGTCATATCGGAATCCCAGGGAATGAACGAACTGATGCTGCTGCCAAGGCTGCGTTAGGACAGCGAAACATTGAGATGAAAATCCCGCCCAGTCAGGAGCAGATAAAGAAGACCACAATGACACGAACTGCCCAGTGGAAAATAAACAAACATAGAAGATTAACAACAGTACCTCGAACAGCCAGGTAATATTCCTACAAATCTTAAACAAAATATAAAAAAAATCACACCACCGAGCCCACCTGCTGTCAACCTCCTCCTATATTTCCCACTTCTGAATGTGACCTTGTACTGTACCCTTCTTGCACCCTAAGAGATATTGCTCTCTTATCTCCCTATCACCAACCAACCACCATCGAAACTAGTCAGCACGCATCACGCACTCCAACTTATAGAAGAGGAGTGCAACAAACTTGGACTCAAGATAAATCCAGCCAAGTCGAAAGCGATGGCCATCTGCACAGACACACCAGACATGATGCTCTCCATACAAAACACGCCGGTAGTCTGGACCAACACCCACCAGTGTCTTGGAATCTGGTTCGACCAGAAACTCACTTTCAAGCCGCAACTCGAGTATCTCAGGCACAGGAAGAAGAGCAGACACAACATAATGAGGTCACTCACCAGCACAACCGCAGGAGCGAACATACACGTGCTCAAAGCCTACTACACGGCCGCCATCAGATCGCTGGTAGATTACAGTGCTCCAGCACTCATTGGACTGAGAGAAGACCAGGTAGCTAAGCTAGAATTTATCCAAAGTAATGCTCCCAGGACCATGCTCGGAGCACCCATGTGGACCAGAAATTGCAATTTGCAAATGAAAACTAAACTACCACCCCTGGCATTACGACACAACAAGTGACAGCCGGAGTCCTCTAAAAAATCTGTAGATTAGATAAGCCCACAGCTGGCAAAACGTGAATCAGTGCCTCCCTCCACCTCGACCACAGAGTGCAAGGGGCCACCTGGTCGCACGAGGCAAGCGAGATTATCAGGCGCTATCAGGACAACTGCCCCCTGGACAATAGCCCCCCATTGCCAGTGATTAACTGGCACAAAACATGGAAGTAACTAAATCGAGAGGAGAAAATGTATCAAAATGGATACTTTATTTTCATATTTTATTTATTGTAATAATTATGTACTTTGGCTTTGGAGTCATGAGTTATGAGGTAAAAGAAGAAGATTATTAGGGATTTAAGAAAAGTGGTGAAACTGAAATACAGCAGAAGTAGAAAGAATCTGGGCTCAGCCAGATCGCTTCATCTTTCCTATTGTTTGTTGTTGTCTTTGTCCTGCTCCCTCGGGTCGTCAGACCTTTGTATTTGTATTGGTTTATTTATAGTGCTGCATATTGTACTTTTTACTTATTTATTTATTTTTTTCTTTATTTTTTTCTTGTGATTGAGTTAGTGAGCCCCAGGTCCTTGTGTACAAAAAATGCACAACTTATGCATTTTTTTTAACAATACAAATCTGTAATTAGAAAAACATTGATAAAAAATTGTTAAGTGAAAAAAATTGTGGATCAGTCAAGGGGGCAGTTGTCCTAGAACCAATCGGGTTTGGTTTGGTTAGGTTAGGTCAGGTTAGGTTAGGTTAGGCTAGGCTAGGTTAGGATAGGTTAGGTTAGCTGTACATAAGATTCACTCGAGCAATGGGGGGCAATTGTCCAGGGGACAGTTGTCCTAGAACCAATCAGGCAACTGCAAGCAGAAACACTCGTCAAGAACAACCAAGACATACTAGACAAGGATTATGTAGATCCACCACCATGGAGCCCTCCACCAGCCACATTCAAAATCACCGAACTAGGTGATAGCAAAGCCAACCTCCAGAAGGAGAATCTCAGGAAGCCATAGCCACCGAGACACCGGCTGATGCAGCATCATACTTCACAGACGGCTCGGTGGACCCAAAACATCATAGATCCGGAGCGGCCTTCTACACCCAAGGTCAGACCCTCCTATGGAGACTTTCTAATGACTGCTCCACCCTACAAACAGAGTTGGTAGCAATCTCAAAGGCCCTACAACACGCTGCAACACAACACAAAAAGTCCATCATAATTGACACGGACTCGAAAACAGCCATGCAGGCGCTGCAACACAGTCAACCAAGAGACAACGTCCACATCATAACCTAGATCCTCGCACAGCTACAGGACTTCCAAAGACAAAATCGTTCAGTCGTCTTACACTGGATTCCCAGTCATGTAGGGATCGGGGGAAATGACATGGCAGACGAAGCAGCCAAGGCAGCCACACGTTTTAGAAGCATACACATTCAAGTTCCAGCAAGCGTGCAACAGATCAAGAACCACCTCATAAAAACTACCAAGCTCCACATCCAAAAGAGCTTCCTTGACGCATTCAACGCTGGTTCCCAATCAGCCAAATGGTACCTGGTGGCTACAAAAGGGGAACCACCATTCGCGGACAAGAAAACACCAAGGCAAACCCAAGCTAGCCTTCATTGACTACGACTTGGGTACAAATGCACCTGGCAGACGATCGGAAATGTCGTCAGAGAATGCACCTACTGCCAGGAGCCATAGCCCAACCCACTGGAACACTATCTCCTCGACTGCGAAGTCACACAAAGTCTCCGAAACAGAATTCGTAATTTCCAAGAAGAACACACAACACCAGCGGCCACTCTAACCCGAAAGGCCCAAACAAACCACATTCACCACCTTCTCCGGGTCATCACCCAGATAGCTTAGGAAGTATCCTCTCCCAGCAAGTGTGGACCCCAGTTCGGGGGGCGCGCCACTCCGCAGCTGACCACGTCCAAGAGTGGGGGATGGTGGTAAGCGCTGACTAACCGAGGGTCTGCTCACACTTGCAAACCTGCAGTATCCTTTCACATCTGCAGGTAGGACAAACTCCATCCCCAATCCCAAATCCGGTCTGGCTGCTCCAAGAGCTCCAGTCGGACCCACCAAGCGGGCCGCCTACAGGTAAAGGCCCGTGTCCGCCTACGGTCCGACAATCTCAACAACACAACACATCATACCACCGGTTATCACTATCATTCCATTCATTCGCCAGTCAGCCTTCGCCGTGATCGGACCTCACTCAAGACCCTTCACTGTCAAAGCCAGCCAGCCTTTGTCTCTGACCCAGTAGCTGTAACATCATTGGTAACCGACCACCACTGGAAGCCTGTTGATGGCGACCCGCCTGTTACGGACTACGCATTAGACCACCACTCCAAGCCTGATCGCCCCTACTAGGGCACAGCGAAACCAGACATCCCCCGCGAGCGCTCTGGACTGCCTGAGGCAGCAGAACTCCCCACGGGTAGTGTGAGTGACCCACACTCCTGCTGGAGTGCTGCTGTCGGCTGTCGGTCCTGACGTGGTTTGGGGTCTTTCCCTCCCACTCTTTTCTCTCTGGCCTGGGGACCTGCACCCTCAGAAGTGTATTCGTCCTCAGGTCCCCCCCCTGTAAGTTTTTATCTCCCTATCAGGAGTTTGTGAAAAGGAAAGGGGGTCGGAGCCAATACCACCGCCGAGCCTTCCAGAATAACCGTGATCGTGCGGGTCCACCCAGGGAGGGGATGCTATCCCTCATCCTCCCCTCCCTCCAATTAGGTACACTAGGCTCGCGCCTCACATAAACGAGCAACTTTAACACTAAGATAGTAGGTTCGCCTTACGGGGCACCAGGGAAACACTCACTCACACACACACACACACACACACACACACACATGCACACATGCACTCACATACATGCACTCACATACATACACACACCTCTCTGGACGGATGACAACGAGAAGGACGCAGCAATAACCAGGACTATGGGTAACAGGATTCGGGTGTGCTCCCTTCAGGGAGGAGTATCCGAGAAAAGAAACGAGGAGTTAGACACAATCCTATGCGCACGCCTAGGAATCAAATTCGCTGCACTAATAGAGGCAAAGGACTCCTTCATAGTTCATTGCATAAAAGAAAAGGATGTCGATCTCATGTTATCGACTAAATCGATAGATACACTAAAAAGAGACAATTTTGAAAAAGCCATCCCACCACAGCTAAGAAGTCAATAGTTATCAAAAATTTGGATAAGACCATTACTAACAAATCACCAACTGAAATATTGCAAGAAATAGAAGAGAAAAACAGGGCTGCAACGATGATGAAAGTGAGATTCCTAGAAATCGCCATGGTTCAGAAGGCACTAAAAAGTGGTATTTGCATCTCCCACTACCACCTTTCAAAACACCAAATTGAAAAATAAAATTTCTATCCCAAAACACCTTGCTGGATATGTTATAAATATAACCACGCACCAGCCAATTGACTTAATAAAGACAAAAAGCTCTGCTCGGAATGTGGAGCTGAAGGGCACACATTCAGGGAGTATAACAGCAAAGAAAACCCCAAATGTCTGAATTGCAAAGGACCTCACCGTACTTTGGCAGCAGGCTGCCCAGTAAGGAAGGACATCATTAAAGACATGAAAGAAAAGGAAAAGTCGAACAAACATAAAGAAACTGACCCAACCAAAACCTATGCAGCAATAACAAAGTTGCAAGACACCACTTCTAAAGTGTTAGAAAAAACAAAAGATAAAGCCAACGCAGAAAACACTTACCATGGAATCATGGTACACTAATGTCACCACAGCTATGGAAAACAACACCCCTAAAACATCTTACCGTACACTACCCCACGCACAATTAACATACGAACAGAACATAATCCAGACAAGACTGAATAACTTACTAGAACATGCAACTACACACGGCTGGAACCAAGAAACTGTAACCTTTTTTAAGAAACCTTAAGGAAGAACTGAAAGAAATATGTAAACAATCACACAACGACAAATGGAACCAGCTGATCCCAAACACAGAGGCCGACTATCACAATCCAAAACTCTTCTAGAGTAAAATAAAAAACTCCATAGATAACAGCCATCTTACAGATGACAACGGGGTAAAAGCTACAGAATCTGTAGACAAAGAATTGATTTACAGAAATTTCTGGAGTAACATATATAAAATCACAGAAGAAAACAGAAACTACTGTAGAGTAACAGAACAGATGGTAACAACACACCTTACACTAAACACTGAGAAATGGCAACCACCAACAATAATAGACCTCAACATACTAAACAGTGGCAGACACATTAACCACGCCAATCACCACAAAAGACATAAAAAACATAATAACCAGTTTTAAAATAAAGCACCTGGACTAAGTCAGATAACAAGACCGTCCTTCAAAACATACCAACAACACTGATAAAACAACTTACACAGATCTTTAACGCCTCACTAGCAACAGGACACTTCCCCACGAGATTTAAAACAGCAGAAATTAGACTGTTGCGTTTTAAGTGCAGGAAAGTGGCTTTCTTACCGTAGAACTCGGATACCTTCACACTGGTTACTCACCCACGAGATTATGGTCTATCACTACGTAGAATTTGCCTCTGCTCCGGCACTTCAATGCGTTTATGTACTTGATAAATTGATGATTTAGTGAATTCCACTACTTCAACATCCATCTAAGTTATGGTTATACTTGTCATAACCAATGAGTCAATTACCCTTGTAATTAATGATAATAGAGGGATCACAGATCGGGCAGAGATTGCACTGACATTTATTTAGGCACAATTCCATACACGGACCTTATAATTTGCAGGATGGCAGTCACTCACATTCACGCCACAGTATCGTAAGTTATAAGGGAGAGTTTGTCAACCTGGTTGAATTAATCGTTTAGAATCTATTAGGCCGGCTGGAGTGCTTTGTAGAAACCAGGCCATCACATGATCACTCCTTTACAGATGTGTTAACTTGTCGCTGGACTTAACAAAATCTCGGGGATTTGACACACAGACCCTAGCACTGTAAGGCCCCTAATCTAAGTCCGAGGAGCGGAGGTTCATTATCAAACCAAGGTCTAAAGCCCACTGGCTAAATTTGCTTTTTTGAGGCGTGAAGTGATGAACAGTACACCACTGTCTCACTGGCCTGGGGGCCCCCCCCCCCCCCTGCATTCCCCAGTTATGGCTGGCCGGGGTGCCTTATCTCTACCGTAAACAAACATTTGGGATGGGTTGTGCGGGAGGCCCAACGCAACCCATGACATAGACTCATATCCAAACCCGGAAAAAAACCAACAAGGCCGTAAAATTACAGACCTATATCCCTATTAGAAACACGAGGCAAAATACTAGAAAAAATAGTCAACAACTGACTCAGAAACTATCTAGAACAGGAAAACAAATATAACCCCAGACAACATGGATTCCGGAAGAACAGAGGCACAAACACGGCTATCGCACTAATTTATGAAACAATAGCTAACGCCCTCAGCAATAAAAAACAGTGCAATGTCGTTCTCAGAGATGAATCAAAAGCTTTCGATAAAGTGTGGCACGAAGGCCTCAATTATAAAATAATTCAACTTGACATGACAACCCTTCGCTGCAACTTCTCAGACGACAGACAAGCCAAAATCATTATAGACAACTACACTGGACAAACCTTCAACATACACAATGGAGTCCCACAGGGCAGCAACGTTTCACCCACACTGTACACAATATACAGAGCAGACATACCGGACCCAAGACAATCGGACTACATAGCATACGCTGACGATATCACGCAAATAATACAATGTCCAGGGAGATCTAAACAAATGATGGCCATAAGAACTGGAAGGAATATTGAAGCAATTAACAACTATGAGAGAAAATGGAAAATCCAAACCAACATCCAAAAACTAAAGATTATATACATTGCAAAAATAAATCCATACCCAATCATAATCAACAATCAACAGCTACTATATGCAGAAAGTGGAAAAACACTGGGACTCAAAATCACCAGAGAAAGATTGACGAAAGCCAAATTACAACTAACCAAACTCCGTCGCTTCAGAAAACTAAGCACCAAAATACAGCTACATCTATACGAATCACTCGTCAGGCCACACCTTGAATGCCCACCAATTCCACTTAACACAATAACTAAAACAAATAAACTCTAGCTGCAGGCAGTCCAAAATACAGCGCCAAGAAGAGCAGCAAAACATTGGCCGCCATACAGTCAAAAAATACGAGACGTACAAATCGAACATAACATAGACACAATTAATATAAGAACACACAAACGAGCAAAAGCGGTGTGGGACAAACTACACCGAACACAAGACCCAATTTTACAGGAACTATTACAGGCAAACAACAATATATCACACAGCTTGTGGCCAAGAAGCATCAGCATTAACACAATCAGCCCGGAACCATTATACGCGAGAGAATAACGCCACTCATATAACCGAAAAGATGGGGACTATCCTGCCAGTTCACACAAGGACCTGGTTGGACCCCCTAGTCACTAAAGATGAGGAACATCCCTGCAGTTACAAAAGGACCTGAAGGGACCCTCCAACAAACCCTCAAAAGCACATTCCCTTGGATGGCACCTTAAACCAGCTTAGCTTAGTTTATCTAACCTCCCTTGCCCCTGGAGGACTGAGAGACGTCTGTCATTGGCTAAGCCACAAACCAGCCTCCGCAAGGTGGAAGGCCCACTTGCTATCATTCTTCTTCTGCACTTCCGACTTTTTAACTATACCTTGCCATAAATCTCCTTGTTCTCAGAGCCAAGGCCCACTTATCTCCGTGTTCTAACTGACTGCCCACCGGTTACAGAGTGTGTACGTTCTCTTAAACGCGACCACCGCCTGAACTGCCAACCCGACGACCCGAACCACGATAGGTTCCGCACCGAGAAAGCGGATCAGCTGCGGGCCTTCCACGAAGCCCTGAATACCAAGAACAACGCCATCCACACCACTGCCACCGCCCCCAACAACTCCACCACCACGGTTAACGCCACTGAGGACGATAACTGGACAAAGGTTGAAAATAAAAACGCCGACGTGCATTTTCGGAAAACGAAATCCGTCAAGCAGTCCAAAAGGCACTCCCTCACCACCACCAGCTCATTCCCAACGACACTTCCGAAATTCCGGATCTCGTAAACGGACACGAAAACGATATATGCCAACCCCCTCAAACGGTCAACACCCAAAGTGCGGCCCAGTTTCCTGGTCTCCCTACGGCCACACCTAAGCCCCCCAAGCAGCAGACAACGACAACAACTACGAAAAAGAAAAAATAACACACACCAAGGCACCAGAAGGAATGATACACGCATCAGACCTAGCCAAGGTACTGACAACCTTCGCGGAGGGCCTAGCCGGAGTTCTGGGCCACAAGATTCAGCCTACTGTTCACAGCATCAAATATTCATGGGGAGCGTCCTCGGCAAGTCACAACACCTTCAACCCCAGCCACCTCAGTGGAGGACACCATGCCGGCCTCCACACGGGTGACAGCCGAGGTACACTCTACACCGAAAAAGGCCACCAGGGAACCAAAGATACCGTCAGCTCCCACCGTCAGCTCCCAGAAAGAAATTGAACTTTTCAGCTCCCCTGAACCGAACCACGGCCCAGAAGGAAAAAACCACCACAGAACAAGAGGATATGAACTTGATCCATTCAGAATCAGACATGAACATATCCATCGAGGATCATCAGAAGTCCGCGATGAAACAGTGGTGGATAACACCAAACCTTGAACATCCTTTCCTGGAATGCTCAGGGCATCAAAAACAAGAAACACCTGCAAGAAGCAGCAGCCAAGGATAAGCTTGACATTATACTGCTACAAGAAACACTCCTACAAGAACACCACTGTTTCAAATTCAGTGGCTACAAGACATACAGGAGGCATTTCACGCAAGCGTCGACAAGAGGATGTATGATCTTGGTCAAATCGAGCATACCCTCCACCGAGGTCATGCAGCAATTGCCATTTGGGGAAAACATTGAGACACTGGGCGTCAAAGTAACTCTCCAAGAACGGGAAATAACTGTCCACAACATCTACAAGAACCCAAGGGGCTCATTGAAGGTGATGAAGGGTCCAAGTGTTCCCTGAAGAAGGCAGTGATGGTTAGGGAAACATCGGGTAACACTGAAGTCCATTTATTCAGATAGGAGAAATACAAGCGGTGACTAGCGTGTGCCATGCACGGCTCACGAAGTCAGAGTGAGACTGCCTTGCCATATTAGGGTGTGTCATACGGAGGCGATTTTTTTTTTTTTGAGTTTGAAAAATCGGCCCATGGTATTAATGATGTAGTTCTATGTGCAGAATCATGTGATATCTTCAGATTTGAAAAGTTTTCATTGTTTGCTAGGTAAATTTTAACTTGAAATCTTATGAAAATTCAGTATTCCCACCCTTTTACCAACACTACTAAATACCTTATTTAAAGTAAAGTAAATGTATCAGGTTAATTTATTAGGATGAAAATGATCCAGAATAGTGAGACGAATGATCTTGACACATTTATTAAATTTAATATTCCTTTAGAAAACAAAATCATCAAATACAAAAACCGGTTTTACTACTACGACCCGGTGTTGCTGCACACCATAGAGAACATGTCTTTCTTGCTTCTGTTTCTACTCATCACCTCCCTGCTGACCACCTGAGCTCGGATGTAGCCTTCCCTCCTCTCCTGGCTGTACACGTGACTGCTGGCCTCGCTCACTTGCTGTACACAACGCTCTATACTCTGGGTGTGCGAGGGCCAGGCAGGGACATGCATGGGGTTGTCCAGGAAAGTTCTGACTTGAACATTGGTGAGGCTGCAGGTAAGAGGGGGCTCACTGCCAGCCTGGATGTTATCCAGATCTATGAGATCAGTGAGGGTCTTGGCACCTAGATTGACTTCAGGAGTCTTCCTGACCCTGAAGGAATCGTCACCAACTGATTCGTCATGCCCAGATCCTCTCATAAGTCTCATATCCAAGATCTTTTTGACTGACACTCTTCTCTCCTCCTCGTCCTTACTGCAGAGCATTGTCTGCAGAACTGCCTCGGGATGAGCATACCAGGAAGATCTCCTCACAGTCTGCTCCACAATCTGAACAACCTTCCTTGGCTGACTCCTCAGGAGCTCAAGCTGGAAGAGAACATGCCTCGGACCTTCGGAGAACGATGACTTGACCTTGGTGTTGAACCAATTTGGCAAGTAGACACTCACGATGAATTGGACAATAAATCTCAGGTTGTGAAGCTGGTTCCCTTTCAGTTTATGATGAGCGACCCAAATTCTGCAGAACCTGAGAGCCGTTGTGAGCCACCTAGAATGTGAGACTGGACCTATCTGCAGGTAAGCAAGTCTATCAGGCATGACCCCAGTTTTGATGGCACTGCAAATCATGTAACCATAGTACTGGTCAGTACTCAGGTCGTCAATGACAGTATGTGCAAGCTCTACGAGTGGAGGGCCAACTGTGATTTTTTCAAAGCTCGGATTTATTTCTAACTCAGTGGCAGAGTCCAGCATCTTGCCAAGAGGACCAGACCATCTGTTGTTTGAAAGAGTCTTGCCATCCAGCTCCTGGATCAGATGTCTGAGTGGCAACTCGTTGGTGTTGAGGTCACAAACAATCCAGACCAGCTTCCTCCCAATCTTCCGCTCTATCCACTGTATGACCCCCCCCCCCCCCCTTGCCACCCTGTGTTCGTGTTGGTGCTGTCCCCTCCAATGGCCTGCAGGGTCTGGTCTACGTTCCTCTCTCTGAGCCAGTTCACAATGTTATCTGCCACTATCTCAGCTGGTTTCCTGATGTCACCTTTCTCTGGAGTGAAATGCCACAAATACTTCCCTCCTGGTTCACTGCAGCAGGAGTAGTGTTCCTCCTTCACCATGGCAGGGAACAACTTGTCAGAATCTCCAACTTTCATGAACACTTTAGTGTCATCCCTTCTCCCATCAAAGAACAAACAATTGATTCCATTTTCTCTTATCCCCTTATCAAACTCCTCTTCTAGGTTACTGACAAGTTTCTCCTGAGCTCTCCTTACTTTGTTATGATCTATCACCAGGAGAACATCATCAGGTGTTATCAAACCACCGTCAATCCAGGCAGCTGTTGCTATCTCTGAGGTTTCTCTGAGACCAGTGTGGTGTCGCATGCTGGCCAGAGCTATGCTCGGGATATCTTTCCTATTTCGAATATTATGCCTGGAAGGTTTGGGATCATTATTTTCTGGGTTAGGGACAAAGTCACCATTCTCCTGGTCAGCATTCGGATCAGCCATGGGGAAGTCATTAAACTCTGAATCAGCTTGACTCCAATCATCGGCCTTTTTTACCTCACCCTGGGCCTTCTCAAGTCTCTTTTCCTCGGCAACTCTTCTCCTCTTCTGTCTCTCTGTGGCAGCCTCCTGTCTCTTGGACTCCGGAATATCTTGGCTAGAAATCATGAGAGCCCCTATACTGCCAGTCTTCTCTCTCTGTGCTTTGACAAATGCCAGTTCGATCACAGGAATCTTCAGTTCGCGCTTGCAAATACAGGAGATGTGGGCCTCGGATTTTCAGTCACGATCGCATCCAAACTCAGGACAGAGAACAATTGGGCACTTGCAAGTAATTATGTCAAGTAACTGCTCCAGTTGCTTGGCAAAGCTGTCCTTAACTGCAAGTTTTCCTCTCCCAAGAGAGATATCTCTTGCCTTTTCCCAACTGGCTAGCAGTCTCTCACTAATCTTCTTCTGACTTGTTATGACTGGAGGCTTGAACTGAGCGTTAGCCAGAGTGTACTGTGCCAAGACAGCTTTGGTCATATCACTGGCAATGTCTTTGTTTGTGTAAGTTCTTTGGTTCTTTACACTCATTTGCCTGATTAAAACACCGTATCTCAAAGCATCTCTCAATGTAGGCAACTCCGACTTCAGGAGCTCTCTCCCAGACCCAAGATAGTGACTGAGATGGCTGGATTTTTGGTTCCTCGTCCTGACACAAGCAGCCATCGCAAATATTATCAACATATATATGCATCAGAATCTGAAACAGAAAAAAATATTGCTAGTTGGGTTGTTAAAGAATGAATTCAGAAAGCAATGTTCACTATTTAATTGTAATGCACTAATTCAGCTGTACGTTAGATTTTCGATAAATTTCACGCTAAAATTTACCTAGCAAAAGGTTGCAAAATATTGAAACTGAAATTATTTTCTGTTTATATACACTAAAATCTACCAAAAAAGTGATGGGCCATTAGTTTTAGCTGATCTTCCCTCCTATGACACACCCTATTGCCATATGGCAGCCTCGGGGCGATGTTGCCACATAACACGTGCAGTGTTGCCACATAATTATATACATAGGTGCTACTCGGCACAGTAGCTTATATACAAGGTTGCTACTCGGCACAGAAGCATAGCTACATAACCTACATCTCCCTCCCCCCCCTCACGCTCATAGCCTTTGTCTTGAGCGGACTTCTTAGTCCTAAGTCGCTCCGAGCGTCGAGGTGCACTGTGGGGCGGATCCTCGTGAGGTGTAGGGGACTCGTCCTCGGTCAGGGGGCCAGCAGCAGGGGGTGGGACTGGCCGAAGGAAGCGGAGGTTTCTCCACCAGACACGGCCGCTCGGCATCCTGACCTTGTAGTCCCGCGACCGTCCGACGCCCATCACTATGCCCACCTTGTCCCAACGTGTCGTCGTCGGGTCCTGGACGACGACAAGGGCACCAATCTCCACTGGCTGAAGAGGGCGGGCACGGTCGTCATACCGAGCCTTGGCGTCCTGGGCACATGAAGCGGCGCGGCAATCGCAGCTCTCGGCTTTGGTCTGCTAGTCCTTCGCAAAGGGCTTGGCGTGTGTAGGAACGCAAGAGCGGAGAGGGTGACCATACAAGATCTGGGCAGGGGAGCGTCCTGTGTGGGTGGGAGTGGACACGGGTTCTGGGCAGCTCTGTGCAGCAGCGCCAGGCGCGTCGCTCGTTGATTCACGCACCCTGCTGGGGGTGTACCGAGCAGCTGGGATCTGCTCAGGAAAGTCTCTGGGCACCACGCCTAACTGCTTGCAGTTCTCCCACGACAAGAAGGGTGTAGCGAGAGTAGGCTGCACGTCGATCCATCCGTGACACGACCTGTAACCGTAAGTGATCTCCGCTTGAAAGGAGCCCACAGCGTCTGGCATCTGGGAACCGTCCGCATTGTAGTACTGCAGCTGCGGCGGTGGTCCCAGGTCGCGTTTGGTGAGGCCCAGTTTCTGGAGGTGCTTCAACCTAATCACCGTAGTATCAACTCCGGTGTCCGGTATCAACTAGTTGTGACCCGACACATCACCGTGTGTGACGGCGACGCGGATGGTAGGGGAAGGGGTAGCCCTGGGGCGTGTGGTCGAGTCCACCCTTCTGATGTGACTCAGCTGCTGCTTGAGGCTGCGTGGGCCATCTGAGGGGGGCTGCGTGCGAACCACCCCGAGGAAAGTGCGCTGCTTTCCTCCTCGTCTCGGGCTTTTGGGCTTGGGTTGGCGGCAGCACTTGTCGTAGTGTCCATATCGACCGCAGGCCTGACACTTGCGGCCTCGTGCAGGGCACCTGTCTGTGGTAGACCAGTGGCCCTTACGGTCACATCCACGAAACAGTGCGTCGGCGGCCGGGCATGTCTTGGGGCCATGCTGCTTTCCACAGCTGCCACAGGAAGCACTAGGCGGGGGCGTGTAAGAACGTGCGGCAGCCTTCACGTTGTTGCCCGCCTTCTTATCCTTCTTGTATTGTGAGATAGCTCTCACAGCAGGTGGCGCCCGTAAGGCAGAGGTGGCGGACTTGGTGGCCTCGTACGACCGACATTCAGTCACTACCACCTGGAGTGTGGAGGAAGCGTCCAGGGGGATGAATCGCTGCACCAACTCTTCGTGCCTGACACCTGTCAAGATCCCGTGCTTGATCCAGGCTTCCTCACATTCCCGGCTGTGCGCCTTGCAGACGTCGATCTCCTCTGACAAACTCTTCAAGAGTACAAAAAAGTCGTCAAAGGATTCGTTCTTCGCCTGCTTGCAGCTGGTGAAGGCGCGGCGACGCAAAGCCTCATTATTCCGACCCGTAACGTGCTCCTGTAAAAGGTCGAGCACATCCGTCACAGAAGATGTAGAATCTGGAGGCACGTGCAAAGTGTGCTCCAAAACTCTCTGGGTCTCCAGCGACAAACACATCTGCAGTTGGATGAGCTGTTTGTTTGGAGGCATGCTGTCAAGGTCCACCATCGTGGAGTAATCTGTCCAACGCCGCCTCCACTCACGAAAAAGCTGAAACGTGACGTCTGGTGAGAGGGCGGGTGGGGGTTGAACAGATGCCTTGGGAGCTGTTGGAGTAGCAAGAGTACCTGGAGGACGCTGGTGTGGTGGAGGAGGGAGGGTACTGGCGCCTTGGTGCGCGAGTGAGGGAGGGTGGGTTAGTGCCAGGGTCGCCAATAGTGCATCAAAACGAGACTTTTCCTCCTCTCTTCGTGTCTCCTCCCTCTGAAGTTCCCTCTCTCGGCGTCGCTCGTCTCTGTGATCCATCCACCTCAGAATTGCTGCAATGTCCGTCGCTGTAGGTGAAGGATGAGGGGCGGTGGGCGAAGCTCCATCTGTGCCCGGTAGAGGAGAAGATGGTGGGGAGTCGTGTCTCCCATCTTGACATTGTCCCTTCTTACCGCCCGTCTTACTATGCTTGAAACTGAGCTGTTTAGGATATAAAGTGGCGCCTCATCAGCTCGAACCACATACATATGACATAAACAGCGCAGAAATAACGCATAGAGTCCACTGTTCTGTCCGTGAGTGAGTGCGTGCGTGCGTTGTCTGAGAGAGCACATGCAGTGGCCTTAGGCTGGAGCCGCGGAGGTAAGAACGTCACTGTCTCCCCGGATGTCACACGAGAAGGGTGTACGCCTACGTGCTCCGTGGGTACCACAAAAAACAGGCCAATGCTCAACTCTCAGCTCTAGACACACTAATACACTGACACTAACAATGCCACCGTCACTAAAAAGCACTGTGACGGCCCAACACTGCACATCGCTGCGAAACACAACACAACACACACAACACACTAAGAGTCGACGCGCACATCACATCGCCGGCAGGCTGTCCATTGTTCACACTCTTGTATGTCCACAGATCCTAGTCACTGCGCCATGAAGGTTCCAAGTGTTCCCTGAAGAAGGCAGTGATGGGTAGGGAAACACCGGGTAACACTGAAGTCCATTTATTCGGATAGGAGAAATACAAGCGGTGACTAACGTGTGCCATGCACGGCTCACGAAGTCAGACTGTGACTGCCTTGCCATATGGCAGCCTCGGGGCGATATTGCCACATAACACGTGCAGTGTTGCCACGTAATTATATACATACGTGCTACTCGGCACAGTAGCTTATATACAAGGTTGCTACTCGGCACAGTAGCATAGATACATAACCTACAGGTGACTCAATTATTCGCTTCGGCGCCGACCACGCCACACTCATAAGAGGGGATTTCAATGCACATTACCCCTTCCTAAGCCCCACAAATGAAGACGGCCTACAACAATAAACTACTTTTCAAAACACACATCCGAGATCGTCCTCCTAAACACCGGAGAACCCACCTTCGTCTCCAGTGCACTACAGCTTTCGGCCTCCTAGCAGCTACACCCCACGTTAACCAGCGACCACTTTGCCACCCCAACACCACTGAAGGTGAACAAACTCCCTACGCCACCCCCACCGAGATGGAGATACAATACTCAAAAGGCGGACTGGGAGGTCTATAGGAAACATCTGGCTAAGTGGCGCGCCAAATCACAGCCGGCTGGTGAAGCACCCGTGGACGAGACAACCCTCCACCAACAATTGGTTGAGGCGTTTCACCAAGCGGCAGAAGAGGCTATTCCAAAAACAAAGTCTACATCAAAACAGTAGAGGGATTACTGGTACTACTGCCCCAGGGTGAAAGAACTCAACCACAGAGTGAACATGGCCCGAAGAATCTACAGAAGACATCCCACATGCACAAACAGACATTTCCTGCAAGACATAGTCAAGGATACCAGGGAAGAGAAGGAAGAAATCAAAAGCGCAAGCTGTGTTGTTGTTGTTGAGACTGTCGGACCGTAGTCCGACACGGGCCTTTGCCTGTAGGTGGTTCCGCCTGGAGATCTTAGGGCAGCCAATCCGGATTTGGGATTGGGGATGGAGGTTGTCCTACCTACAAATTTGAAAGGATACTGAAGGTTTGCAAGTGTGAGCGGCCCCTCGGTCAGTGAACGCTTACCACCAACCCACAATCATGGACGTGGTCAGTTTCGAAGTGGCGCCTCCCCCCCCACCCCCCCCCCCCGAACTGGGGTCCGCACTTGCTGGGGGAGGATACTTTCTAAGCTATCTGGGTGGTGGGCATCGTGTGATGACCCGGAGAAGGTGGTGAATGTGATTTGTTTGGGCCTTTCGGGTTAGAGTGGCCGCTGGTGTTGTGTGTTCTTCTTGGAAGTTTTGAATTCCGTTTCGGAGACTTTGCGTGACTTCGCATTCGAGGAGATGTGTTCCAGTGGGTTGACCGGTGGCTCCTGACTGTAGGTGCCTTCCCTGACGACATTTCCGATCATCTGCCAGGTACACTTGTACCCAAGTCGTAGTCGATGAAGGGCAACTTGGGTTTTTCTTGGTTTTTTTCTTGTCCTCGAAAGGTGGTTCTCCTTTTCTAGCAACCAGGTACCATTCGACTGATTGGGAACCAGCGTTGAATGCGTCAAGGAAGCTCTTTTGGATGTGGAACTTGGTAGTTTTTCTGAGGTGGTTCTTGATATATTGCATGCCTGCTGGAACTTGAATGTGTACGCTTCTAAAACGTGTAGCTGCCTTGGTTGCTTCGTCTGCCATGTTATTTCCTCAGATTTTGTCTTTGGAAGTCCTGTAGCTGTGCGAGGATCGAGGTTATGATGTGGATGTTGTCTCTTGGTTGACTGTGTTGCAGCGCCTGCATGGCCGTTTTCGAGTCCGTGTGAATTATGATAGACTTTTTGAGTTGTGTTGCAGCGTGTTGTAGGGCCTTGGATATTGCTACCAACTCTGTTTGTAGGGTGGAGCAATCATTAGAAAGTCTCCATAGGAGGGTCTGACCTTGGGTGTCGAAGGCCGCTCCGGAGGGGGCACTAATTCCCGTTTTGCCAGTTGTGGGCTTTTCTGGTCTACAGCTTTTGGCAAAGAGACCGGCTGTCACTTGCTTGAATCGTACTGCCAGGGGTGGTAGTTCAGTTTCCATTTGCAAATTGCAATTTCTGGTCCACATGGGTGCTCCGAGCATGGTCCTGGGAGTATTATTTTGGATAAATTCTAGCTTAGCTACCTGGTCTTCTTTCAGTCCAATGAGTGCTGGAGCACTGTAATCTACCAGCGATCTGATGGCGACCGTGTAGTAGGCTTTGAGCACGTGTATGTTCCCTCCTGCGGTTGTGCTGGTGAGCGACTTCATTATGTTGTGTCTGCTCTTCTTCCTGTGCCTGAGATACTCGAGTTGCGGCTTAAAAGTGAGTTTCTGGTCGAACCAGATTCGAAGACAGTGGTGGGTGTTGGTCCAGACTACCGGCGTGTTTTGTATGGAGAGCATCATGTCTGGTGTGTCTGTCCAGATGGCCATCGCTTTCGACTTGGCTGGATTTATCTTGAGTCCAAGTCTGTTGCACTCCTCTTCCATAAGTTGGAACACGTGCTGCGTGTTAACTAGTCTGTTTGCTCCTCTTACTTTGAGCTGTAAGTCGTCTGCATAGCAGAGGAGCTTGGCTGTTTGTCTGAAAGGAAGTCTAACTAGATTTTCCATCAGGACATTGAACAGCGTTGGACTGAGGATGCCTCCTTGTGGGGTCCCGTTTACGTGGACGCTGAAACCGTACTCTTGCTTGTTTCTGTGTAAGGTAGTTCTGGATCCACCCCAGCAACCTTCCTTTGACGCCTTTTTCGGCGAGCGTCGTTATAATGGTCAGTGGATTTGCTAGTTCGAAGGTCTTCTCCAAGTCGAGGAAGACCACCAAAGCTGGTTTATTGTCCACTGTGCTGAGTATCTCGGCAATCTTGTTGCTTGTGCCAGTGTTCTCGGTGTAAGGAAAAATGTGACGGTGTGGGCTGCCGACTTTCCACTTGAGTCTATTGAGAGCCATTCTTTCTCCCGTCTTCGCTATGCAGATGAGGAGGGAGATGGGTCTTAGTTTGTCTGGTTCTCTGGACATCGGAATGGGATGTATATCTGCCTTCTTCCATTCCGGTTGAAGTCTCTGTGCTATCCATGAAGCATTGATTACTTGTAGCAAAGCCTCGTGCCCGGCTTCTCCGGCATGGGAAAGCATGGAGTAGGTTATCCTGTCGGCCCCTGGTGCTGTGTCCTTCCTTCGTTTTATCGACTTCTGTAGTTCTTGTTGGTTGATGGGTCTGTTGGTGTCATCTTCACGATTGCAGGCCTCTTCGATCATCTGGAGTGTGGTCTGTCGCAGACACCGTTGTGTCTCCTCAGCATGTCTCGGGAGGTTTTTCGTTGCTGCTCGGTCGGAGAAGAGTTTTGCAAGTCTCTCAGCTTCCTCTTCTGGGTTGGGATGGGTTGGTGGTGGTGTTCCCTTCCCAGATGCCCTTCGAATCTGGGCCCACATTTTGCCGAGGGAGGTGTGCTCGTTCAGTTCGGAGCACCACTTGAGCCAGCTTACGCTTTTGATTTCTTCCTTCTCTTCCCTGGTATCCTTGATTATGTCCTGTAGGAGATGTCTGCTTGTGTCCGTGGTATGTCTTTTGTAGTTTCTTAGGGCATGTTCACTCTGTGGTTGAGTTCTTTCACCCTGGGACAGTAGTACCAGTAATCCTTGTATTGTCTTGATGTAGGTTTTGTTTTTGGAATAGCCTCTTCTGCCGCTTGGTGAAACGCCTCAACCAATTGTTGGTGGAGGGTTGTCTCGTCCACGGGTGCTGCACCAGCTGGCTGTGATTTGGCGCGCCACTGAGCCAGGTGTTTCCTTCAGAGTTCCCAGTCCGCCTTTTGGGTTTTGTATCTCCATCTCGGCGGGGGTGGAGTGGGGAGTTTGTTCACCTTCAGTGTTGTTAGGGTGGCAAAGTGGTCGCTGGTCAACGTGGGGTGTAGCTGCCAGGAAGCCGAAGGCTGTAGTGCACTGGAGACGAAAGTTAGATCTAGCCTTCCTCCCCTAATGTGGGTGGGCTCTCCGGTGTTTAGGAGGACGATAACGGGTATGTCTTGAAAGGTAGTGTATAGGTGTAGGCCGTCTTTATTTGTGGGGCTTACCGAGCTTAGGAAGGGATGATGTGCATTGAAATCCCCTCCTATGAGTGTGGCGTGGTCAGCGGCCGAAGCGAATAATTGAGTCACCTCTAGTGAGCCCCTTGGGTTCTTGAAGATGTTGTGGACAGTTATTTCCCGTTCTTGGAGGGTTACTTTGACGGCCTGTATCTCAAATGCTGCATGACCTCGGAGGAGGTTATGCTAGACTTTATCAAGATCATACATCCTCTTGTCGACGCCTGCGTGAAATGCCTCCTGTATGTCTTGTCGCCACTGAATTTGAAACAGTGTTGTTCTTGTAGGAGTGTTTCTTGCAGCAGTATAATGTCAAGCTTGTCCTTGGCTGCTGCTTCATGCAGGAGGTGTTTCTTGTTTATGATGCCCTGAACATTCCATGAAAAGAAGTTCAGGGTCCTGGTGTTTTCAACCAATGTTTCATCGGGGACTTCTGGTGTTCCTCGATGGATATGTTCAGGTCTGATTCCGACTGGATCAGGTTCATATCTTCTTGTTCTGTAATGGTTCTTGCCTTCTGGGCCGTGGTTCGGTTAAGGTCAGCTGAAACGTCCAGTTTTTTCTGAGAGCTGACGGTATCTTTGGTTCCCTGGTGGCCTTTTTCGGTGTAGAGTGTACCTCAGCTGTCACTCGTGTGGGGGCCGTCATGGTCTCCTCCGCTTTGGTGGCTGGAGCTGTGGAGACTTGCCCAAGGACGCTCCCCATGAGAATTTGGTGTTGTGTAGGCTGGATCTTGCGGCCCAATCGTCCGGCTAGGCCCTCCGCGAAAGTTGTCAGTACCTTGGCTAGATCTCATACGTGTATCATTCCTTCTGGTGCCTTGGTGTGTGCTTTATTTCTATTTTTCGTTGTTGTTGACTTTGACTGCTGCTTGGGGGGCTGAGGTGTGGCCGTAGGGAAGCCAGGTAACTGAACTCTATTTTGGGTATTGACCGGTTGAGGAGGTTGGCTTTGTTGTTTTTGCCTTTGGGCTCTCCACACGAAGGTACTTGGTGGGGCTGGTGTGCAAGCGGTGGGAGCCGGTCTTGTTGCTGGTCGGTTTGTCTGGACCCTCTTTGTCCTCTCGGAACATTCAGGGTTCCAGGCATGGTGTTTGCCCCCACAGTTGGCACACTTGGGGGCAATTTTTTACCCATTCTTCAACTTGGTGAGGCAGGAGTGTGTGCCGTGCTTCTGCGCGCAGACGGCGCAGATTTCCTTGTACGGGCACCTCGTCTGATGGTGTCCGTATTTCTGGCATCGGAAGCACCGCAGGGGCTCCAGAACGAAGAGCCTCATTTCGTAGATACCCCAGGTTTTGAGGTCTATGGTGCTGGGGGGGTGGACCGTAGTGCGTTATGAGCACTTGTTTTGTGGTGGTCGTCTTGTCGGTCATTGGAGAGCATCTCTCGGCTTTTAGGATCTTTGGATGGTTCTCCAGGGGTTCGAGGGTTAGCTCCTTTGGGTATCAGAGGATTACTGACATCATCAGTTTCTGGGCGGGGTCCAGCTTGGTTGATGCAACGGTGGTGGTGTTTTTCAGGTAGGTGTCGAGGGTGGTGGCGGAGTCCTTGTCTTTGGGGTGAATAATCATCTCCCCATTTAGGTTGGGCCGCACTGAGAACTTGGCCAGTGGATTTTGTTTCTCCATCTCTGTGATGGCGGCATATGTCGCTTTCGTGTCCGATTTCGAGATCCGGAATTTTGGCAGTGTCGTTGGGGGGGGGGAGGCTGGTGGTGGTGAGGGGGGGGCCTTTTGGGCTGCCTGAAGGCTGCACGTCGGCGTTTTTTGTTTTCAACCTTCGTCCAGTTGTCGTTCTCAGTGGTGGTGGAGTTGTTGGGGGCGGTGGCAGTGATGTGGATGGCGTTGTTCTTGGTTGTAGGGCTTCGTGGAAGGCCCGCAGCTGGTCCGCTTTCTCTGTGCGGAGCCTGTCGTGGTTCGGGTCGTCGGGTTGGCGGTTCAGGCTGAGGGTCGCTGATAGGAGGACGTACGCACTCCATAACCGGTGGTTAAGTGGTGTTTTCTTCTTCTTTGTAGGTTTTTCTGTTGTTCAGAGCCTACCTATTCTGGTTGGTTAAGTCGCCAACGAATTTCAACACTCCCCACCCCTACTTGATGGCCGGGTGGTCGTACAGTGGTTCCTGAGCTTCTCTCCCGGAGCCCCGTTTGGGGAAACCTACTTCCTAGTGTATGTGACTGCTCACTTACAGATGCGAGCTAAGTATGCTTTCTGGGTAAGGATGAGGATTGCTACCCTCTTTCCAGGTAGACCCGCACGATCACGGTTTTCCTGGAAAGTCTCGGCAGAGGGATGGGTTCTTGCTCCAACCCACTTTCGTGTTCACAACCTCCTGGGAAGGACGATTACACTTTTGAGGGTGCAGGTCCCTAGGCCAGAGCGAAAAAAAGAAAAATAGTAGTAGAAGGAAAAGAACTAAAACCACGTCGGGAATAGCATGCTATAGGTGCTCTCCAGCTGGAGTGTGGGTCACTCACACCACCAGTGTGGAGGGCAAACTAATGTTCGATAAACCGAAAACGCTCGTGAGATGTTGTCGACGATGTCAGTGGCGGATTGTCCGGTCAGGAAAGATGGCCAACAATGGCAGCAAAGAGATGGAGGTCTTCACAGCTCCAGGTCCGGCACCACTTGAGCCAGCACAAGCTGGCTCAAATGGTGCTCCGAACTGAACGAGCACACCTCCCTCGGTAAAATGTGGGCCCAGATCCGAAGGGCATCTGGGAAGGTAACACCACCATCACCAACCCGTCCCAACCCAGAAGAGGAAGCCGAGAGACTTGCAAAACTTTTCTCCGACTGAGCAGCAACGAAAAACTTCCCGAGACATGCGGAGGAGATACAACGGCGCCTGCGACAGACCACACTCCAGATGATCGAAGAGGCCTGCAGTGGTGAAGATGCCACCGACAGACCCTTCAACCAGCAAGAACTCCAGAAGTCGATAAAACGAAGCAAGGACACAGCACCAAGGGCCGGAAAAGCCGGGCACGGGGCGTTGCTGCAAGTCATCACCGTCTCGTGGATAGCATAGAGACTTCCACCGGAATGGAAGAAGGCAGATATACAGCCCATACCGAAGCCCAGACTACCAGACAAACCAAGACCAATCTCCCTCCTCAGCTGCTTAGCGAAGACGGGAGAAAGAATGGCTCTCAAGAGACTCAAGTGGAAAGTCGGCAGCCCACACCCTCACATTTTTGCTTACACCGAGAACATCGGCACAAGCAACAACATTGCCGAGACTCAGCACAGTGGACAACAAACCAGCTTTGGTGGTCTTCCTCGACTTGGAGAAGGCCTATGCTCTAGCTCGCCGAAAAAGATGTTAAAGGAAGATTGCTGGGGTGGATCCAGAACTACCTTACACAGAGAGAAGCAAGAATATGCTTTCAGAAGGCAATATCAAGCTACAGGGCCCACGAAAACTGAACCCCACAATTAGGCATCCTCAGTCCAACGCTGCTCAATGTCCTGATGGAAAATCTAGTCAGACTACGTTTCAGACAAACATCCAAGCTCCGCTGCTATGCAGACGACCTACAGCTCAGGGGGTAACATCAAGCTACAGGGCCCACGAAAACGGAACCCTACATGCAGGCATCCTCATTCCAACGCCGTTCAATGTCCAGATGGATAATCTAGTCAGACTACCTTTCAGACAAACATCCAAGCGCCTCTGCTGTGCAGACGACTTACAGCTCATAGTAAGAAGAGCAAACAGACTAGCCAACACGCAACATGCACTCCAACTTATAGAAGAGGAGTGTAACAGACTTAGACTCAAGATAAATCCAGCCAAGTCGAAAGTGATGGCCGTCTGCACAGACACGCCAGACATGATGCTCTCCGGAGCTGTGAAGACTTGCCTTTTTACTGCTGCGTGGTTGAGCAGCCTGCAACTTCATTGTGATTGGACACTCAATCCTAGTGATTAACCTTACCCATCATAGAGACTGTGCAATTACCATTTCAGATTGTACGAGAAACAATCAAGCCTCTGGAAATCATATATTTGGGCTCCCAAAAATTTGGACTACTCCCAGTGCGTCCAGGACGGGATTTACCAATAGGCCAAGTAGGCCATTGGCCTAGGACCCACCGGTATCTGGGGGCCCACTGAAACTAATTTGTTGCGCAGCGTGCCAGCGTATAACCTTGTTTCAAGTGTACGCCGAGTATTTCATTTTATAATATAATCACAACCATAAGGGCCCCTGTACAATAAGTTTAGGCCCGCAGTAGTCTTCAACTGGTGGGCCATGGGGTGATTCTCAGGTGGGCCACGGACTAGGCGCTATAGTAAAATGAAGAAAATAAGATAAAATAAGATAATAGAAAAAAAAATATATATATACATTTTTTAAATGTCAGTGTTCCACCATCGATCTATCTATCTATCTATTTATCTATCTATACATACATATATAAGAGAGAGAGAGAGAGAGAGAGAGAGAGAGAGAGAGAGAGAGTAAAGTTCAAGAAACCTTCAGCGCCTTGACGTGTGAAGGACAAGATCGTTTCACGTTCAGTACGTGTCGGGGTTACCGTTGGTTTGCTGACAGCTCGCTCAGCCAGTCAGTATCTTCTCAGCCTCAGCTCAGTGATATTTTATATTGTGTAGCAGCACTCATTATTTACTAATGATATTTTACATGTTGCATTAAATGGACTTCAGTGATATATTACGTGTGTTTTTGTGTCTATTTTTTGTGATATTGGTATCTCTTATAGACTTACACTATTTTTTTGCTTACAGATTATTCTTGGGATTCTCATGAGATAAATATGTCGTCCCTGAAAAAATATCTGAGTGGCTCACAAAAGAGAAAGTTAAAAGCAGCCAAAGCTGCACAGCTGCAATCAGTTCCAAAGCTGACAACATTTTTTAAACCAAAAGGAGATTCAGAGCCAAGTACTAGTGACAGTAAACACCCAGGGGATGACACAGTAGATGTTCACTTTCGTGATTCAGATGACGAAGCGAGGTCAACTGAGTCACAGTCACAGAGATTAAGTAAATCAGCACCAACAGCAATGGAAGTACCACCTGTGACTGAAGCTTCATCCGATTCATCTCGGTTGACTTATAAGAAACATTCTGTGGAACTAGGTGTCAGTGATGATTTGTGTGTATCAAGTGATCCAGCTGACTGGCTGACAATTGATGATAAACTGATTGAGTGTTTACTACCATCCTCTTGATCTAAATTGTGAACAATGTGACTTCTCAAGGTCTGCAAGAAGTGAAAATGTGGGTGAAAAGGAAAGAGTTCGATATGTGCCCAAATCCTTGTTTACACGTCAAATGGCAAATGATGAAAAAGTTAAAAGGGAATGGCTTGTGTATTCTCCAAAAACTGGAGATGTATTTTGTGTTCCATGCAAGCTATTCAGCAAGCAAGTCTCATTGCTTACTAGTGGGTTTAGCGACTGGAAAAACTGCCAGCGTAGAGTTGCTGAACATGAAAGTAGCAAAGAACATAAAATCTCAGTTACTACTTGGGGTGTGAGGGCAACTACAGCAAGGCGAATTGATTCCACTTTGGCTTTGCAAGTAGAATTGGAGAGAAAATACTGGAAAGAAGTTCAATTGCGCATAGTTGAAACACTAAAATTTTTAACATCAAGAGGTCTTCCTCTCGGAGGTAGTGATGAAAGAATAGGCTCTAGCAACAATGGGAATTACCTTGGAGTACTGGAACTTCTGGCAAAATTTGACTCTTTTCTTGCACAGCATCTGGAGAAGGATGGTGCTGTAGGTAGTGGAAAGACTTCATATCTCTCAAAAACGATTTGTGAGGAAATGGTCAATCTGATGGCTGAAGAAATTCACTCAATTGTCATAAGTGAAATGAAACAAGCCAAATATTATTCAGTTAGTGTAGATTCCACACCGGATGTTAGTCATTCTGACCAACTTACATTCATAGTTCGTTATGTCAAGCCTGATGGCAAACCTGTTGAGCGATTTCTAAAGTTCATAGACATACATGACCATGGTGCAGAGAGCATAGCCTCAACAGTTGTACAGTTTATTAAAGATGTTGGTCTTGATTTGAGTGACATGAGAGGGCAGAGTTATGACAATGCTGCCAATATGTCAGGCATTTACACTGGTCTCCAAGCCAGAATAAAGGCTATGAACCCCTTGGCATATTATGTCCCTTGTGCAGGTCACTCCTTGAACCTTGTAGGAACATCAGCTGCCAGCAGTTGCCTTGGGTCTGTTTCATATTCCAGATTTTTGCAAGCGTTATACAACTTCTTCTCAGCCTCCACATATAGATGGGATCACCTGAAAGCTGCACTACCTGCTGAAGGGATTGTAGTGAAATCCCTTTCAGAAACTCGCTGGAGTGCGAGGGCTGATGCTGTTAAAGCAGTGTTTTTACATTACCTTGAGATAAAGTCAGCACTGGAGAACATATGTTCTGACAGTAGACAAACTGTGGCTACAAAACTTGAAGGTGAAGGCCTCATAAGACAAATGGAAGCATTTGAAACAGCACTTCTTACTGTAATATGGTATAAAATCTTAACAAGGTTTAATGCAACCAGCTTATCACTTCAAAAAGTTGAGACCGACCTTCTGTCAGTTGTGAAACTGTATGAGAGTTTGATCTCCTTCGTCTCAGAAATGAGACAGGGTCAGTTTGATGAAATAGAAGATCAGGCTAGGGCTTTTGCTGAGCCTGTCTACAAAGAGACAACAAAAAGAACAAAAAAGAGAAAACATTTCTTTGATGAATCAGTTGACAGTGAAACTCAACTTGATCCACGTGAGAAGTTCAAGGGGGACAATTTCTACACCATATTAGATTGCCTTAGGAATGAATTAGAGCACAGAGTGAATGCCTACTCAGAAATAAAGAAGCTGTTTAGCTTCTTAACGGAGTATGACAGTATGAAATATGATGATCTCAAAGCCCAACTGAAATTGGTTGTCAGTACCTATTCCAATGACCTGGAAGCATCTGTTTTAGATGAGTTTTTGCAATTTAAAGACATTTTGTCTTCTGAATCTGACAGGTCAGTGACAAACATCTCCACTTTCCTGAGGTCCAATGATGGTATTTTGACAACTGCCTTTCCAAACATTAGTATCTTGGTAAGAATTTTCCTTACCATCCCCATTACTAATTGTGAAGGAGAGAGGTCTTTCTCTACTCTATCTAGGGTGAAAAATCACCTGAGGTCTACCATGGGACAAACCAGATTAAACTCACTTTCATTATTATGCATTGAATCTGGCCTCCTACAATCCCTTGACACAAACAGTATCATTGACAAATTTTCCATGAAAAAAGTAGAAAGAAGTTATTTTGAAATTCACACAGTTTGCTGTACTTCATGTGCTTGCAAAATTGATTATGCTTCAGGTTAATTGTATTTCTTTCATTATTCCCATATATAAGATGTACATGATATAGAACTAATTTGATTAAAAGTAATAATGTGTCACATTGTGTTGAAATTCTTATTTCTTACATTATAATATTATGATATGTAATATTTGATGACATTTGGCCATTGCAAAATAATTACAGTAAAATTTATATATATATATATATATATATATATATATATATATATATATATATATATATATATATATATATATATATATATATGCAAGTAAATCACTGTAGGTGCGCGTGATCTAGGTATATGCTGATAACCACAAGGAAAGAAGAAAACACGAAGTTCCCAAGCGCTTTCGTGTAATTCACATCTTCAGGGGTCTGAACTCACCCCCTGAAGATGTGAATTACACGAAAGCGCTTGGGAACTTCGTGTTTTCTTCTTTCCTTGTGGTTATCAGCATATATATATATATATATATATATATATATATATATATATATATATATATATATATATATATATATATATATATATACTGAAACATGCAAACATTTCTATAAATTTGGAAATCCACTGAGGAGTTTGGCCTGGGGCCCACAAGTAGGTAAATCTGCACTTCTCATGTAATGGTCATGATAAGAGCTAACCTGAAAACCTTAAGGATTCATATTACGCTCAAACGTCCACAAGACCTCTTGAGTCCCCCAGTGGAAACGTACTCCGTTTTCTCGGTTCCTTGTTGACGTCACCGAGAGCAGAAGCTGTATGCGGGGACCTGTTGCCACCCAACACTTTGTAATCAATTTAATTTTGCTTTCGATAGCTGAGTCAGAGCATTGTTAGTGAAGATAATAGTAGAGAATGGAAATGAGTTCATAGCCTCAGTTTCAACGTCAGAGTGTACAGTAAATTAATTCATCGGAATAGGAGTAGCTGGACTCCCTGGCCTGTTTTGAGTGAGGGCGCCGCGGGCATTTCAACCGTTAGTAAGTGCCCGTCCCTTCATCCATACAGGTAGGCAAATCCATGCTGTGTTGTAATTTGCCCTTCTTTAAGTGATTTGACCCAATTAATAGTTGATTGTGCAAGTGTTACAGTAACGTAGTTGATATGCTCTGAGTAAAGTCATATTTACGTCTTTAACGTCCCCTGAAACGTGATGTTGTTGTCACCGGTTAGTAAGTGCCCGTCCCTTCATCCATACAGGTCCCTAACGCAGCCTAGGCCGTGTCTGTAGGGTGGATGTTGCATCCACAATGTCTGGGGAGATGTCCGAGGTCCAGTAGGATCTTTTACCTTCGTGAGACCCGGCCGTCAGACACTCCAGACTACCTATAGCCCCCATAGCTGGCTCGTCTGTCCCTAACGCTCGGCCCACGAGGTGACGCCGGATCACCAAGCCACACACCACTACCAGCCCCCATCATTGGTGGATGAGTGTCTAACTCAGTAGGGTTATTTGTGTGGTGGAATTAATCCACTGGGATCTCCAGAGTCGTTGGAAAGTACTCCATGGTGGCTGGACCCCATGGCTGTTGCTTGAGTATCACACCTGACGACTGAGTATTGTAGTGGCAGTTGCCCTCGTATTTTTGGTGCTAAGTGGCTGTAATAGTTGTGTGTTGAGTATGTCCACCCAGTAGGGTTGGAAGTGTTATGTCCACCCAGTAATGGTGTGAGTATGTTGAGCCTGAGGGCCTAGTACTAGATTTCGTCTGTTAATACAGATAAATCCTTTCTTTTAATTTCATATTCATGTTTAAATAAACTTTGTATTTGTATAATTGTGTCTATTAATTACCTACATTATTTACCGTTATTTCTACCCTATTGCTCGATACTATCATTACACCTACCCACGAGCCTCCTATCGTCACGCTACCAATGATGATAAGTATAAGAGTAAAAGGAATTGTTACTGGCACACAGAGGCCCTTAAATGGTGGCAGTACCAGCCCTCATAAATGGTGGCAGCTATGGTGATGTAATGAACATAGTATCGAGTTGGGAGGAATGACTGTGATACTGTAGTTTTAACTGAGTGATAACCATTTCTCTGTACGGGTATTTAATAACCATTCCACTGTAACTAATGAGTATTTCAGATTGCTAATGATTTTGTTCCATAGTTTTCCGAGGTACAGCTTTTTGTGGTGGTTTGCAGAGAAAGGGAAATAAGTTCAAAGAAATACCTTGGAGTTAGGTTAGAAAAAAGTCTTGTTTAAAGTAAATGAAACCTGCAACAATAACTTGAGGGTAGAGTGTGAATAAGGTTCATTGATATTGGGAGAATTTTGATGTGTAACAGTCTGCCAAATTTTTTTTTTCCGTTGTTAACTCAGTATTACTTACAGACAGTGAATACATGTTTGGGCCGTGGCACCAGTTGTGAAATGTTTCCATCGTGTGAGTGCCCAGTGTTTTAATTCTGAGTGCTAACAGAAGCATTGCACTATATGCAAAGGTTAAGTGGATGCTAATTCTGTACTGCAACATTCTTTAGTTATGTGTTAGGTAGGATATATATTCCATTTACTTAATATCTCGGGGCATTTTACAGTTCCTCATATTAATATTTCTATGTATACGCTATAATTTTAAAGTTTATTTTAATCAGGTGCTAACGGTTCATTATTTGGTGAAACTTATGTTATGCGAACTCTAATGCCAGTATACTTTCAGAATACAGTATTATATATGTGAGGACCTTATGGTGATACGGTATATGGAAAGTGTTATACAAGTGTATGGACCCAGAATTGTGAGTACAGAAATTCGTGAAGTGTTCACGCAGTGTTGCACCATACTGAGTTTGTGAATGGCAAAATGTCTCAGTGAAGTTTTCATGCCATAATATTATCTTTTGGGAGATTAGTAATCTGAACAGTATTTTGAATAGTTGATGCATGGAATGTTTAGTGGTATTGCAGAAAATTAGTACCAGTCCTTGGGTCTTAAGTGAGAACTGTGCATGTATCGTATTTAAAGTGGGTTATTGTAGTGATTTGTTGTAACACAATGGCAGATGCTAACGCAAATAAGGGGACCATGACGGCCAAAGCCGCTGTTGATTCAGCAACAGAAATGCAAGCTCTTCGGGCTAAACTCGCTGAGTCTATGGATACGATCAGGAGACAACAAGCTTTGCTTGATGAATTGAGGGAAGAACCGGCTGTACCTACTCGTCCTGCCGTGGTTCCATTTTTGCCCCCTCCTGCCGTGGTTCCACTTGTGCCCCCGCCTGCCGTGGTTCCACTTTTGCCCCCTCCTAACGATATACCCAGCCGACCTCCTGGCCCCCATTACCACCAATACATTCCGAGGCTGTCCTATGACGACCTCGTTGGTCTTAAAGCAGACACCATCATAACTAAATTCTGTAAGAGAGTAGAGTATTGCGCAGTTAGCTCAAGGGATAGATGGTATGTAGCTACCGACCACATGGACCCGCAGATTGAAGACAGGGTCCAAGTAGAACTCGGTACCGATGAGGAAGATTGGGATAAACTTAAAGCAACCTTGCGGAAATTGTTTGTGAAACCAATCCCTCTGGAAGTTGCCTGGCAGGAATTTGCACGTTTAGAGTACCATTTGGAAGATGATCCCCGGCTCTTTTTGGGCCAAATTAAATCCGCTCTCACCACCATTTTCCGCCGGTATGGGCCCAGGGAAGGTGAAGAACAAACGTTGAAAGATAAATTGTACCAGAAACTGCCAGAACAGTTGAAAGACGAGTTGATATCTTACTATTCCCCTTGTTGTCCAGTAGACATGATGGCCGAACACTTGGAGAAACTCCGACATAGCTATCTGAGAAGTAACAGAACTGGGTATCCTGGTATCCGGCCAGTTCACAAGCAGGCGAACCGAGAACTCCCAATAAAGAATGAAAGAGCCAGTAGGGCAGAAGGTAACGTAACAGGAGGAGCTTGGGATACCAGTAGTAAGCGAGATCAACACGCTGTAGCCTTATTTGAAAGTCCTCGCAAAAAGTTAGTTGGAAAGCGACAGGGACCTTACTGTCCATATTGCCGAACACCGAATCATGATACTTCTACTTGCCCCTTAAATCCACCCCCACGTTCATGTTGGGATTGCTTGGAAGTAGGATGTCGGAGAAACAGTCCACGCTGCCCCGGACGCTCCAATCGTCGGCAATATCCAAAATATTGACATAAGCGGGTTCCTTCCAATGTGTCTCCTTGCATTTGGTTTACTGTAAATGAACGGGTCTGTCTTGCTTTAATAGATACAGGTAGTGAAGTCACCTTAATTCAGGAGAGTCTAGTAAAAACTTTGAATTTGCAACCCATCAAACCTTGTAAAGATAGATACCAGGGTGTTACGGGAGATGAGTTAAAAATTAAAGGTAAAGTAGTCATAACAGTACAAGTAACACCCCAGTTGAAAGTCAGACACCATGCTATTGTGGTGGATGATAAATACTTTAATGCAGACTTGCTATTCGGAGCAGATCTCCTTGGTAGATTTAGAGTAACCTGGGAACGTAAAAGGAAACTTTTCATTTGGGCAGGCCAGTCACATGAATATGGGAAAGTAGTAATGAGAGATCACATGCAAGGAATCAAATGCGTCAATAGATTGTCATTAAAGCCCGATGTACCTTGTCCACCACAGTTGAAGAGGCTCCATATTGATAGGAAGACTATTGTACGAGGCCACCATGCACCGATTTTATCCATCAAGGTGAAAGTAGAGATAGGTCAAATTCTGAGCATACGATTCACGCATAAAAGTTTCAACCAACAACCAGAGATATGTGTTAGAGTACAGCCAGATTCACGTATATATTTGCCAGTAAGTAATTGTACCGATAAATCAGTGTATTTGAGAGTTGGCACTGTCATTGGCGAATATGAGTTAATCCCGGAGGAGATAATCTCGTATGTTGACACTAAGGGAAATCACTTGGGACATATTCAACAGGTCTATGACAAATTGTGTAAAGTAAAGTTTTCAACTGAATTCTCCCTTTGTGCACCTCATCACCTAGCCATTCAAACAGAAGGGGAGAGGAGATCCTCAAACCAATTAAAAGTCAATGTAGGTGCTGATCAGAGAGTACCGTCCTCTGACTGTGTAATTTGTGCCGGAATTCCCAACGGTACAGTAAAGAAGGTAAGACATGTCCAAGAGATTTCCAACAGTATGATACCGGAATGTGACGAAGTAAAAGGCGGAACCACTAGACAAGAGAAGTTGAATGAGTTAATTAGAAACCAACCGTGGAACCATCTAGACCGAGAAATGCGTAAACATTTGCGGAAAGTAATTCTAGCTCATGATTCCTTATTTGTTTTAGGACCACATGAAATAGGGTCAATTGCTGGTATACCCGCTAACATTCAGCTCGCCAACCACAATCCTGTCCGAGGACCACAGTATAGACACCCCGAGAAAGCAAAGGAGATAATTAAAGAAATGATAACAGATATGAGGGATCGTAATATCATTGAACCATCGACTGCCGCCTGGTTATCCCCCATTGTTCTGGTAACAAAACCCAACGGTTCAAAGCGTATGTGCTTAGATTTTCGAGCGGTCAATAAGCATTTGAAGGTCGACATACAACCCTTGCCACGAATTGACGAATTAGTAGAGAAAGCTGCAGGAAATAAATATTATGCCACATTAGATTTGAAGGATGCATATTATCAGGTCATCCTTAACGACAGCAGCCGAGATCTAACTACTTTTAGCGATGGGTACAATCTATGGAGGTTCACACGCCTTCCGTTTGGACTCTCAGCTAGTCCTGCCGTTTTCACTCGAGAAGTAAACCGAGTATTAGCTCCATTAGCAGTTGAAGACTGGGTACGAAACTATCTTGATGATGTAATAGTATGGGCTCCTGACTTCCCCACCTTGTTGCAAAGACTCACCAGAGTATTTGAGAGATTTGAAGAGATGGGTATTAAACTAAATTTGTCTAAGTGTCAATTTGGCCATAAGCAAGTTAAATTCTTAGGACATGTAGTTTCAGAGAGAGGCATTGAGCCTGACCCAGAAAATGTCCAGGCTTTGACTGATTGTAAACCCCCAACTAATGTTAAACAAGTCCGCCAATTTTTGGGTATGTGTGGATTTTACCGTAAGCATGTTCCCGAGTTTGCCAAAGTAGCTTACCCCCTCACTGAGTTAACGAAACAGACTGTTGATTTTGCATGGTCCAGTGAGTGTCAAGAAGCATTTCAGAAGTTAAAGCAAGCACTAGCTTCATACCCAGTTCTTGTCAAGGCCGATATTTATAAACCATTCGAACTGCATAGTGATGCCAGCAATTTCTGCGTAGGCGCTTCCCTTAATCAGATACAAGAAGATGGCTCTTTACGACCGGTGGGTTATTTTTCTAGAAAGTTAAAGCCGGCAGAAACTCGTTATTCCACCACAGATAAAGAAGCGTTAGGCATTGTATTAGCGTGCAGGTTCTTCCATCATTTTCTTTGGGGTACGCAGTTTACAATTAAGACAGATCACCAACCTCTAACCTCCGTCTTTAGAAAGAAAACCAAAAGTCAGCGAATGAACCGTTGGATCTTAGAAATGAGAGATTACGCTTATAACATTGAATATAAACCCGGTAGAGCTAATGTAGTGGCTGATGCATTAAGTCGACCAGTCAGAACCTTGAGAAAAGTCATGCACGACCATGTTGCCGCTCAACTTCCCACACTAGAAGGTTTCACACAGGCAGACTTTGGTAAAGAACAACAAAAAGAACCCAGGTGGCAAGAGTTAAAACAGTATTTAGCAGGAGGAAAAATTCCACAACATAAGTACCCAAAGGCCACCGTTGATAGCTTTGAAGTAATAAATGGAGTATTGTACCTAGTAAAAGAACAACTCGATAAAGCATTGAAGTATTGTCTCGTAATCCCGCAACATTTACGTAAAGCCGCATTAGAGTTGGCGCATGACAATGCCACCTCAGGTCATTTAGGACGGTGGAAGACCATCACCCGAGTAGCAAATTTGTTTTATTGGCCTAACTACCGTAAAGATTGTGTTGATTATGTAGCATCATGCGAGACGTGTCAAAGGTTCAAGGGAACTAAGGGACTTACGCAACTTTGGCAAGAACTACCAGTCGTAAGCAAACCACTAGAACGAATTTCGGTGGATTTAACCGACATGCATTCCGGGATCAATGATTACCGATATGTGTTAACGATCATAGATCATTACTCAAGGTTCGTTAACTTCTATCCATTGCGCACGAAGACAACGCAAGAAGTTACCCGTGAATTTGAAAAGTTTGTTAATGTCTTCGGTAGTCCTAAAGTAGTGATTGCGGATAATGGAGGAGAATTTACTGCCGCACAATTCAGGGAGCTCTGTCGATTAACTAACATTCAAGTGTATTTTACCTTGCCTTACCACCCCCGAGGTAACAGTATCACGGAGAGAATGCACCGAACTTTTAAGAACATTTTGTCAATAATGTGTGAAGATAACCCGCGTCGCTGGCCACGATTCTTGGGTCCGACCCAATATGCGTTGAACACTTCTGTTCACACAACGACTGGAGTGCAGCCACACTTCGCTTTCTTCTCCCGGCATGCACAGAGACAAGTGGGTATTGAGTTACCAATAATAGAAAACGAGAGTACGGAAGGGTTGAGAGAAGCTCACAAAGTAATTAAGGAAACTTCTGAACGAATGTCTAGAGAATTCCGGAACGTAGCAAACCGAGATAGAGTCAATCAGACAGTACAGCTAGGGGAAACTGTTTGGGTGAGAGATGAAGTTACTATCCCAGGTACCAGTAGAAAATTAAATGCTAAGTGGAAGGGCCCATATACAGTAACTGAAGTAATACGTAATGGTGCAGCGTATGAGTTAACCCACCTTTCAGATGAGACAGAAGTAATTCGACGAGCAGCAGAAAAGGTGAAAAGATGTATCAACAGAGATATGTTTGGCCAGGTAAATGACATCCAGGTTCCCCCTGATGATTCTTCCTCAGAATCAGAACCTGATGAGAGAGATGCTATACGGGATGAGGAGAGAACAGGAGTTGCTCCTGCTCCCCGATTTCCCGTAAGGATGAGAAAACCAGTGGTGAGACTGGATCTTTAAAAGCAGTGAGCTTTTAAGTGACCCTCATTGGTTGATAATGAAGTGCACAATCAGTTATAAGTAACTTGTGGTAAAGGGAGAGGTAAAGAATTGATGATTTTTTTTTATTAAAAGTAGTTTGCAGAGGAAGGGTCAATTTGCAGTAAAGACAGAGATTGGAAGATGTATTGGCAGTTATGCAATCATCTGAAGGGTATCTGTTACTAGTATGAGTAAAGATACCAGTGGTGAATTCTCAAGTTCCGGTTGGTAAGTCCTACGTAGGCTGGGTGTTGTTGGTATATAGGTGTAGAGTTCGTGACTTTCAGGGAGTAGTCGGGCATAGAAATATGGTGCTATTACTTCTACATGGCAAATGCCATAAGTACAGACAGTTTTTGGTTTGGTAGTGTTCTCATGAGGACCGTTTCGTTAGCATTGAATTCTTGGGAATACCCGCTCGTTCGGAGTCCCTGGAATGGTGCTGCCTCTCGCGAATGCGACACAACTCTTTAGATTAAGGGCAACAAATCATTCCTTTGACTTGATGGGGTCCGTACATCTATGTCCTAGCTTGAGAAATCTATGTTAAATCTCAGTGTGTCCTGTCAGCATTGGACCAATCACGTAAAAGAAACTTTCATGATCTATGATCATTGAAATTTGAGTTCTGTAAGGAAATTTTGAGTGTACACTTTATCTACCGATGTGAGGATATATTTTGTAACATGTAACCCCATTTATTATTATATGATATGAGGTATCTAACTGAAATCATTATTATTCTATGATGTATGTAACACCATTTATTATTATATTATATGATATGATGTACGTAACACCATTTATTATTATGATATGATAGGATGTATTTACCACCATTCAGTATTATTATGACATGATGTACCTAACCCCATGTGCTATTATTTTTGGTGCTATTTTGTAATATGTATCCCAATATATTTTTTTATGAAGGTGGGTCACATTCTAGTAGTATGTGAACAGATTTCCATTTCTTGTACCTAATCCTGACCACCGGCAGGGAATTATTTTTCTATTTTATTGATATAATTGGTGCAATGTTTTGTATGAGCATTTATACTTTATATTAATGATTTAATGTGTATGTCACTACTTACGTGTTTTCTGAACGTTACCGCATAATATAAATCTTGAGGAAGGAGGAAGCTTTGTAATGGTCATGATAAGAGCTAACCTGAAAACCTTAAGGATTCATATTACGCTCAAACATCCACAAAACCTCTTGAGTCCCCCAGTGGAAACGTACTCCGTTTTCTCGGTTCCTTGGTGACGTCACCGAGAGCAGAAGCTGTATGCGGGGACCTGTTGCCACCCAACACTTTGTAATCAATTTAATTGTGCTTTCGATAGCTGAGTCAGAGCATTGTTAGTGAAGATAATAGTAGAGAATGGAAATGAGTTCATAGTCTCAGTTTCAACGTCAGAGTGTACAGTAAATTAATTCATCGGAATAGGAGTAGCTGGACTCCCTGGCCTGTTTTGAGTGAGGGCGCCGCGGGCATTTCAACCGTTAGTAAGTGCCCGTCCCTTCATCCATACAGGTAGGCAAATCCACGCTGTGTTGTAATTTGCCCTTCTTTAAGTGATTTGACCCAATTAATAGTTGATTGTGCAAGTGTTACAGTAACGTAGTTGATATGCTCTGAGTAAAGTCATATTTACGTCTTTAACGTCCCCTGAAACGTGATGTTGTTGTCACACTGTTAGTAAGTGCCCGTCCCTTCATCCATACAGGTCCCTAACGCAGCCTAGGCCGTGTCTGTAGGGTGGATGTTGCATCCACAATGTCTGGGGAGATGTCCGAGGTCCAGTAGGATCTTTTACCTTCGTGAGACCCGGCCGTCAGACACTCCAGACTACCTATAGCCCCCATAGCTGGCTCGTCTGTCCCTAACGCTCGGCCCACGAGGTGACGCCGGATCACCAAGCCACACACCACTACCAGCCCCCATCATTGGTGGATGAGTGTCTAACTCAGTAGGGTTATGTGTGTGGTGGAATTAATCCACTGGGATCTCCAGAGTCGTTGGAAAGTACTCCATGGTGGCTGGACCCCATGGCTGTTGCTTGAGTATCACACCTGACGACTGAGTATTGTAGTGGCAGTTGGCCTAGTATTTTTGGTGCTAAGTGGCTGTAATAATTGTGTGTTGAGTATGTCCACCCAGTAGGGTTGGAAGTGTTATTATGTCCACCCAGTAATGGTGTGAGTATGTTGAGCCTGAGGGCCTAGTACTAGATTTCGTCTGTTAATACAGATAAATCCTTTCTTTTAATTTCATATTCATGTTTAAATAAACTTTGTATTTGTATAATTGTGTCTATTAATTACCTACAGTATTTACCGTTATTTTCTACCCTATTGCTCGATACTATCATTACACCTACCCACGAGCCTCCTATCGTCACGCTACCAATGATGATAAGTATAAGAGTAAAAGGAATTGTTACTGGCACACAGAGGCCCTTAAATGGTGGCAGTACCAGCCCTCATACTCACATCGCTCCTGAACTAAGAAGACCTCTCACCAAGACCTCCTGCTGGACCCGGAACTGTGAAGACCGCCCTCTCCCTTGTGCCATTGTTGGCCATCTTCCCGGACCGGACCACCCACGACTGTCATCGTCCACAACAACTCACGAGCGTTCTCGGTTTATCGAGCATTAGCTTGCCCTCCCCACTGGTGGTGTGAGTGACCCACACTCCAGCTGGAGAGCAGTTATAGCACGATATTCCCGGCGTGGTTTGAGCTCTTTTCCTTCTACTACTATTTTTCCTTTTTCGCTCTGGCCTAGGGACCTGCACCCTCAAAAGAGTATTCGTCCTGCGGTCCCCCCTGTAACTGTTCACCTCCCTCCCAGGAGATTGTGAACACGAAAGGGGGTTGGAGCAAAACCCATCCCAGCCGAGTCTTTCCAGGAAAACCGTGATCGTGCGGGTCCACCTGGAAAGAGGGTAGCAATCCTTATCCTTCCCAAATAGGCACACTTAGCTCACGTCTATAAGTGAGCAGTCACATACACTAGGAAGTAGGCTTCCCCAACGGGGCTCCGGGAGAGAAGCTCAGGAACCACTCTACGACCACCAGCCAGTGGGGAGTGCTGAAATTCCTCTGCTATTTACTCAACCGGAATAGGTAGGATCTAATAAAAAAAGAAAAAAAAAAAAAAAAAAAACGGTTATGGAGCGCGTACACCCTCCTAACTGCGACCCCCGCCAACCTGACGACCCGAACTACGACAGGCTTCGCACAGAGAAAGCGGACCAGTTACGCGCCTTCAATGAAGCCCTAAAAAGTAGGAACACTGCCACCACCTCCAACAACTCCACCACCACTGCTACCGCCACTGAGGACAACTGGACGAAGGTAGAAAACAAGAAACGCCGACGTGCTTTTTCGGGAAACGAATGCCGTCAAGCAGCCCAAAAGGCACCCACCACCACCACCAGCTCACCTCCAACGACACTGCCAAAATTCCGGATCACGAAAACGGACGCAAAAACAACTTTGCCGCCGTCACAGAGATGGAAAAGCTAAATCCACTGGCCAAGTTCTCAGTGCGGCCCAACCTAAAGGGGGAGATGATTATTCACCCCAAAGACAAGGACTCCGCCACCACCCTCGACACTTACCTGCAAAACACCACCACCGTTGCATCAACCAAGCTGGACCCCGCCCAAAAACTGATGAAGTCGGTAGTCCTCCGGTACCCAAAGGAACTACCTCTCGAACCCCTGGAGAACCACCCGAAGATCTTAAAAGCCGAGAGATGCTCTCCCCTATCCGACAAGACGGCCACCACAAAACAAGTGCTCATAACGCACTACGGCTCACCCCCCAGCACCATAGACCTCAAAACCTGGGGGATCTACGAAGTGAGGCCCTTCGTCCCAGAACCCCTGCGGTGCTTCAGATGCCAGAAATACGGGCACCATCAGACAAGGTGCACGTACAAGGAAATCTGCGCAGTCTGCGCACAGAAGCACGGCACACACTCCTGCCTCACCAAGTTGAAAAATGGGGAAAAAATTGCCTGGAATCCTGGATGCTCCGAGAGAACAAAGAGGTTCCAGGCAAACCGACCAGCAGCAAGACCGGCCCCCACCGCCTACACACCAGCCCCACCAAGCACCTTCGTGTGGGGAACCCAAAGGCCAAAACAACAAAGACAACCTCCTCAGCCAGTCAACACCCAAAGTGCAGCCCAGTTTCCTGGCCTCACTACGGCCACACCTCAGCCACCCAAGCAGCAGACAACGACAACCACGAGAAAGACAAAAGAAGCACACACCAAGGCACCAGAAGGAATGATACACGTATCAGACCTAGCCAAGGTACTGACAACCTTCGTGGAGGACCTAGCCGGAGTTCTGGGCCACAAGATTCAACCCACACAGCTCCAAACACTCATGGGGAGCGTCCTTGGGCAAGTCGCCACAGCTCCAGCCACCTCAGTGGAGCAAGCCACGCCGGTCCTCACACGAGTGACAGCCGACGTACACTCTACACCGAAGAAGGCCACCAGAGAACCCAAGATACCGACAGCTCCCAGAAAGAAACTGGACGTTTCAACTCCCCTGAACCGAACCACGGCCCAGAAGGCAAAAACCACAGAACACGAAGATATGAACCTGATCCAGTTGGAATCGAACTTGGACATCTCCATCGAGGACCACCAGAAGTCCCCGATGAAACAGTGGTGGAAAACATCAGCACCCTGAACATCCTAACATGGAATGCTCAGGGCATCAAAAACAAGAAACACCTCCTACAAGAAGCAGCAACCAAGGACAAGCTTGACATTTTATTGCTACAGGAAACACTTCTACAAGAACACCACTGTTTCAAATTCAGTGGTTACAAGACATACAGGAGGCATTTCACGCAGGCGTCAACAAGAGGATGTATGATCTTGGTCAAGTCAAGCATACCCTCCGCCGATGTCACGCAGCAATTTCCATGTGGGGAAAACATCGAGACACAGGCCGTCAAAGTAACCCTCCAAGAACGGGAATTAACTGTTCACAACATCTACAAGAACCCAAGGGGCTCACTAGAGGTTACTCAATTATTTGCTTCGGCCGCTGACCACGCCACACTCATAGGAGGGGATTTCAACGCACATCATCCCTTCCTAAGCTCGGCAAGCCCCACAAATGAAGACGGCCTACACCTATACACCACCTTTCAAGATACACCCGAGATCTGCCTCCTGAACACCGGAGAGCCCACTCACACTAGGGGAGGAAGGCCAGATCTAACCTTCGTCTCCAGTGCACTACAGCCTTCGGCCTCCTGGCAGCTACACCCAACGCTGACCAGCGACCACTTCGCCACCCTAACAACGCTGAAGGTGAACAAACTCCCCACTCCACCCCCCCCCCCCCCCCCCCGAGATGGAGATACAATACCCAAAAGGCAGACTGGGGACTCTTTAAGAAACACCTGGCTAAGTGGCGCGAAAAATCACAGCCGGCTGGCGCAGCACCCGTGGATGAGACAACCCTCCACCAACAATAACCCATCCCAACCCAGAAGAGGAAGCCGAGAGACTTGCAAAACTGTTCTCTGACCGAGCAGCAACGAAAAACCTCCCGAGACATGCGGAGGAGACACAACGGCGTCTGCGACAGGTCAGACTCCAGATGATCGAAGAGGCCTGCAACAGTGAAGATGACACTGACAGACCATTCAACCAGCAAGAACTCCAGAAGTCGCTAAAACGAAGCAAGGACACAGCTCCAGGGGCCGACAGGATAACCTACTCCATGCTTTCTCATGCCGGTACAGCCGGACACGAGGCTCTGCTGCAAGCCATCAATGCTTCGTGGACAGCACAAAGACTCCCACCGGAATGGAAGAAGGCAGATATACAGCCCATTCCGAAGCCCAGAGAACCAGACAAACCGAGGCCCATCTCCCTTCTCAGCTGCATAGCGAAGACGGGAGAAAGAATGGCTCTCAACCGACTCAAGTGGAAAGTAGGCAGCCCACACCCTCACATCTTTGCTTACACCGAGAACACCGGCACAGGCAACAACATCGCCGAGATACTCAGCACAGTGGACAACAAACCAGCTCTGGTGGTCTTCCTCGACCTGGAGAAAGCCTTCGAACTAGCAAATCCATTGGCCATTACAACTACGCTCACTAAAAAAGGCGTCAAAGGAAGGTTGCTGGGGTGGATCCAGAACTACCTCACACAGAGAGAAGCACGAGTATGCTTTCAGGGAGCAACCTCAAGCTACAGGGTCCATGAAAACGGAACCCCACAAGGAGGCATCCTCAGTCCAATGCTGTTCAATGTCCTGATGGAAAATCTAGTCAAACTTCCTTTCAGACAAACAGCCAAGCTCCTATTCTATGCAGACGACTTACAGATTATAGTAAGAGGATCGAACAGACTAGCCAACACGCAACACGCACTCCAACTTATAGAAGAGGAGTGCAACAGACTTGGACTCAAGATAAATCCAGCCAAGTCGAAAGCGATGGCCATCTGCACAGACACACCAGACAAGATGCTCTCCATACAAAACACGCCGGTAGTCTGAACCAACACCCACCAGTGTCTTGGAATCTGGTTTGACCAGAAACTCACCTTCAAGCCGCAACTCGAGTATATCAGGCACAGGACGAAGAGCAGACACAATATAATGAGGTCGCTCACCAGCAAATCCGCAGGAGCAAACCTTCATGTGCTCAAAGCCTACTACACGGCCGCCATCAGATCGCTGGTAGATTACAGTGCTCCAGCACTCATTGGACTGAGAGAAGACCAAATAGCTAAGCTAGAAGTCATCCAAAACAATGCTCTCAGGACCATGCTCGGAGCACCCATGTGGACCAGAATTTGCAATTTGCAAATCGAAACCGAACTTCCACCCCTGGCAGTACGAGTCAAGCAGGTGACAGCCGGTCTCCTCTCCAAAATCTGTAGAGCAGACAAGCCCACAGTTGCCAAAATTCGAATCAGTGCCTCCCTCCACCTCGACCACAGAGTGCGAGGGGCCACCTGGTCGCACGAGGCAAGCGAGGTCATCCGACACCTGCACGCAGAAACACTCGTCAAGAACAACCAAGACACACGAGACAATGGCTACGCTGTTCCTCCACCATGGAGCCCTCCACCAGCCACATTCAAAATTACCGACCTAGGCGATAGTAAAGCCAACCTTCAGAAGGAGGAGCTCAAAAAAATAACTCTCGAAGCCATAGCCACCGAGACACCGGCTGATGCAGCATCATACTTCACAGACGGCTCGGTGGACCCAAAACATCATAGATCCGGAGCGGCCTTCTACACCCAAGGTCAGACCCTCCGATGGAGACTTTCCAATGACTGCTCCACCCTACAAACAGAGCTGGTAGCAATCTCAAAGGCCCTACAACACGCTGCAACACTACACAACAAGTCCATCATAATTCACACGGACTCGAGATCGGCCATGCAGGCGCTGCAACACAGTCAACCAAGAGACAACGTCCACATCATCACCTCGATCCTCGCACAGCTACAGGAACTCCAAATCCAAAACCGCCCAGTCGTCTTACACTGGATTCCCAGTCATGTAGGGATCGGAGGAAACGACGTGGCAGACGAAGCAGCCAAGGCAGCTACACGTTCTAGTAGCGTACACATCCAAGTTCCAGCAAGCGTGCAACAGATCAAGAATCACCTCAGAAAGACTAGCAAGCTCCACATCAAAAAGAGCTTCCTTCACGCATTCAACGCTGGTTCCCAATCAGCCAAATGGTACCTGGCGGCCACAAAAGGGGAACCACCTTTTGCTGACAAGAAAACTCCAAGACAAACCCAAGTCAGCCTTCATCGACTACGACTAGGGTACAATTGCTCCTGGCAGATGATCGGAAATGACGTCATGGATTGCACCTACTGTCAGGAGCCAGCAGCCAACCCACTTGAACACTATCTCCTCGACTGCGAGGTCACACAAAGCCTCCGAAACAGAACTCAAATCTCCCAAGAAACACACACAACACCAGCGGCCACTCTAACCCGAAAGGCCCAAACAGACCACATTCACCACCTACTCCGGATCATCACACGATACCCACCACCCAGATAGCTTAGAAAGTATCCTCTCCCAGCAAGTGCGGACCCCAGTTCGGGGGGCGCGCCACTCCGAAACTGGCCACGTCCAAGAGTGGGGGTTGGTGGTGAGCGTCCACTGATCGGGGGTCCGCTCACACTTGCAACCTGCAGTATCCTTCCAGTCTGCAGGTGGGACCACCTCCAATCCCAATCCGGTCTGGTTTCTCCTGGAGCTCCAGCCGGAACCACCAAACGGGCCGCCTATAGGCAAAGGCCTGTGTCGGACTGCGGTCCGACAATCTCAACAACAACAACAACGTAGGTAAATCCAGCCCTCCGTGCGTCTACGTCCTGGATTGGCCAATCAGCGGTGCCCCACGGTGGCGTGATAGGGAGAGTGTCCCTACTCTCTAAGACCTCTTCTTTTCCTTCTTTCATCCCCCTCATGCATTCCGTTCCTTGAACGGAAGGCGTGACTTAGCGATACGGTCGATCCGGCAAGGGAATCTGTGATAGTGCAGGGCTCCCCTTGTCTGGTGGTCACCGGTAGGTGGCAACATAAATAGACATAACTTATAGTCACAGGTAACCTGGGCGCAGAACCCTACGAGCCCGACGCCCGTCAAAGAGGGGGGGGGGGGGGGCGGGGTCACTGCTCCCAGGCAGGAACCCTGTGTTATAGGTAGGAGTGATGTAAACAGGGAAGATAACCACAAGCATTAGGATTAAACACAGAGAAAAGAGACACCCTATTGGAAGAGGAAAAGTGGCAGAAATCACATATAACAAATTACAAGTCCCATTAACAAGAATATTTAGTACCAACGAAGGTTTCAAAGTAATCTGCAAAGATGACTTTGAATCAGACAAAATCCTCTCAAAAGAAGCCAGAGATGTTTTTTACAATGAAGGACTTGTTGTTGTCATGCCCCCACAACAAAAAGCAAAAAGATCAGTTTTTGTTCGCTAAGTCGACCAAGAGATCGGGAGGAAGAAATCTGAAGGTCTGAAAGATGAATTGGAACGTCAAAACAGTTGGATGAAGATCGAGAACGTTATCAAATTAAAAGACGACACTCATGTTTTCAAGATTACCTTCGAAGAAGTTTCAATGGCTGAAAAAGTAATACAACAAGGCTTTCTAATATTTAACATATCAGTAACACCTCATCAAATATAGAAGGAAACTTTATCAATCTGCAAACTTGCTTTTCTTGTTTCAAGTATGAAGAACACACAACCAGAGAGTGTCCAGAAAAAGAGAAAGTACTGTTCAGACTGTGCCTGCGACGACATACCTACACTGAATGTAAGAACACACATGTTGGCTGTCTCAACTGTAAGAGAAACGGGAATGCACATATAGGACACAGGACGTCAGCAATGGAACTCCAATGAAAATGCACATGATAAAGTACAAGGAACAAGAAACAAGGAAAAGGGAACAAGAAAAGAAAGACACGACATACGTTGAAATAGCCAAGACAGCTGTCCAAGAGGCTCACAGACTAGAATCCACCATCTTTAATTTAAGTGAACCAATACACGACAAGGTAATGATCAGTATGATCCACGCTCATCTACACAATATCACTGCACCCGGATCATACAATGAGGAGTTAAGGAAAATGTTCAAATTGAATAGCCTAAAGGAGATGATATTCCCAAAGAATCCAGAATCCGAATAATTATTTCAGGCAACATACTCAAGTGAACTGAAAAAAAGGCTACAGCTAGGAAAAATGTATGAACAAAGGAGCAACAGCTGGTACACGAGAAATACAAGCGACTGATAGAAAACCCCAGACAAATGACTAGAAGTGACAGAAACAACAAAAGGACAGTCTACAATACAAAGGATAAAGAGGTGAAAAGATAAGATGGAGACTGATCACAACAGACAAAATGAATCTGCGAAAGACATTGGATTAAAGGTGATCACTACACCAAAACATGGAATCCCAACATCGAGACCAACAGGAAGGACAATAGCTAAAAACAGTGAAGGAGGGATATACAAGTGGACATATCAAGAAAAATCCCTAAACGAAGAATACGTTTGGACACTAATCACTATGGACAAATTAAAGATTACGACCAATGACTTTAAAATACTAGACCAGTCAGAGTTTAGAAGAGTCAGAGCGGGAAACAGGATGATAGGTCTCCACTCCAACTGCCACAATCCAAGTTTAAGAAATGATGGAAAACAGACAAACAGTAAGAACTTTAAGAATAATACAACACAACGTAAGAAACTGGAAGACTGAGAGAATTAACCTAAGTAATATATATCTAGAAATTGACCCTGACATTATACTAACAAACAGTCACGGTGAGAAAGACAAGAACATAAAACTCTACAACTATTATGTAAAAGAAACAAATAAATCGGGCGAGAACAATGACGGAGTAGCTGTAGCGGTTAAGGAAACTTAAGATATAAACTAATCGATGACTTCCAGGATGAATTTCTCACAATAAAAATAAATACAACTCAAGGAGACGTAATCATTGCTTCTACTTATCTGCCACCAAGACAACCCTACTTACCTATAGAAGACCTATTAAAATTGGTTAACAACAGTCAACCTATGTACATCTTAGGAAACTTTAACGCCAGACACAGGATTTTCGACAATACAAATAATAACGCCGTGGGAAACGCCCTTAAGCAATTAATAAACCTAAGGAAAATCAATCATCTAGGTCCTAACTTTCCATCCTGGAGAAATCACAATACACATTCGACACCAGGCAAAATTTTTACCAACAACAAAGTCTTTTTCAATTACCATATAAAACAAGGACCTCTCACAGGCAGCGTCCATCTACCAATTATACTAACACTGTCAACAAGCCCCATACAGATACCAATAAAAAAGAGAATGAAAATGAGCATAACAGACTGGGACAGTTACAAAGAAGACTTAGGTAACCACCATTCGATTAACCTACAAAGGAAAACAACAGAAGACATAGACTCAGAAATTGACAGACTGCACTCAGCAATAAAAACATCTATAACCACACTCCTATTTCACACTTCAGAACATTACCCAACAATAGGCAAACAGAAGAAGTTAAATTAATCCAAACCCATTACAATGAAATAAACAGATACATGGAAAGACACGGCAGTAACAGATGGCTATATACGACGCAGACAGCACTACAGATAAAATAAAGAGACGCATGTAAGGAACCAAACAACAAAATGGAATGATATTATAATGGCGGCTGACAAGACTAAAGACACAAAAACATTTTGGACTTCATAAACAAGATGATGGGGCACAACAAGTGTAAGGGCGGAAACGATCTTCCTGCTCGTTACCGTTGCTTACTTGCTCGTTTGGTGGCGCGACCCCCACTTGGGGGGGTTGGACGAAGGTGTGAACGTCGCTGCTACCTGTGCAACCGGCAGATCCTACTCAGCCGTCAGTACAGTCACTACCTCCCACTCTGTTCGTCAAATTCTGGCTGTGATCTCATCAAGGCTCGGGACTCGTGGGCTGTGTCCCCAGACCTTCACCTAACAGACTATCAATCCTCTGTACCCCATACCACGACCGTCAGTTCATCTCCTCCATCTGTGCCCCGGTGTTCTTCTGTATCAAGACATTGGCCTCTGTCGCTCGAGTGAGGACCTTCCCCCTGAGAGTGGATCACTGTGTTCGAGAACCTTCCCCAGGGGCCGCTGCCGTAGGAAATATTTGTTCATTGTTTGATTCTATCAGTTGTTGACTCCCATTAATTGTTTGATTCCATTAATTGTTTGATTCCATTAATTGCCGACTCCCTTTAATTGTGTGATTCCATTAATTGTTTGACTCCCGTAATTGTTTTTTGATGTTTGTTGAGTGGTGTCAGAGTTTTGTGTTATATTTTATATTGTAAAGAGATGTCAATCTCAAACGGTTGTTTGTTATTCATCAGAAAACCATGGTCCTTGACTTTCCGTTTTTAAGATCCTGATTAGTCTGGTAAGGGATTTCTATCCCTAAGTCCCAGGCCTTTACAACAAGTGAAAAACACCATACATTAAAGACCATAATGGAACAAAACTGTACGAGGAAAATGAACAAGAGTCAGCAGTCAAAAGGGAATGGGTAAAAGTTTTTAAAATATCATATGAGGAAAATTAAGATTTTGATAGTGAACACGAAGAAGGATAGAAGATAAAATGGGAAGACACGTATACATAGAATCATCCCAAAGCAATATATAGACTATAACTTACTACCTAATATTCAAATAACCATGGGAGAAATGATGCACTGTCTGAGGAAGTTTAAGGAAAAGGCCCCTGGGCTCACAGGTATTACACGAAATATGATCATAAATCTACCAGAAAACATCTTCAAAACATTATTGAACATCTATAAAGGATGCTTAATAACGGGTTACTTTCCAGACAAACTAAAATATGCTAAAATTATATTTATTCCCAAGGAGGGTAAGGACAATAAGGAAATATTAAACTACAGGCCAATATCTTTATTAGAAATTACCGGGAAACTATTGGAAAAAAAAAATTTAATTCAAGGCTTATAACCTTTTTTAACACCTGGGAAAACAAACAATAGACTATATGGATTTATGCCTAATAGAAACACCGTGACTGTAATAGCTACAATAACAGAAATAATGGCAATAGAAAAAAGCAAGGGGAACCAGATCAATATAATTTTAAGGGACGTTTCTAAGGCTTTTGATATAGTTTGCCATTTGGGCTTAAAATATAAAATATTAAAATTGGGATTTAACGAACACTTGCTAAGAATATTGTGTGACTATTTAGATTATAGGAGAGCACAAATTCAAATTGGAAACTTTATGGGATCTTTGTTTAATCTCGAGAGTGGAGTACCTCAAGGAGGATGCCTTTCTCCAACATTATTTACAACTTATACCTCAGACACACCTCAACCAACCCCCATTAGCGAATATGTAATGTTTGCTGATGATATCACTCAAATAGTATCATACCCAGGAAAATTAACCCAATTTATCGCACGCTACACGGCAACGGCTATAAAAAACATAAATGACTTAGAGAAAAAATGGAAAATCGGGACAAATAAGAACAAATTCAAGATAATAGCCAAAATCAAAACAAGTCCAGTAATAGTCGACGAGGAACTATACCGATACGGCACTGAAGGCAGGATGCTTGGACTAAAACTAACAAAAAGAGGATATATAACACACATGTAAGATAAAGAACAACAGGCAAGAAGATTATAAAAAATAAAACTTCGCATTAATAACAAGAGAAAGATTTATATAGCCCTTGTCAAATCAATTATGGACTACCCACCCATCCCATTGAACACCCTTAGTAAAACGAGCATTAAAAGGTTACAAACAGTACAAAATATAGCCCTTAGATTTATATATAACATAAAATATACAGACCACATCAATAATCAACAGCTACACAAGAGAGCAAACCTCCTAGCAATCAATGTAGAAATACACAACAAAGCCGCAAATATTTAGAACAAAGTGACTGAACTCAACACAGAAACTTACCAAAACTGGATAAATAATATAGACAACGAGGAATTCCAAGAACGCAGTTGGTTTAAATCTGCCAGAAAGAAAGTAATTGAACCACCTCCTGCCCCAATATACACATAAAACATTAATATAGAGAATAAAAGATGAGTGACCTACCAGCTCCACTAAGAACCTGGCAGGCCTCTCCATACAGTGTACCTTTTAAACTAACTCAATGTGACTAACCTCCCAGCCACACAAGGACCTGGGAGGGCTCACTAACTCCACCAGAGTAAAACAAAAACAAAAAATATCCATGTAAGAAGTATAATAAGCAGCACCATATAAATAAACCCATATTAACACAAATGTCTGGCGACCCAAGGGAGCAAAACAGATAAAAAAAAACAACAATAGGTAAGATACAGCGATCTGCCAGATTCTTTCACCACATTTCTTCAATCCCTAATAATCTTCTTTCACCTCTTAACTCATGACTCCAATGCCAATGTGATTGACTGACTATGAAAACGAAACGTAATTTGACACGCTATAAAGGTAAAATCTAAACTTTTTATTATAAAGATAAAATTCTTAAGATTCCCGTGTTGTCCGAAAGTAAAACTTTACCAAACAGTTGAAAGCACATTCTGGTTCATGGTTCACAGGGGGTCGTAAGGCGAATAATCTTCTTAATTGAAGATGTAAGGATACCCCTAATTATTTGACTTAAGCCAAAACCCAAAATTTACAAACAAAAATTGCCTAAAAATCATGAGGCCCTTCAATATACGACTTGTTTGTTATATTGTCTCAAGTATATTCTCCCAGGATTGTGGTGAATTTTTACTATACCTCCATTTATCTAGTGTTGCACAGGTGCGTCCTCAAGTAGTCAGTATATAGGGGTTCAACTCTTAGATAAACAAGCATTTTCCGAGTCAGCAGATAACTGACAATGGATTGACGTCACTGACCACTCTGTGTCCAGTTGCCACCTTCCAACTCCTGAGCTCGTAAAACGTATCGTACCACATATGACCAGCACAGATTCAATGTATAACATTTTATATTGTTTGTAATAGAAACGAGAGTTGAACACTTGGGTGCTTTATTCAACAGAAACACAATATTTGTAATACAGTACCGGATTGCCTAACTACGACATTGTCAATAACAGCATACCTGGAGCTGGAGGAGGTCAACCCCACAAGGGGTCACAGCTCAAAGTTGAAGAAGCCACAAATCCAAAAACTGTGAGGGTAAACTTTTCGGAGTAAGAATTGTGAATTTTTGGAACAATTTGCCAGAAAGTGTTGTGACGGCACTGAGTGTGAGCTCATTCAAGGCCAGACTTAACCAACACTGGAGCAGGTTCAGATTATATTAAGGAACCAGAACATGCCCGGTACTTGCCAACAGTGCGTAATAGAGAAGTGACCGATCGCCCAGCCGGGCGAAGAGGATAAAAATAAAAAAGTAATTTGTATCTCTACAATAGGTTAACTTCAAGAAAGATTTCTTGTAACACGGTAACTTTCCTTGCACGTAAACATAACACCAAATCCCAACATGGAAACACAGGTGTTGGGATGTCAGACAGCTATCAAATAGGGAGGTACTACCGCCTGGGAAGATATTGGAAGAATAATGTGTTGTCTAATGGTAGACCCTGCTGCCATATGGCATCACGAAAATTGTCACTAAGTCCCAGGTTGCTGAACTGACTTTGTCTCATTTACACACAATTGCAGGGTCTCAATTGTTTCTCTTACTTTGACAACACAACATTCTTATTTTTATTTATAGTCCTTTATTGTTATTATTATTATTATTATTATTATTATTATTATTATTATTATCATTTTTATCATTATTATAATAATTATTATATTATATTGTATTTTTAATTAATATTTTTCTTAATTTTTATGTATTATTTTTATTATTATTATTAGTATTATTATTAGTACTGTAGTAGTAGTAGTAGTAATACTATATCATTATTATTATTTTATTATTATTATTATTATTAGTATTAGCATTAGTATTATTATTATTATCATTAGTATTATTATTATTATATTTTCGCCCCCAGGCCCTGATGTGGGTCATTGACCTATGCCTTGGTGGGCTAATCCCAGTATAAAAAAAAGGCAAATAGATTATTATGAATTATTGAACATCATCATGTCTAATCTTTTTACAGTACTGAAGTAAGATTACTTGTTTCTCCCAAATTATAACATTCGGTGCTCAAAATTTAGAAAACGAATTTGATTTATTTTTTTATTTTTATTTTTTCAGTTAAGTTTAGGAGGACGCAAGCTTATCTTAAATCCTGAACACTCTTTGGGGTATGGGTAAACTGATTCACTGTTTTCGAAACGTCAACAGCAGGTACAGACTGAAACCTGGGTAAATTTTTGAGAGTAGCCAAGTTAGATAGGTTAGGTGAGCACCAGAAACGAAGGTCAGATTCGTTCGAATCACAACAGGGATCATAGGAAAAACGTATTTGTGTGGAAAAAATCGAAACCTGGCTACTATCATAAATTGCCTGAAATCTGTGATTGACTTGCTATGAAAACGAAACGTACTTTGAAGAGCTATAAAGGTAAAATCTAAACTATTGATTACAAAGATAAAATTCTTAAGATTCCCCGTTGTCAGAGAGTAAAAATTTACCAAACAGCTGAAAGCACATCCTGGTTCATGATTCACAAGGAGTCGAATGATGTACGGCGACCTGTGGCGTAATGCTCAGTATGCTCGCCTCGCAAGCGAGCAGACCTAGGTTCGATCCCCGGGCAGGGTGAGATTGTGGGCAAGTTTCTTTACGCCATTTGCCTCTGTCTACGCACCAGTAATTGGGAACCTGCTGGTTGTTAATTGATTTGCGGATCGTGTTCTGGGCAAATGCACTCGCCAGTGCAGTTGGCGAGTTATCTGGTCTTCTCGGACTATTCCTTGACACTGGTTCATGCAACTCGTTAACTTAGGGTGTGGTTGTTGTGTTGGCGACAGCTTCTACAATCTTAAAAAAAAATCACGCCAAGGTGCCCCGTTGGCCGGCCAGCCTCGTTACACGAGGCGTAACCATTATTACTAGTAGTAGTCTTCGTAATTGAAGTGTAAGGATACCCCTAATTATTTGGTTTAAGCCAAAACACAAAACTTACTTCCAAAAATTGCCTGAAAATCATGAGGTACTTCAATATATGACTTATATGTTATATTGTCTCAAGTATATTCCTACTGTAATGTGGTGTATTTTATACTATACCTCCATTTATCTAGTGTTCCACAGGTGCGTCCTCAAGTGTTCAGTATATACGGGTTCAACTCTATGATAAACAAACACTTTTCACGTTAGCAGATAACTGACAATTGACTGCCGGCTGACAGCTATGGCCAAGTGGGTCTTGTAGCTCGCGCTGCCACCTCCCAGCTCCTCCGCTCGTAAAACATGTCGTACCTCACATGACCAGCACAGATTCAATATAATATTTTATATTGTTTGTAACGGAAACGAGAGTTTTAATACAGTACCGGATATCCTAACTACGACATTGTCAATAACAGCCACAAGTCCAGAAAACTGTTAGGGTAACCTTTTTCGGAGTGGGAATTGAATTCCCACTCCGAAAAAGTTTACCCACTCCGAAAAAGTTCACAATTCCCGGAATTGTGAACTTTTGGAACAATCTCCCAGAAAGTGTGGTGACGGCACCGAGTGTGAGCTCATTCAAGGCCAGACTTAACCAACACTGGAGCAGGTTCAGGTACATTCAGGAGCCAGTGCATGTCCAGTACTTGCCAACAGTGCTACCGATGGCCCAAGCGGTTAAGAACCGATCAGTGGTGAAGTGGATAAAAGTAAAAGTAAAGCATAATACTTTACAATAAATTACACATCTTTCTCCCCAGCCTTCATATGAGCTAAACAGAAGAAGAAATGTACTGAAACTTATCATAGGACATTATTTATTCTATAATTGATGTTCAGTGTCATAACTAGTACCTAGGATAAGAACATTGCATTAAAAAATAAGTGTCTTCATTACTCAACACAGCAAAATTATATTAAAGTCATAGGCTACAGAAATATCAAGAATGTTTTTACTGATCATTCTTGGAGTCGAACCTACTGTAAAGCCTACAAGAAAAATCAGTCAAATATGAGGACAGACGCCTAGGGCGCTCAGAACGACGTAGGGTTGACCGAGTGGGATAGTATATCAGACCATTGTCTCTCCTGGGGGTCTATGCCCCTCCAGTTGTTCAGCCTCCTCAACTATTAAATGGCTTTCTAAGCTTTATAAATGGTCCTTGTGAAGTAAAATGCTCGAAGTCAATCACTTTTCAGTCTCAATATCCATCGGTTTCGTCCCCTTTTGGTGCATGGTGGCGTAGAAACACAGTAGTCTCCCTTCCATCCCGAAGTCTAACATTGCCATAATCTGGATTGACGCCAATGAGCTTGACTTCATCTCATCTACAAAAGGTTCGTATTTGCTGTTACGTACTTGGCGTTTGAGGAACACAGATCCGGGGTGGTTTTCCAGGAGGGTTTTACTCAAAGAGGCGGATCTTCGCTGGTAACTAAACAACAGTCCTTGCTGGGTAGTATTAGTGGAAGTTAGTAGCAGTTATTGAATGCAGTGGAGAGCATCTGTGAGAATTACTTCCCATTGTGTAGTTAGCAGATATTTGGACTTGAGTGGTAAAGACATAGTTGTCCATATACTCTCGTTATACCGCTCTACTTGGCCGTTGCCTTGTAGGTTGTTAGCAGTTGTCCGACTCGTGGCAACTTCTCGTTTGTGAAAGAACTGCTAAAGCTCCTCCAACATGAATGACACCCCACGGTCTGAACGTACAGTTACCCACAGTTCCACCCGTTACAGTGGTTGGCGTGTTTTGTGTGATGTGTCAGATCTATTTACCTTATAATAAAACTCCCGGAATAGCCCTAAGAAGCCTCACAATAATAGCCAGACTAAGGATGCTAAATAAGCAATGCACCTCTATCTCTGAATATAAGCATTTCTTGCATGGTTATCGTTTTAATACAGGTTACAAAATAGAACGTCATTGGCTTCATTCTTCTATTTGCCAGAGATGGTAAGGAGAAGGGGGAGTTTCTCTTCGTCAGGTTGTGTCTAGTAATGTACAGTATTCTCAATCTATGAATACTGATATTTTATATGTGGTTTTAGGTAATATTGGGATAAACTATTAAAGCGTTATTGGATTTTTCTCTATTATGTGCACAGCATTCAAGCTCCACATGCTAACGTTTCTGCCAAACCTAAGTATAATGAAGAATAGCTTTTTTACTTTAATCTTTTTCACCACTGATCGGCTCGTTAGCCGCTTGGGCGATCGGTCACGTCTCTGTCACGCACTCTTGGCAAGTACTGGGCATGCACCGGCTCCTGAATGCACCTGAAACCGCTCCAGCATTATTCAAGTCTTGTCTTGAAAGAGCTCACACTCGGTGCAGTCACAACACTTTCTGGTAGATTGTTCCAAGAGTTTAGAACCCTCACTCCGAATAAGTTTGCCCTCACAGTTTTCTGGACTTACGGCTTCTTCAATATTGAGCGGTGACCCCTTGTGGGGCGAGCGTCCGCCAGATCCAAGTAAGGACACTCGACTGAGTAGTGCCCCCTGAGATGCTTATACACCTCAACTAGGTCACCCCTTGCCCGTCTGTAGTATAAGCTAGGCAAATTCAGGCGCTGCAATCTCTCAGGGTAGCTGAGGTACCGAAGTGCAGGCACCAGTCTAGTGGCCCTCATTTGAACATTTTCAACCGACTAACAGTCCCGAGCATATCTCGGGGACCAGACGGGGTGACAGTACTGTAGATGGGGAAGCACTTCACTCTTGAATATCGTTACGAGGGACGGACCGTCTAAATATCTGAACGACCTTCTTATAAGACACAATAATTTATATGCCTGATTCACCTTCTTCTCGCAATGGCCCGAGAACTTCAGCTAATTGTCAACATACACACCTAGTTCGTTCTCACATCCAGTCTCAACTAGTGCAGTTTCTTCATCCCGTTGGGACATTTGATACGCCTCCTTACCGTTGGTACGCCCCAGGTGCATCCTCTTACACTTCGTGACATTAAATCTCAGCAGCCATTTCTTCGGCCATTCCTGGAGCCCACAGAGGTCCTTCTGCAGCTCTTCCCAGTCTGCTTAGTTCTTGATTTCCCGAAATAACTTGGCGTCATGGGCAAACATTTGTATGGAGGAGTGTACAACGTCAAGCATTTCAATTATGAAACAAACAAACAACAGCGGGCACAATACACTGACCTGTGATACCCCACTTATGAAAGGTAGCGATGACGATTTAGTGCCACTAATCACCACACCCTGCTTGCGGTCATGTAGAAAGTCTTCTATCCACGCTAGGACATTTCCCAGAATTCCGTACCCTTCCAGTTAGATTTTCAGCCGTTCATGGGGTGCACTGTCGAAAGCCTTGGCAAAATCTAGGTAAATATTGTCGATATTACCACCCCGTTCCAGAATATGGGTCCAAATATCCAATACCTTGAGCAATTGTGTCAAGCGGGAGCGCCCCGGCATAAAACCGTGTTGGCAATCCTTTACAAGGTTGTTTCGTAGCAGATGTTCCGTCGCGGCATCTCTGATAATACTCTCAAGTACTTTACATATTATGCTGGTCAGGCTCACCGGTCTATAGTTGTTCGTGGAGTGCCGATTGCCCTTCTTGACGATAGGACTCAAATAAGCCACTTTCCATTCACTGGGGACCATTTGTTCATCCAGGCATTTACAAAACAGGATCTTCAGGGGCTCGGCAAGCTCGTTGCACAACTCTCTTAGCACTCTAGGATGCACCATGTCAGGGCCGGGACTCTTACGGATATTTAGTCTGGACAGTTTATTTCTATTACCCTCTTCTGTGAACACAATGTGGGTCAGTGCTGTATCGAACTGTCTGTCCTCAAACGCAGGAAGGTTAATTGTATCCTCTCTTGTGAACGCCGAGGAAAAGAACCTGTTCAATGCCTCAGCTTTATCCTGGTCAGAATCTGCGTAACTACCATCTTCAAGCCTCAGGTCTGATACTCCTACTCGCGTTTTCAATTTCGACTTTGCATAGCGCTAAAACGCCTTTGGGTTTGACTTGACCTCGCTTGCAACCAGCCTTTGGAACTCCTTTTCAGCCCTTCCACACTCTATCTTTGCTTGGTTTCTGGCTCTTGCATACATCCTCCTGTCTTGCTCATCGTTTGACCCAACCCACGTCTTCAATTTCTTTGTTTTCTTCTTAATTCTGTCGACCGCCGCATGGTTCATGTGTAGGGATCCCCTCGTATTCCTAGAAGCACTGGGTTTGGTCTTGGGTATATATTTATCGATCAAATGGGTCACTTTACTAGTTATCATATTCAGCGTAGTGTCTGCGTTCTTGCACCTTAATGAGTCAGGCCAGTTGATGCCCCTCATCTCTTCCCTCATCCCGTTGTAACTTCCCTTGTAATATTTGCACCTTGGCTTGGCCTTATCCTGAACTAGGTAACAGTTAAATCTGAATGACAACACTATATGGTGACTGGTGCCAACTGGGGCAATGTGTTGCAGTTTGGCCACCATACCCTCCTCGTTTGTTATGATGAGGTCAAGTGGCTTGGGTGTTTGCTCCCCTCTGTAATGTGTCGGGTCTCTAACATGTTGGAACAGAAAATTATCTCTCAGAGTTTCTACAAAACGAGAAGCAGGGTTATTCAAGTCATTTGGGGTGAACTCGTTTATCCAGTCGATGTCGCCATAGTTAAAGTCCCCCATGATAAGGAGGTGGCTCGCCTCCAATGTTGCCTGATATTTGACTTATCTCTACTGCTATCAACTAATACCAAGATTGGTGTGTGTATGAATCACTCGTGACGGCTCTGAGAAATATGTGTAGTACTAGCTCTGTCACCACCACACAACCTCACTCACACCACACATGATGATAAAGCCTACTACTATTCACATTAACTTTGTTTTACCGTCACTTTAACTGTGCTCATTGGTTTCCTACCATTAAAAGAAAACTTAAGGCTCTTAAGTTCCTTTGATTTAGTGGGCAACAGTTTGGGAATCTGTAGATACACCCGACGATAAGTAAGTCCCCTCCCTTTAATTTAATTTTACAGCACTTGGACTCTTCAAAAACATTCTCTCCCTGTACCCTCACCTGGCTGGCTCTAAGGTCCCGCCTAGCATAGATAACCACACCCCTCTTGCAAGTTTTTGAGAAAGGTTAGTAAATGAGTCATATCCAGCAATACTAAACTCACATTCCTCTGGGTCGATTCTCCTGTTCTTGTACAACAGTTCTAAAACTCCAACAATATCTGGTTGGTGTACTCTTAGTAGTGTTTCAAACTCCTCTCTCTTATCAAGAAACGTGTCAGTATTAGTGTACATGACATTCAAGCCAGAATTTGTTCTCGGTAACTTCTCTGCTCTTAGTTGTAACCCCCCACCCCCATTCTCAGAAGCTGCATCATTTGCTAAGTACACTGTATTTTGCAGGGTGTAGTTAGAAATGTCATTGTTTACACGGCGCTCACCTCCTCCTGTCTGGTAGGTGGAGCTAGTGCCACCTCCCGGGTGGGGGGTAGAGTGGGTGGGGGGTGCGCTGCTGCCCCCTGGTCCTGTGTCGGCACACTTGCTTCCACTACCCTCCCCCTGAATATAACCCATGTACACCCGTCCCCATTCCTCCTTGACTCCTCCCTCTTCTGTTTCAAATCCTGCAGGAGCTTCTTGTCATTCTGGTTATTTCAACTTTGAACTCTTTAAGGATCGCTGCAGTTTAGAGGCGGGCGACTGTTAGCACCGTCCACCTGGTATGGTGGTCTGCTGTACTGATTGATTCTGGTTGATTTTGCCGCTTATAGCCGTTAGTTTATTGTGCTGTCATAATCGTAATGACGGCTAGCCTGTTAAAGCCTAATGATTCATACTACGCTTCCACGTCCACAAAATTTTCTGAGTTCCCCAGTGGAAACGTCCTCCGTTTTCTCTGTTTCTTTGATGAGGTCATCGAGATGTTGTATTTGTGTTGACCGAGTTTGTAAACTCTTTCTTCTACCGAGACCTGTAAACCCTTTTTCACCTATGAATATCAGAAGACCCTGATAATCATAGTGAAATTCTTGTAGGAATGTTAACTATGGAATTAGTTAATATTCCTGAAGGGAATTTTCAGATCTGCTCTTCTTGTTTGTAGTAAGGCGCTGCATGTTGGGACCTGCTCACCGGGATTACCATCCAAGACCTTTTGTGATCAATTTAATTCTTGCCTTTGATAGCTCAGTCAGAGCATTGTTTGTAAAGAGGATATTAGGGAATGAAACTGAGTTCGTAGTCTCAGTTTCAAAAATCAGAGTGTACAGTAACTTAATAAAGTGAAATGGTTAAGTAGATGGAATCCGTGACCTAGCGTGGGGGAAGGGGTGACGGTTCGTTTTCAAGAGGTCAGTAAGTGCCACGTTCCTCACCCACACAGGTAGGTCATTCCACCTTCTCCGTGTTTAACTCGCCATTTTAAGTGATTTGACCTAATTAATAATGTGATTGTGCAAGTGTTACAGTAACGTAGTTGACGTGCTTTGAGTGAAGTATTTTTAGGTTCTTAACGTCCCTTTGAAACGTTGATGGTCATTACCAACAGTCAGTGGGCGCCACGTTCCTCACCCACACAAGTCCCATCAGAGCCTAGGCCGTGTCTATAGCGTAGATGACGCATCCACTTGTCTGGGGAGATGTCTGAAGAGCAGTAGAATCGGTTATCTCCATGAATCCCGACAGTCAGACGCTCCACTACCACCTATGGGCCCCATAGCTGGCCAGTCTTCTCCTAACGCTCTGCCCACGTGGTGACTCAGGATCATCAAGCCCCACAACAACTACCAGCCCCCATGATTGGTGGATGAGTCCTTGGCTCAGTAGGGCTATTTGGGTGGTTGTGTTATTTCACAGGAATTATCCCAGTTTGTTGGAAGGTGCCACGTGGTGATGAGACTCCTATGGCGGCGGCTTGAGTATTACTCCTGGGGTGTTGAGTGTTGTACTGGCAAGTGCCACTGGTTTTAATGGTGCTAAGGTGCTGTGAGAGTTTATGTGTGTTATTGTGTGTGTACACCCAGTCGTGGTGTAAGTAAATTGAGCCTGAGGGCTAGTACAAGGAGTTCCTATTTGGTGCATATAAAGTCTTTTCTATAACCATTTGGTGTCTTTAATAAACATTGTATTTGTATGTTGGGTCCATTATTCACCTACAGTATTCATCGTTGTTCTTTCCTAGTTCTTGATACTATAATTACATGTACCCTTGGGCCTACCTCTCGCGTCATGCTACCACAGGTCAGAGTATTAAAGTAAAAGTTTGTTATAAGAGTGCCAAGCTCTTATAGCGCACCTCACACTCATCTTGTGAGCGATAGCGCAAAAGGATTACAGAGTAGAGTTTACAACGTGTCATAATAATTAACCCCCAATGTGAGGGCGTGTGTTTTCCAACACCACCCTCATCTTACTTACTTCTCTTATCTTAGTTCTTACTCTTACTCCGTTCTGTCACATACTCTTTTGGAAGCATGGACATTCTTTTGGTAGCATGGTCATTCTTTTGGTAGCATGGTCATTCTTTGGTAGCATGGTCGAGGCACATAGGTAAGGTAATTCTGGTATCAAGTTACTTGGACAGAAATAAAGGGAAAATACTGTGAGAGAAATGAATACACCTAAAATACTCTAAGAACAATATTAATATGAAATCAAAGGGAAAAAATATATTTTTAATCATATAACTACCAGGCTCAACTCCTGGGTTTATTGCAGACTCAGTACTTTCTTCTTTACATATTTTCTTATTTACTTTTTTTTTATTTCTTTACTCAACAGTAATTACTTAGATCTTACACTCTTACTGCACACAACCTTACTGGTGTTACATTACATGGCATAGCAGGACCACTTCCTTGGCCCTACTCACAATACATAGTACATGGCACTCATTGTAGATTACTTTACTCAACATCCAAGTGGGACTTCTCAGTACAGTTACAAGACCTTATTCAACATACACGTTAATAATGAAATCAGAAGATACCTGGGTCCACTACCCAACATGGGATAATTATTTCCAACTAATTATCCCTAACATACATGTTACAACACTCTCTGTGGACATATACTTCCAGGGTGCGTCCCAGGGTAGAACACTGAGATTCATAACTGTTGTTATTGTGTGTGGTAGCCAGACACATGGCGAGTCTGGGGTCTGGCCCAACGAGGCAGTGGAGCACATTAATCAGGATGCATCGGTACCATCGTTTCAATATGATCCCTGCTGGGTTTCTAGTACATCCGGGGTAGTTGTTGAGCGATGCAAGAATCACAATGGGATCTGGAACAAACGTTGGGGCGGCGTCAGGGGACGGACTGGGAAGCATGACAACACAAACAACTCTCTTGTCTAGACGAGAGACATATTTACGCTATATTACTTCTCTAACACTGGGTGAATGACAATTCAACTGTTAAAGCATGAACACTGATATTCACTACAATTGACTGAATTAACTGAATGGCTACACATAAACATACCTGGAACAAACGTTGGAGAGCGGCGTCAGGGGACGCTAGTCCTGCGAGATGCACTGGTATATATATCCCTGAGTTGCCAGTGATCGCTACTCACGCAATGACAATAATCACAAACAAACTAACTGTTACTCATTCAAAGATGACCCTCAGTTGACAAAGGTCTGGCGAATTACTTAAGTTCATACACACAGACTAATTCAAGATTAAGCTTCCCAGGAGAAAGTGGAAAAAACAAAGCATTGACAACTGTCTTCACAAAGGCGGGACTCTGGGCGGGAACACAAGTGTAGTGTCTTTGGGGAAAAACACGTCTTCTCAGGGGTCGCTAACCCACTCATGTTTTGCTGTCGTGGAGTTTAATAAGAATCATTAGTTAAATAGACTAGCAGTCAACGTGACCATGACACTGTGGTCAGGATATTATGGCACTGAGTGTTAAACAGTATTTCAATTACCCTGTAAATTATTTGTTTCGTTCTATACATAAAAGGTAACTTATTCACAAATTCGTGAGTACAGGCGTGTGAGGCAGTATGTCTGGCAGCACACTTTGTTATTCACATTTGCCCGTGAAATATTTAAGCACAGTGTGTATTTGGTTCTATACATGAGAAGTGATATAGTTACTAAGTGCAAAAAAGTGGATACAATCTTAATATGTCGGCTATCTTGCCATTAGAGATGAAGTGTTGTGCCATTTCGCACACAGTGTGCTTGGACCTGTCCCTAAAAGGTTCTATCTTCACACAGTCGAGGACGTAGTGTTCAAGTGTGTGGCCATATGTCTGGCTACACACTTTACATTTAGTCTTGTTTACTTCTGCTTGAGGAACATACTGCCAGAGGTACTTATATCCTAACCTTAATCTAGCGGTTACAACATCTTAAAATCTAGTGATCTTGTTACTTGCTCCATATACATGTTTCACTTGATGCATCTCATCTTGGTAAGCTTTGGATAGACTAGTGCCTGTTTGCACTTGTCTACTTACATCAAATTCATCAATAAGTTCTTTCCTAATTAAAGTTTTAGGGGTTCTTTTGACAGACCCAAATTTTTCAACAGTGTCTTTGTTAGAGTCGAGTTTGGCGAGGGCATCAACTCTGTCATGTTTTATGAGGCCTATGCGAGAGAGGATCCACAACAGTTTAACCTTGACACCCCCGTCAACAAGGTAAGCATATTTGTGTCTGGCTTCAGAGACAAGGGCGTGACAACTTGAGTTGAGGGTGTCAAAGGCAAGTAGTGAGTATAGAGAGTCAGTGAAGATGAGACTGTCAGTGACAGTGGTTTCAATGAATTTAATACAGAGCAGCTGTCAGTATGGCAACTAATTCAGTTTGTAGAGTGGATGCCCAGTTGTTAATTCTAACTCCTTTCTCAATTATATTACCGTCAGTCTGTAGAGTGTGTATGTTGTTCAAGAGCTTTCACTTTGGCAGTGTGTTGGAGATAAATATTTTGTGCAATTAATTTTTTAGGCGGATATGTCCGTATTGTGATATCGAAGGGAACTTTCCGCTAGGGTGGCAAGAAGCTCTGTTGTGTCACAACTTTGTACACATGGTCTAGTCCAAACATTTCCATATGTTGTTACGACCGTGTCATATTTTTCTATTTATTTTTTATATAACATGCTTCCATGTTGTTCCGTATTATTCCTGTAATGATGTGTTATATTTACTATTATATAATCTAGTCACCTTACCCTGTGCTGTTAAGGTTTTAACTGTTATTATTTGTTCAAGCCCATCTTATTTCTTCATTTAGTATTATAACAAGCATTCTTTGTTTCTCTAACGACCATCTTCATCCTTAAACAACCCATGTTTCACCTGTTGGTCATATTGGCAGGAAACAACCCTCTATAGAGTACTCCACCTGTAGACAGAGTTCAGTCCAGTCCTCTCGTCATTCAGTTCACGTTCTTTTGAGTGACACTCGTCACCTGTTACTTATACTTCATTTTATTTCTGTGTTGTTACTGTCACCACAAATGTGGTATATCTATGTGAGTATCTATTTATGTCTCTTATGTGTCCATCAGTGCTTGCTTAGTTACATTTAAGTAATTCAGTGTTGTTTCACGTTAGTTAATTTCAGTGTTAGTTATTTCATATGTTTATGTAGTGTTAACATTATTCAGTGCTTTATTTCTATTCTATATATTTAAGCAGTTCTTTTCATGTTTCGATGTTTAGTATCATTTGTTTTCTTAAAGGCTTCGATGGTGAATCAATTTGTTGTGAAAGCCTACGAGGCTCTTTATTGTGTTAATATTTAATTTAATTAAATTCTTAAAGGTTTACTTTATTTATTTTTATTCCCTTTTGATTTACTTCACTTTTCTTTTTGTTTGGTTACGCCTAGAACCTGGATATTAAAGTAAATTAAGAGTCGGCGTAACAGTTTTGGCGACCTTGCCAGGATTCACTGTTGACCTTTTGACTCTTGTGATATTTTTTCTAAGCATGCTGATGGATTTGTTTTGAGGCATGGTAGGACTAACAATGGTAATTTTGTGCGTAATAATTTTGTGCATGACAGGAGGAGCTGGACTCGCTCGCCACCTAATGGGGCGTTCTAATTTTCTAATTTACTTGTAGTTTCTGTGGAAAGTCAGGTCATAAGGCGGATTTTTACAAGGCTGCAGCCAAATAAAGTAAAGCACGAGTGAGTGCAGTTTCGGTTCTCGCCTCACGAGACTTTGATCTTTTCCAGAAGAGTTTTGCGAAGGACCCAGACGTTGGTACCTTTCGTCCCTTTTTGTCACAAGGCACGGTAGAAGTTGATGGTGTCGAAACACCAGTCACTATTTTGAGAGACTCGGGTTGTCTCCAAACTCTCATCAAAGAGGGTGTTGTTGCGGCGAGGAAGACAAACAAAACGTCGTTTTGGGCTCCCTTTGGGGTAAAGGTGCAGCTCCTTTGGTTTTTCAGGGATAGCTAAACGTAGCCTGTGTGCACGAGCTGCCTGTTTTAGTACGTGTCAAGTCTCCTTGTTGCTAGAGTGAACCTCATACTCGGTAACGATTTGCTGCAACAGCTTGAAGATGATATGCCCGATGTTTTCCCTTTGTGTGCTGCGACTCGTTCTGTCAATGACGAATGGTCATAATGTAACTCCTGATGTAGATGATTCACTTTCCTCAGAAGGACTTTTTGCTAACCCAATTGATTTCCAAGACATTTCTTCCGCAGTTAATGCTGTGACCAGGAAAGTTGCTTTAATAGCTGCGCAAGAGCAGGACGATTCATTACGGCTCTTGTTTGACCAGGTGTCCGATTTCTGCCAATGATTCAGGCCCTACCACGAGATATTTCAGTTAAGACGGTGTTTTGTGCCACCGCTGGCTCCCACCAACTATGTCAGAGGAAGACGCGGACTGGGCGTCTATCACTCAAATACTTCTCCCACACACTTACAGACAACATGTTCCCGCTCCGGCCCATGACGGTCGCTTTTCTGGACATCAAGGTGTCCGAAACACGTTCAACAGGCTGGCCAGGAAGTTCTATTGGCCAGGTATGAGGAGAGATGTTACTAAATATTGTAAGTACTGTCATTTTTGTCAAGAGGTAGGCAAAGCCAATCAGGCTATTCCACCTTTTCCACTTGTAAGAGTACCTCACGTACCTGAGCCCTTTACAACAGTACAGTGTGACATTGAAGGCCCTCTGCCTAAAACTTCTAGTGGGTTTGAATATTTATTTACATTCATTGATACTTCCACGAGGTATTTGTATGCTGTACCTCGCTCATCAAGTTAGAGATCCTTTGCACATAGTTAAAGATAGATTGTTAGGTAGTAGTGAAGAGAGCATTAATGTATTAAGTTTAGTAGGAGATGTTAGAGAGAAGCTTCTAAGTTGTTGGAGCCTTGCCGCAGACCACTTACAGCAGTTGCAGTCCAAGACCAAGACATGGTACGACAAGCGTGCCAGACACAGAGAGTTCCAGATAGGAGACCAAGTTCTCATTCTCTTGCCAAGACATGGACAGCCGCTCCATGCGAAGTTCAGTGGGCCATATAGAGTGGTGAAGAAGGTAAGCCCCACAAATTATATTATCTCTACCCCGACAGGCGCCGACTACAGCGCTTATGTCACGTCAACACCATCAAGCTGTACCACACACGCCCAGCGCCCCCATTTGTTGCTGATGATCCAGTTCCCGTGTGTACCGTTGACACTTTCTTGGTAGACGGTGAGAAAGAAGAGGAAAAAGAAGGGGCAAGTCCACTCGCCCTGTCATCAGTCAGGGTTTGACAGTCCATCTCCGTGGAGTTGCAGGAGAAGCTACAGGGTCTACCGGGACACCAGAGAGCTGACGTGCTGGCCGCCACCCAACAACATCCTCTTGTCTTCCAAGACAGGCCTGGCTGTACCACTGCCATGGTGCATGATATTGATGTTGGTTCTGCTAAGCCTATCAAGCAGGCTCCCTACCAGGGAGTGGTGCTCACCAATCACTCTAGTACAGTATTACCCCGCTTTACACGGTTTCACTTTCCGCCATTTTTCATTTACGCCGTACCTTGCCAGAACCGGACTTTCACTTTCCGCGGTGCATCTACTCATATAAGCGGTGAAGTACAGTTGGGTCTCACTTTATGCGGTTAATATAACCCACAGGGTACCTCGGAAAGTGAGAAACGCGTAAAGTGAACAACATAACATATGGGATTAATTGAAATAGAGACCGGGCCGACCCCCAAACTCCACTTTTTGACGACACACAACTATGTTGTAGTAAAAATATTATCTTAACTTTATGATGGTATGCACACACAATTAATAATTAAGAGAAATATCAATAATATTAGGTTTTTTAATACTTACATTAGTAGAAAAGATGGCTGGGCACACGGGGATGGGCGGTGGGTTCCCAGGCAGAGGGCAGATTATTGGCCCTCACCTGTATCACTTTTATCAATTGTATCACTATCCACCACAGAGGCTTGCAGGGCCTCTTTGTCAAACCCCTCAAAGTCCATATAAGTCCATATCCTCACTATAATTATCACTATCACTGACTTGGGCCGGCTGTGGTGGGTGGAGGGTGAAGAACTGGTAATGTTTGGATAACTGGGCGACCTTGTGCGCACCATGCTCGCACCGCTTACACAACATGGTTGATGGTGGGAGAGGGCGGGAGAGATAGCTGGAGGTTTGGATCCAAAAATGGCTCGGCTCGCCAGCCGCTCTCCACGTAAAGGGGTACACGCACCACTGAATGTGAGCATCCTGGGTTCTGGCAGGCGTAAACGTGGAAACGTGGAATGTGGGACCGCGTAAAGTGAGGGTTAACTGTATAATTTTTTTTTTATTTAGCTCATAAAATTCATACAAATTACCCAGCCAGAATATAATTTACATTGCTGGAATTCTTACAATACGATGATCATTTTGAATATAAACATCATGGATTTTGCATTAGACATACAAATTTTAGATCTAATGTAATAATTTGGTTTACACAAAGCAAATATTTTATCCTTTGTGCAGGATAAATGAAGTTTACATTGACCTGCAAGGAATCCAGAAATGTCAATTATATTATCCTAACTTTAGTCTGAGTTATTATATATTACTAAAAATGTAAATATACTATTTTCTCCCAAAGCTTCTCTGGTAGGGAGGGAAGGTGGGGGGTGGGGGGTAGGTAGGGAGGGAGGGAGGGAGGGAGGGACCCAGCTAGGGGGAGTATTTTGATTGACAGATAGTATCCTTGAAGAATATGTCTTTGTTTATTTACTGAAGATATATGTTTTAGCTTATAAAATTCATACAAATTGCCCAGCCAGAATATAATTTACATTCCTGGAATTCTTACAATATGATGATGATTTTGAATATAATCATCATGGATTTTGCATTAGACAGACAAATTTTAGATCTAATGTAATAATTTGGTTTACACAAAGCAAATATTTTATCTTTTGTGCAAAATATATGAAGTTTACATTCAAAATATTCCCTGACCTGCAAGGAATCCACAAATGTCAATTATGTTATCCTAACTTTAGTCTGAGGTATTATTTATTACTAAAAGTTAAAATCTAGTATTTTCAACCACACATTTCTCTGGTTGGGAGGGAAGGTGGGGGGTTGGGGGCTGGTTGGGACCAACCCACCCAGCTGGCGTTAGTGTGAGGAGGGGGGGGAGGCAAGTTGGGGTACTTTGATTGACAGATAGTTTAGTGAAGAATATTTTTTTTTTTATTAACTGAAGATATTTGTTTTAGCTCATAAAATTCATACAAATTACTCGACCAGAATATAATTTACATTGCTGGAATTCTTACAATATGATGATCATTTTGAATATAAACATCATGGATTTTGCATTAGAAATACAAGTGTTAGATCTAATGTAATAATTTGGTTTACACAAAGCAAATATTTTATCTTTTGTGGAAAATATATGACGTTTACATTCAAAATATTCCCTGACCTGCAAAGAATCCAGAAATGTCAATTATATTATCCTAACTTTAGTCTGAGGTATTATTTATTACTAAACGTTAAAATCTAGTGTTTTCACCCAATCATTTCTCAGAGAGGTAAGAGCTAGTGAGCTGGGAAGAGGGGGGGTGGGATTTGAGTCCATTATTTGAATGGACATTAACATGGCGACTGTATTTCATTTAAATATTAATTGTGTGAGCATACCATCATTAAATTTAGATGTTATTTTTACTACAACATAGGTATTGTGTCGGAAAAAGTGGAGTTTGGGGGTCAGGCCAGTCTCTATTGGAATTAATCCCATATGTTCTGTTGTTCACTTTCTGCGGTACTCTGTGGGTTCAATTGACCGTGTACCGAAGAAGGATGGCACTCTTCGATTCTGCATCGACTTCCACAAGGTCAACGCCGTCACCAGCAAGGACAGTTTCCCTCTACCAAGAGTCGACGACTGCATCGAAACAATCGGGAATGCCAAGTTCCTGTCTAAGATTGATTGCCTTCAAGAGTTTTGGCAAGTACCATTGACCCGTCCTGCTAAAGACATCTTCAGTTTTGTGACATTAGGTAAGAGCTATAAATTTAATGTTATGCCTTTCGAGCTTTGCAATGCCCCTGCTACCTTTCAAAGGCTGATGACACAAGTCACAGCCAATTGGCCTGGTTGTGTAGTATATTTAGATGATGATGTAATTTTTTCTGACACTTGATCAGACAATTTATGTCAGCTAGACGCTCTCTTCACTGAGTTAGAAAATGTAGGACCTGTTATAAACTTTGCTAAGTCAGAATTTGTTTGTGCTTAACTTTTGTATCTGGGACATGTAATTGGGTTGGAAACTTGCTCCTCCCACAGCAAGGTGTGACACTATTTCTCAGATGCCTGTTCCATGTAACAAACGACAAGTCTGCAGATATATTTGTAATTTTGCTGAGTTGGCACTACCCCTTACTGATTTGTTGAAGAAGGGTAATATTTTTTGTTGGACTTCAAGGTGTCAGGATTCTTTTCAAAACTTGAAAAATGTATTATGCTCATATCCTATTTTAAGAGCCCCTAATTTTTCTAAGCCTTTCAAGCTAGCCTGTGATGCTAGTGATCTGTTATCTAGACCCACAGAATGAACAACTATGTCATATCAAAATTTGTGCAAGCAAAATTTTATTTTATGGGGGGAAGTGTTACCACCGTGACGTATTTTTCTATTTTTTTTTATACAACATGCTTCCATGTTGTTCCATATTATTCCTGTAATGATGTGTTATATTTACTGTTATATAATCTAGTCACCTTACCCTGTGCTGTTAAGGTTTTAACTGTTATTATTTGTTCAAGCCCATCTTATTTCTTCATTTAGTATTGTAACAAGCATTCTTTGTTTCTCTAACGACCATCTGCATCGTTAAACAACCCATGTTTCACCGGCTGGTCGCATTGGCAGGAAACAACCCTCTATAGAGTACTCCACCGGTAGACAGAGTTCAGTCCAGTCCTCTCGTCATTCAGTTCACGTTTTTTTGAGTGACACTCGTCACCTGTTACTTATACTTCATTTTATTTCTGTGTTGTTCCTGTCACCATCAATGTGGTATATCTATGTGAGTACTTATTTATGTCTCTTATGTGTCCATCAGTGCTTGCTTATTTACATTTAAGTAATTCAGTGTTGTTTCACGTTAGTTTATTTCAGTGTTAGTCATTTTATATGTTTATGTAGTGTTAACGTAATCCAGAGCTTTATTTTTATTCTATATATTTAAGCAGTTCTTTTGATGTTTCGATGTTTAGTATCATTTGTGTTTTAAAGGTTTCGATAGTGAATCAATTTGTTGTGACAGCCTACGAGGCTCTTTATTGTGTTAATATTTATTTTTATTCCCCTGTGATTTACTTCACTTTTCTTTTTGTTGGTTACGCCTAGAACCTGGATATTAAAGTAAATTAAGAGTCGGCGTAACAATGTGTAGCTGTAGTTTGGATCCAATTAGATTCACCAGTCCCATGGTTCATACATTCTAGCAATTTGAAGGAAATAATTTTCTCAGGATCACCACGCAGACGCCTCAGGGCTATCATGAGGTTGACTTCAATTATTCTATCTTTGACACTGGGTATACCTAGTTCTTTCCTCATATTAAGTACGTTAGTGCTCATGGGACACCCTGGGAAAATTATGAGGGCTTTATTTTGCATTTTCTCGAGCTTGTCAACGACTTTCCTGTCACGAAGGACCAGGGCTGGTGTGTGGTAATGTATCAGAGATCTTATATAGCCAAGGTACATTGTTTTAACAATTCTAATATTAGCACCATAGTGCGGGCTGTACCCCGCTACACTTCTAAGAGATCTCAGTCTGTCAGTACATTGGCGGGCTAGCTGTTGTATGGCAGGTAAGGTACAAGGGACGGATACACCAAGATATTTAAAAGGAGAAACATAGTCAATAATGTTGTTACCTATCTTGAACTTGGCGGGGCCGCGTTTGCGGTTACCAGCTTGTTTGTTAAACACCTTAGTTTTCTCATTGGATATAATAAGACTGAGGTTCTCACAGGCTGCGTATACATGGTTCATAGTAGTTTGCATTTCACGGTGAGTTGTACTGTCCACCTGGGGCCGGATACTCAAAACACCTCATAAGTTACGACTTTTAGCATGATACAGCACCATATATTGTCGAATCTTTACAGTACCCTAAATTTAGCATACTCAAAATTTAATTACAGTTCCGCACGCCTTTCGTAAGTTTTCATAACTCTAGTGTTTACCCTGTAAATTAAGTTCTCTTGTCGGAAGGTAGATGAAGTGCAGGAGCTAGTTGGCCAATCAGCGCTCAGTTAACAAAATCATCAACCAATCACAAGAGAAGGAGAAATCAGCTGAGAGCGACGCACATAATATTATTTTGTAAACATGGAAGGACCACCAGCCAAGAAGAGACGGCCTAATTTCAGTGAGGCTAAGGGCTATTCTGGGCAAATTCAAATAAATTGGTTATTCATAGCATAGCCTTGCCAAACCTAAATGACAAATCACTTCTCTTAAATTACTCATTTAGCCTAGACCCTGGTGTTTTCCTTTCAATGTTGGGGACATTTGGTCTGAATTGTCTTCAAGTTCATACAAAAAACAACAATTTAAAACCTGAAAATATATCGGATTAGCCGTAAATTTTCTTAAATTAATACTCTACCTATGATAATGATCAAGGAAAGTCTGGAACTAGACCTAAGGTAGCTGCTAGACAATGTGTCTCACTGACGGCCTGACACTCACCAAAAAACCATGTACACATTCTCTAACCTAACCTAACATAACTAAACCAAACCTATCAAACCTATAACCTATTGGTATAATTTCTTATTTCTATAATCCTCATGTTCTAAATAAATTAAGTAGGCCCCACGTTTAAACATTTATTTGCCTAAGATTGAAAAAGCAGTTATATAGGCCCCTATTAATCAAGTTAATTGCAATCCATATTTTATGCCTAATATCATTTAATTTTGGCTAGCCTATGGAAATTTATAGCCTTTCATGTTATCATAAGCCATATACATAAGAAAATAGGCTAAGGCTATTAGTTGAATATTAGAAAAACAAGGCGAAGTCTTGGCAGGAATGTTCACTTGACCTCATATTTGGCTTTCATTACTGAGTGATATTTACGGCTATACAACATTAATAAGTTCTATCTGCAAGTTTACTCTGTCATAAAACATATTTTTACCCTAAGTGTGAACAATACAAACCTTCTGTTTTGGTAAAAAATACTTTATAATTTGTAAGAAGACAAAAGATGCGTCTCTTCCAAACTGAGACAAACACAAACACTCAAGCCGCTTATTATGGCAACAAAAAAGTTACGAAAAAGACAAAGTGAAATATTATATTTCAGTATGTTGATGTACAAAACATTTTCTTCATTATTCTATGATAACACAAGTCTAACAAGCATTATTACAACATATATTACTATTATTTTTTATACAATCGGGACTTAGTGACTACTACATAATAGGTTGAGAGTGTTACAGCACTTCAGGAGGTGGTGTAAGTTATAAGCTAGATTATGACCACACTTATGGAATTCGATGTCAAATATTTGTTTTGAGTATACCATCTGTGTTTTGAGTATACCGATCTGAGACTGTAAATCCAGTTATGGGGTACACAACGACATACAGTCCCATAAACTTTTTTGAGTATCCGGCCCCTGGTATGATGGTCCGGTGTACCGTCCACCTGGTATGGTGGTTTGGTGTACAGTCCACCTAGTATGGTGGTTTGGTGTACCGTCCACCTGGTATGGTGGTCCCGTGTACCGTCAAACCTAGTATAGTGGTTTGGTGTACCGTCCACCTGGTATGGTGGTCCCGTGTACTGTCCACCTAGTATGGTGGTTTGGTGTACTGTCCACCTGGTATGGTGGTCCTGTGTACCCTCCACCTGGTATGGTGGTTTGGTGTACCTTCCACCTAGTATGGTGGTTTGGTGTACCCTCCACCTAGTATGGTGGTTTGGTGTACCGTCCACCAGGTATGGTGGTTTGGTGTACCATCCACCTGGTATGGTGGTCCTGTGTACCGTCCACCTAGTATGGTGGTTTGGTGTACCGTCCACCAGGTATGGTGGTTTGGTGTACCGTCCACCTGGTATGGTGGTCCTGTGTACCGTCCACCTAGTATAGTGGTTTGGTGTACCGTCCACCTGGTATGGTGGTTTGGTGTACTGTCCACCTGGTATGGTGGTTTGGTGTACTGTCCACCTGGTATGGTGGTCCTGTGTACCGTCCACCTGGTATGGTGGTTTGGTGTACCGTCCACCTGGTATGGTGGTTTGGTGTACAGTAAACCTGGTATGGTGGTTTGGTGTACCGTCCACCTGGTATGGTGGTTTGGTGTACCGTCCACCTAGTATGGTGGTTTGGTGTACCGTCCACCTGGTATGGTGGTCCCGTGTACTGTCCACCTAGTATGGTGGTTTGGTGTACTGTCCACCTGGTATGGTGGTCCTGTGTACCCTCCACCTGGTATGGTGGTTTGGTGTACCTTCCACCTAGTATGGTGGTTTGGTGTACCCTCCACCTAGTATGGTGGTTTGGTGTACCGTCCACCAGGTATGGTGGTTTGGTGTACCCTCCACCTAGTATGGTGGTTTGGTGTACCGTCCACCTGGTATGGTGGTTTGGTGTACTGTCCACCTGGTATGGTGGTTTGGTGTACAGTAAACCTGGTATGGTGGTTTGGTGTACCGTCCACCTGGTATGGTGGTTTGGTGTACTGTCCACCTGGTATGGTGGTCCTGTGTACCCTCCACCTGGTATGGTGGTTTGGTGTACTGTCCACCTGGTATGGTGGTTTGGTGTACAGTAAACCTGGTATGGTGGTTTGGTGTACCGTCCACCTGGTATGGTGGTTTGGTGTACTGTCCACCTGGTATGGTGGTCCTGTGTACCGTCCACCTGGTATGGTGGTTTGGTGCACTGTCCACCTGGTATGGTGGTTTGGTGTACAGTAAACCTGGTATGGTGGTCCTGTGTACCCTCCACCTGGTATGGTGGTTTGGTGTACCGTCCACCTGGTATGGTGGTTTGGTGTACTGTCCACCTGGTATGGTGGTCCTGTGTACCCTCCACCTGGTATGGTGGTTTGGTGTACTGTCCACCTGGTATGGTGGTTTGGTGTACAGTAAACCTGGTATGGTGGTTTGGTGTACCGTCCACCTGGTATGGTGGTTTGGTGTACCGTCCACCTGGTATGGTGGTTTGGTGTACCGTCCACCTGGTATGGTGGTTTGGTGTACCGTTCACCTAGTATGGTGGTTTGGTGTACAGTAAACCTGGTATGGTGGTTTGGTGTACTGTCCACCTAGTATGTTGGTTTGGTTTACTGTCCACCTGGTATGGTGGTCAGGCATACTGCCCACCTAGTATGGTGAATTGGTGTACCGTCCACATGGTATGGTGGTCCGGTGTACCGTCCACCTGGTATGGTGGTTTGGTGTACCGCCCACCTGGTATGGTGGTTTGGTGTACAGTAAACATGGTATGGTGGTTTGGTGCACCGTCCACCTAGTATGGTGGTTTGGTGTACTGTCCACCTGGTATGGTGGTCCCCCATACTGCCCACCTAGTATGGTGGTTTGGTGTACCCTCCACATGGTATGGTGGTTTGGTGTACTGTCCACCTGGTATGGTGGTTTGGTGTACCGTCCACCTGGTATGGTGGTCCTGTGTACTGTCCACCTAGTATGGTGGTTTGGTGTACTGTCCACCTGGTATGGTGGTTTGGTGTACTGTCCACCTGGTATGGTGGTCCTGTGTACTGTCCACCTGGTATGGTGGTTTGGTGTACCGTCCACCTGGTATGGTGGTTTGGTGTACCATCCACCTGGTATGGTGGTTTGGTGTACTGTCCACCTGGTATGGTGGTTTGGTGTACCGTCCACCTGGTATGGTGGTTTGGTGTACCATCCACCTGGTATGGTGGTTTGGTGTACTGTCCACCTGGTATGGTGGTTTGGTGTACCGTCCACCTGGTATGGTGGTTTGGTGTACCATCCACCTGGTATGGTGGTTTGGTGTACCATCCACCTGGTATGGTGGTTTGGTGTACCGTCCACCTGGTATGGTGGTTTGGTGTACCATCCACCTGGTATGGTGGTTTGGTGTACCGTCCACCTGGTATGGTGGTTTGGTGTACCGTCCACCTAGTATGGTGGTTTGGTGTACCGTCCACCAAGTATGGTTGTTTGGTGTACTGTCCATCTGGTATGGTGGTCCGGTGTACCGTCCACCTGGTATGGCGTGTAACAGTACTTGTTAGGAGTGTGTACTAGTACTTGTCAACAGTGTGTAACAGTACTTGTCAACAGTATGTAACAGAATCCATACATATACAGTACTTGTCAACAGTGTGTAACAGAGCCATACATATACAGTACTTGTTCAACAGTGTGTAACAGAGCTCATACATATACGGTACTTGTCAACAGTGTGTAACAGAGCCTATGCATATACATTACTTGTCAACAGTGTGTAACAGTACTTGTGAACAGTATGTAACAGTCAATACATATACTACAATACTTGTCAACAGTGTGTAACAGAGCCCATACATATACAGTACTTGTGAACAGTTTGTAGCAGTCCATACATATAGAGTACTTGTCAACAGTGTTTAACAGTCCATACATATACAGTACTTGTCAACAGTGTGTAACAGTCCATACATATACAGTACTTATCAACAGTGTGTAACAGTCCATACATATACAGTACTTGTGAACAGTGTGTATCAGTATTTGTCAACAGTGTGTAACAGTCCATACATGTACAGTACTTGTCAACAGATGGATCACCTTGTAATATTATGAACGCCTTTTCCTCTGCAGGTTTTGACCACATCAATAAATATTGAATGCATCAAAAGACGGGTTTCAATCATTCCCTTCTACTTGCCCGTAACCTGAACGTCCTTAACTAAGGCGTTTACAGTCAAAACAAGTACGGGGGGCGTCGAAGGGAATTCTCAACTACCATGAGGAACAAAGGAACCACCAACGCCGGGAGTTTCAGCGTGAGACAGCGTAGATCGTCATAACGTCAGCACAAGAGCCAGTGACGTAGAGTGTCGTGTGTTTGAGTGAAGTGTTCAAATATCTGAGGAGTTGTCATAAAGTTTCCGTTCAAGCGTACAGGTTTGTGAGTGTTTGTTTGCGACGAGCCAGCCCGCGCACCCAGTGAACGAATATTCATTACACTCGGACAGTGTCGTAAGGTTTCGGTCCGAGCGGACAGGCTGTTATTTTTCATTCCGGACAGGCAAGCCCACCCTCCCAGTGATTATACGTGTGTGTACACACCAGTGACCATAAAGAACAACTGATCCGCCTACACCAGTGACGTACCGTGGTTACACTGATGAATCATGCAGAACACCTACATAGTATATAAAATATCAAGTAGAATATGTCCTCTCTCTAAATAAGATGATGTCAAACCATTTTAACATCCAAAAACTATACTAAAATATTTACATATATTGAAATTCGGCTCTCCGAGAATTTGTAGAATTGTTATTGACATTAATATTGGTATTGGTAGTTTATTTAGCCAGAAGAATGTTATCGCCGCTGGCTTTATCGTTGGTGTCAACAACCATGTGCCTCCCCCACCCCACACGCGGCCTGTTACCACACCACGTGTAGCGACTGGGGGGGGGGGGGGTGTTTACCACCGGGAGTGTCATCACCACTGGCGTGAGCTCTGAGAGGGTGTCATGGATCTCATGACACAGATCGCCCTCTCGAGTGATGCCCCCCCCCCCACACACACACCACGCGACCTGTTACCTCGAATTGAATTGAAACATTTTATTTAGCAAGAAAAATACAGATACAGAGCGGATAATAAAAACAATATTAACATGGCTGAGCCAATTGAGAACCTGAGCTCTCTTTGTGGCACCTGATATATACTATACATTTATCTCAAGGAAGTATTATGTATCATTTAGTATCATCTGGAATAGTACAATAGCATGGTAGTAATAATATGTGGCAGCTGGGGGAGGCGGTGTTTACCGCCGGGAGTGTCATCGCCACTAGCGTAAGTGCTGGCATCGCCGGGAGTGTTTTCACTGCTGGCGTCAGCACTAGTGTTAGTGCTGACGTTTTTGCTGCCTTGAACAAAGATTAGGGGTTGAGCTGTGTTTACGGCGGCGTGGCCACCTGGACTCTTTACCACCGGGAGTGTCACCGCTACTGGCGTAAGTGCAGTCGTGGCGTGACCACATTAGAGGACAGACGTGCCCTTAGGTGCTCTTGACTTCCCGCAAAGGTCCCCTCCTTAGACCAGACTCCCCTCAGCCGGCAGTTTTGCCAGCATGGGGAGTCAATGTAAGCGCAAGCGCCTCCGGAGAGGTAGCCCCTCTCTCAATAATCCAATTGCCAACTCGCCTGACCATATTGAATACAACACCCATCAAGACTCAGATCCCAGTGATAATGACAGTGACGATAATGTGTCTATGGGAAACACTAGCCAATGTGGAAACACTCTCCAGGGTGGAAACTCCGAGGCCACGGACCCCAGCACCCTCCCCTCTCCCAACCAGCCAAGTAAGCTGAATCTACACTTTCCCAAGCCTGACCACCGTAGGGTCAAGACCTATTTAGGCGCTGCTCCTGCTGAGCAGCTCTCACCCTTGGCCAATGCTCGACCCATTCCCCACGTCCCTCTCCCCGACCCATCCTCACCACCGGGATATCAACATAATCAAAAGTGACATTTCGTTTCGGAAAGAAGTGGAACCAATGTTGAACAGTTATGAACAGTGTTTAAGCCAGTGAATTCAGTACTAGACAGTACCAGTGAGAGCCGTGACCCGCCAGTGAGATAAGCACCGCTGGGAACTGACCACCATCTCCTGACAAGGAGGTGCTAATCAGTCCACCCTGAGAACAACAGTGGGTCGGCTTCACACTTGACTTCGAAATAACACAACACCACCCAGTAGGGTGGGGATAGGTCAACAACTGCAAATATGTTGCCTGTATAACAAGTGAACTACCGTGTGTTGAGCACTGTGTCGTGTGTAGGTGTAGGTGCCCGGGAGGCAAGGCCTATACCCTTGTAGTCACGCTCGGCCATGTGGTGAGGGTTTGTTTACACAAACCCCCATCCTCATAGTGTGCCAAGCTGGTTAGTTCTTTTGAAACTAAAATTGACTTTGATGCTGTATCTAACCAGAAAAACAGACATGCTATTAAGAACAAGTGTAGTGTAATAAAAGTGTTTATAAACTGAGAAAACTCCTGTTACCTTGGTCCCCCCGACACCACACTCCCTCCGCGGGAGGCCCGCTAATACGCTGTAGATGCCAGTCTCCTTTGTCCTCTAAGAGGGTTACGCCTCCCAACCACCGCTGACTTCCTAGGAGTGCCAAGCAGTGCTCGGCCCTCTGACGTAGGCATATAAGTCGAGCCGTGTAACTCCACCATGTCTGAGTTGACTGGAGACCCAGCTACTCGCTTTAACTCTCCTGATGCACTGAGTCAGCCAGGCGACTGTGGTGTTGACCTTGACACCAACGGAGAAGATGGCTTTCAACTAGATCAGTCCAGGAACAAGTGGAAGGCCGAAAAGGCAGAAAGACTTAGAGACCATCAACTACAACCACAACCCCCCATGAGAGTAAGATTATACTTCCCTGAAGGTACATCACCTGAAGACAAGTATCTCTGGCTGAACGATGCGGAAGACAAATACCCTGAGGCTGAGTTTCAGTTCAGAGTCGGTACACAAGATCATGTTCTGATTAGAAACGACCCAGCAGTCATACAGGATCTCCTCACCAATAACATAAGGGGAATAACCATGGAACAATCATCCCAACCATAGAGCAAGAAAACCATCTTAATCATAGGGCTCGACCAGTACCAGACCCCTACACTACTAGAAGCCCATCCCTACATCAGAAGGACGAAGCGACTCAGGGGCAAGAATGCAGTCATTGCAGACTGGGCTGGCTTGGAAGACCCACCCAAGATCATTCGAGTCCGTGGTGCCTATCGGACTCTGAAGGTAACTCTCTATCAGCCCCCTAACCGGAGGTGTTGCAACTGTCAGCACTGGGGGGCCATGTGGCCCGGTTATGCCCCTCGACTAAGCCGTGGTGTGGTCTCTGCTCAAGGCAACATGCAACACAGGTTTGCAGAGATACAGTTGCTCAAGGGGGTGTCATCCAACAGAAGTGTATTAACTGCAAAACAAATGGAGTTCCTGTATGGCACCCTAACTGTTCTAGAGCTCCTACACCCTTCAGCGCCCAGACCCGCCACCCAGGCAGGTCTCAAGAAACACTAATGCTGCTAGGGTACTCCCTACGGCCAACCCCTGGCCCGCCCTCCCCACCAAAGCTCCAGGATCATCACCAGCAGTCATCGAAAGATCAGCATGGGGCAACCCAGACGTACCGACACAACAGGTAGCTGCCAACACACTCCATGAACACGCACAACGTGAAGAGATCAATGATTTGAAAAATGAAATTAAAGAACTCAAAGCTCAGTTTACAGCTCAAACTGAAATGTTAAGGAGCCGCTGTGATACACTAAAGGAAAAAAACACCACCAACACAGTGCAGCAGCTACGGAAAAATTACAGTCAAACTGAAGACATTCAGATGTCATTACCAGATGTGGAAACTCAAGACCCACCAGGCACTAGTGTCCACGCAGAGGAAAATAGTGATACTGGTAACAGTTCTACTGATGCCTCTGTGGACATGGTCAGTGAAGATGAACAAGCACAAACAGAAAATGGTGGTGATGTCGAGTGTAACCAAAGTGTGTTGTTGTCTGCCACTGAAATACAACAATTGTTGAGCCGTACATTCTCCAGAAATGTTAAAAAAAGGTTAACTGGCCTACTGCCTGCCGAAGGGACAGGCAGCGCAGAAAAGAACAGTATCATGCAGTGCCTTTTGCTTCTTTCCAAATACATTTCATAATGGCCAGTGTTAATACCAGACAAAGTTCCAAATACATTTCATAATGGCCAGTGTTAATACCAGGCAAAGATACAGAGCGGTGAAGGTGATGAGTTGGAACATCTCATCCCTTAGAAAACGATACCCTGACCTACACCACAAAGTTGTGACTGAGGACATCGATATTGTGTGTCTGCAGGAGTGTCTCACACCTAATGGTAAGCCCCCACCCAGTCTGCCCAATTATGTGTATTATGATCCTAGTTCTACTCACACATGTTTGATGTATGTTAAGAAGTCACTCCCGCATGTACCTCTTGTATCCAAAAAGACTACCAACCTTCAGTACCATGGGATCACTATCCACCTGGGCAACTCTACACTCAACGTGCTAAACGCCTATGCTCCCTCAGATCAGTTTCAGTACACAGATCTCCCAGACTTTTTACACACTGAGTTCACTGTCCTGATGGGTGACCTGAATACTAGACACAAGAAATTAGGTGACTCCACCACTAACACCAATGGTAGGAGACTTATCTCACTTCTCAGCGCATATGAAGATGTTCAAATTATAGGTAATAATGAACCAACACACATCTATGGCGGGGGTCTAGACAAATGTATTGGCTTTAATCTATCATACACAACTCATAGCTCTGATGTTGTCACTGATCTTATGTCTGACCACAGCCCAATCCAAGCTAGTATACATGTAGCCAATGACACCCCCACTGGTGGTAAACTCAACAGACGTAGAATCACAGTCAAGCAAGAACATGAAAGCCAGTTCATAGACTTCATCCATGACTGGTACAAGAACTACAAGCCTGACAACTACCAAAGTTTCCATGACGATCTGATAGATAGGACTTATGTATACTTCACCAACAATGCCTCCACCAAAAAAAGGAGAAAACGTGGTCAGCATAATGGGAACAGGCAACAGCAGTGCTATAATGACCCTGAGCTGAGAAAACTCAGGGCTAGGGTCAGGAGGGTTACAGACAATTTAGAACACCTCAAATGTTACAATTGTATCAAGCTTCCCTTGCTGCTGTCAGGGAAGGTGTAAACGAACTCAGACAAAATGCATGGGAGACATATGTCAACAGCCTGAACCAACACACATCCCTCAGCAAAGCCTGGAAAGACATAAACATAATCAGAGGTAAAAACAGAAGACACGTCTCCCATCCAAACCCTCTGCAAAAGTCGAATGAGCTAATAACAAAGTGGGCTCATGTGTCGAGCTATGACATGTTACCAGCTAGGACTCGGGGACTCCTTGATGCGAAGTCTGTAGAGAGAAGTAATCTTATTAGCTTTATGCTGGGCAAACAGCACGATAAGTGTGATGTTCCATATACTGAGTGGGAGCTTGACGCCGCCCTCGCCAGTGGTAGGTCTACTTTCCCTGGAGAGGATGGAGTCACCTACAACATCATTAGACTACTAAGACGCGTGCCAGGCAATCCATTGTTGGTATTGTACAATATGAGTTGTTACGAGTTGGGGATTTAGAATATAGTTAAAAGTCTACCCAGATCCCAACAGGCAACAACAAAAAAAAAACAAAGACAATCGGACTATAAAAGGGTAGACAAAGGATGCGAGTTTTCGTTGTGTATAATAAAGTACCATAAATCCCTTAACTCGTAACAAATGGCGACCGTGACAGGACTCGACCTTAAGTACCATATTCCTTCCCCCCTTGTTACTCCTTGTTAATTATTCCTCCCAGTCACTTCTGTTCACAATTGCTTTACGGTGGTTTAAAGGTTCCTTCATATGTGTGTGCATATATTGGTATTACCGTACAGTAAGCGTGACAGACGTAGGATATTAGGTTCCAAGTGTCATAAGGCTTACCTGTTATTACACGTGGCAGTCGTGTAGTAAGTCTTATCGAGTGTAGGGAAGAATCCGGATCTGTTTAATGCCTTACCCTCACTCCAGAGTAGGCTGTTCCATAGTCACTAGTTTAGGGTGAAGTGATATCTTGGGACGCCCCGCTCTACCAGGACCCCATAATTATAAGGCCTCAATTATTGTTCTTCTCATTATCTCATTCAGGGTCAATCATACCAAACTCAAGGGTTGTTAATCCGGATCTTTATATAAAATGCCGTAATACGCCCTTCCTCTTTCACGTATCTCAGGGTTGTTAATCCGGATATTTATATTAATGCCGTAATACACCCTTCCTCTTTCAAGTCTCTTATCCTTATCTAAGGATCTTCTCAGAAGAACAATATTCATAAGTGTAATTTCCCTAGGTATAACTTGGGTAGTTTCTGGAACTTTCTGGTTGTCCACTGCCGTGATATTTTCTAGGGTAATCCACTTATCTTATCTTTTGACCATTAGTTAATTTATCTATGTTTTCTTAACAATGGCCACCTCAGGATTTGTTAAACTTGGTAGTCCTGGAGGAGTGGAAAAGCAAGATACCATTTCACATCTTGAAGCATGTGGAGGAGCGTGGAGAGGTTAATTTAGGACGTGCCGCTGAGCTGGCTGATGCATATGCCTTGCTGGTGGAGTCACTGTGCCGTAGGGAACGTGGTACTTTCCGACATATTAGGTCCTCCTCTGATGATAACCTTGGGGACGTGAGTGGTAGGTCGAAAGGTCCCACACCTAACCCCCCCTGATGCAACCAAGTTTACTTTTTCTTTCTGTAAAAACCCTGGCCATACGATCCAGACTTGTAAACACCCAAACTGTCGAATTGCTAAAAGTAGTTCCCTGGATCCCAAATCCATACCAATAGCAACCACCAATGTGGAAAGGCCCCATCAGAATCTCTTCTCTTCATTCACCTATGAGGGAAAAATTTCAATCATAGAGGGGTCTCGTTCTTTCCCTATTCGTATACTACGTGATACGGGCGCAGCACAATCTATCCTCCTGTTTAACGTCATTCCTGATATATCTACCAAAATTTACTAATGAGAGTGTTCTAATTTTAGATCTCTCATCCCATTCTTCCTATCCTTTAGCTAAAGTGCACCTCCAATGTCCCTTGATTACTGGGGAAGTGCAAGTAGCCATTAGGAAAGATCCAATGCCTGTGAGCGGCATTCATTTATTATTGGGTAATGACTTGGTAGGAGATCTAGTGGTTCCTAACATAAAGACAGTCGACTCTCCCTTACCTGTCAACTCCACCACTGACCTTAAAGAAACTATTCCTCATCTTTTCCCATCTTGTGCTGTCACCCGGTCACAGAGTGTGCGAAATGGGCCCTCTTCATCTAAAACCACCTCCAATATCTTCCTACCCACAGAAGATCTGTACCATAAGACCATTAGTGAGGATGAGCTCATTAAAGCCCAACAATCTGATCCATCTTTGTTCAAACAGGTGATGAAAGACCTCAGTGTGGACCATTGTACATCTTCGGCTTACCACCCACCGTCCCAAGGTTGCTTGGAACGGTTCCATCAAAACTTTCAAATCAATGCTAATAAACTATCTCCTCTCAACTATATAGTCCATACTCCTGATCGCAAAAAAGATTCACAACTTGTTCACATTAATCTCATGAAACTTTACCATTCCAGGCAGTCAGAAGAAGACATCCCAGAGGCTATGAGCCTACCTGTATTGCATACGGCTTTGTCAGGGCCGGAGCCGGAGACAGATGACATGGACCTATTGGAGAATTTAGACTTCCCTCTACCTAAAGAAATCCCTGCTAACAGTCACATACTCAACAACTTGGATGAGTATATTTCTGTTCTGAATCCATCTCAAGCAAAAGATCTCACTAAGTTATTATCAACATTTCCTAAAGTCACGTCAGACCTCCCAGGGTTTTGCAATATACTTAAACATGATATTAAGCTAATCTCAGATGATGTACAACCCATTAGGCAATCAACATATCGACTAAATCCACAAAAAAGAGAGATTATGAAAAAGGAGGTAGATTTTTTGTTAAAACATAACTTAGCTGAGCCTAGTACCTCCCCCTGGACTTCACCTTGCCTTCTCATTCCAAAACCCGATGGCACTTTTCGTTTCTGTACCGATTATCGTAAAGTGAACCAGGTCACTGTCTCAGACTCCTACCCTTTACCTTTGATTGAAGATATAATAGACAGCATAGGCTGTGCAATAATTAAATCTATCATGGACATGCTGAAAGGATATTATCAAGTGGGACTCACGGATAGGGCAATAATAATCTCAGCATTTATAACTCCATTTGGTCTTTTTCAATATTTGGTTATGGCGTTTGGCTTTTCTAATGCTCCGGCCACATTTCAGAGGGCCATCAACTACCTAATTCAGGACCTAGGTGAGACGTTCGCCTACCTGGATGACCTGGTGGTGGTGTCGGACGGCTGGGACGAACATCTGGTGCCTTTGGAGATACTGTTCGCACGACTGCAAGAGAGTGGATTCACCATAAACCTGGCTAAATCTGCTTTTGGCCGGGCCTCAGTGACTTACCTGGGACATATCGTTGGGCATGGTATGGTGAGACCCAAGGACACAAACGTTAGAGCCATCTTGTCCTTCCCCACTCCGAGGTCGAGGAAGGAACTCGTGCGCTTCCTGGGGATGTGCGGCTACTACCGTCGGTTCTGCAGTAACTTCTCCAGCGTGGCCGGACCCCTCACAGACCTTACCAGTTCTGCGGTCCCTTACATCTGGAACCAGAGGTGCGACCAGTCTTTCCACCGCCTCAAAGCCTTCCTTGCCTCCAAGCCTGTAGTCCACCCCCCTGACTACACCTTGCCCTTCCATCTGCAAATCGACGCTAGCTGTGTCGGAGTGGGGCTGTGCTCCTACAACCCGACCCAACCACTGATGTCCTTCACCCTGTGGCATACTACTCCGCCAAGTTGAAAAAACATCAGACCAACTACTCGACCATAGAGAAGGAGGCCCTGGCTCTGGTGTTGGCAATAAGGAAGTTTGAATGTTATCTCCAGTCTTGCCCACAAACAACCCTAGTCTTCACCGACCATTACCCACTCACGTTCATCCAAACCAACAAGACCTCCAACCAGCGAATCCTCCCCTGGGCTCTCCTCACCCTGCCCTATCATCTACAAGTCCGGCACATAAAGGGGGTGGACAACCTGATTGCAGACTCCTTATCCCGAGCTCCAGTGGAAATGTAGCAGCTACTCTCCAGACGCACCAGGTGATCACCTCCTTCTCGCCGGCGCTACGGAGGTCTTTGGAGGGGGGGTGTGTTACGAACCCCTCCACCAATTGTCATGATCTACCTACCCAGCACCACGAGCAACGCCATCTAGGGACGAAACACGAGTACGACTCGTCTTAGTTACCACTCCGGGGTTTCCCTTCTCCATATCCTGGTTGTTGCGTCACCTCCTCAAAGTCTTCTTTGTCAGCTCCAATTCGAGGAGAGAGCACTACACTCTGGGAAGTGACCACAGGATCACCTATCCTCTAAACCTACGGCACAGTGACTACCTATCGTCTTCTACAATACTCAGCCTTGCTCGTCAGCCATCTCAGCTCCTCTCTTAAGTATTTGTAATCTTATATTGCCTCTCCCACCTCCACCTTGCTTCACGATTGTTTTATGTTTTATTAATATGTATATACTGTTACTGTTTAGGTTAAGTTTGGTTAAGGGTAATTTATAAGCTGAATATTTTGTTAAGGAATTTATGGTACTTTATTATACACAACGAAAGCTCTCATCCTTTGTCTACCCTTTTATAGTCCGATTGTCTTTGTTTTGTTTTTTTGTTGTTACCTGTTGGGATCTGGGTAGACGTATAACTATATTCTAAATCCCCAACTCGTAACAGAGTCATGACGAGGGCCATCTACCCACATCATGGACCATCAGCATTGTTGTACCAATACCGAAACCTGGACAGCCTGATGCCTTTCGTCCCATATCACTAACCAGCTGCCTGTGTAAAACCTTTGACAGGATGGTTCTTGGCAGACTCTTATATAGAATCAGAGAACACATGTCTCCTAACATAAATGGCTTCACCCATGGTAAAGGTGTACATAATTGCATCACCACATTCCTAACTGTGCATGGTGATGAAAGGCACAGATACACCACATTTCTTGACCTAAAAGCTGCATTTGATATTGTCAATAGACAACTGATATTGTACGAACTAGCCAAAATGGATATAGGAGGTAGGCTGTTACACTGGATAAGTGGTTACCTAACCAGCAGAAGGGCTGCTGCACTGTTTCAGGGTTACAAAAGTGAAGTTAAAGATATGCAACTTGGTACCCCTCAAGGTGGAGTACTTAGCCCCACTTTGTTCAATGTTCTTATGAATGCAGTATTAAATTTAATACCAGACAACCCCAGCAATATCTCAATCAGCTATGCTGCTGATATTCTTATACATACTAAAACTCATCGTGAAATGCAAACCACCCTGAACCATGTATACGCAGCCTGTGAATACCTCGGTCTTATTATCTCCACTGACAAAACTAAGGTGTTCAACAAACAAGCTGGTAACCGCAAACGCGGCCCCGCCAAGTTCAAGATAAGTAACAACACTATTGACTATGTTTCTTCTTTTAAATATCTTGGTGTTTCCGTCCCTTGTACCCTACCTGCCATACAACAGCTAACCCGCCAATGTACTGACAGACTGAGACCTCTTTGAAGTGTAGCGGGGTACAGCCCGCACTATGGTGCTAATATTAGAATTGTTAAAACAATGTACCTAGGCTATATAAGATCTCTGATAGATTACCACGCACCAGCCCTGGTCATTCGTGACGGGAAAGGCGTTGACAAGCTCGAGAAAATGCAAAATAAAGCCCTCAGAATTATCCTAGGATGTCCCATGAGCACTAAAGTACTTAATATGAGGAAAGAACTAGGTATACCCAGTGCTAAAGATAGAATAATTGAAGTCAACCTCATGATAGCCCTGAGGCTTCTGCGTGGTGATCCTGATAACATTGTTTCCTTAAAATTGCTAGAATGTATGAACCATGGGACTACTGAGTCTAAATGGATCCAAACTACAGCTACACATATGAAGATGTTTGGACTAGACCACCTGTACAAAGTTGAGACAACAGCGCTTCCTGCCATCCTGGCGGACAGTTCCCTTCGATATCACAATACCGACGTATCCGCCTAAAAAATTAATTATACAAAGCATTTATCTCCAAACACACTGCCAAATTGAGAGCTCTTGAACACATACACACTCTACAGACTGATGATAATATCACACAGACCATCTACACTGATGGATCTCTAAACACCGCCTGTGGGAGGGCTGGAAGTGCTATTGTTGTGACTCAACCTGACGGTAATATAATTGAGAAAGGAGTTAGAATTAACAACTGGGCATCCACTCTACAAACTAAATTAGTTGCCATACTCACAGCTATTAAATTCATTGAAACCACTGCTACTGACAATCTCATCATCACTGACTCTCTATCCTCACTACTTGCGCTTGGTACCCTCGACTCAGGTTGTCACGCTCTTGTCTCTGAAGCCAGACACAAATATGCGTGCCTTGTTGACCGGGGTGTCAGGGTCAAACTGTTGGGGATCCCCTCTCACATAGGCCTCATAAAACATGACAGAGTTGATGCCCTCGCCAAACTCGCGTCTAACAAAGACACCGTTGAATACAATTTGGGTCTGTCAAAAAGAACCCTTAAAACTGTAATTAGGAAAGAACTTATTGGTGAGTTTGACGCAAGTAGACAAGTGCTAACAGGCACTAGTCGATCCATAGGTTACCATGATGAGATGTATCAAGTGAAACATGTATATGGAGCAAGTAACATGATCACTAGATTACAAGATGTTGTAACCGCTAGATTAAGGTTAGGATATAAGTACCTTTGGCAGTATGTTCCTCAAGCAGATGTAAACAAAACTAAATGTAAAGTGTGTGGCCATACATATGGCCACACACTTGAACACTACGTACTCGACTGTGTGAAGATAGAACCTTTTAGGGACGGGTCCAAGTACACTGTGTGTGAAATGGCACAACACTTCATCTTTAATGGCAAGATAGCCGACATATTAAGATTGTATCCACTTTTTTGCACTTAGTAACCATATCAATTCTCATGTACAGAACCAAATACGCAATGTGCTTGAATACCTCCCACGTAAATGTGAATAACAAAGTGTGAGGCCAGACATACTGCCTCACACGCCTGTTCTCACGCATTTGTGAATAAGTTACCCTTTATGTATAGAACTAAACAAATAATGTAAATGAAATGCTGTGTAACTTTCAGTGCCATGATATCCTGACAACGGGGGTTAATTATTATGACCCTTTGTAAACCCTACTCTGTAATCCTTTTGCGCTACCGCTCACAGGATGAGTGTGGGGTACACAATAAAGTAGCCGCTGCAAGCGGCAAAATATAAAATCATTGAAATCAGTCGAGAACCGGTTTAATTGGATGATGAAGTACTGCAAAGAGCACGGCCACAGCATTGAATTCCGACAAGGTAGGAACCGGAACTTTATCAAGTGTCAGACTCTCGAGCCCTTAGTACTGTCGGCTTCAACGGGGTGGTCATGGTGCCACCCCCAGCAGACGCTGAGGAATGTTGTCACATCCTAGTGAAACGTTTTCCCTTGTACGCTGACATCGAAGATGCTCGTGAATTCAATCCCAACATACTGAGTATACGTCGCCATTACCGGGGGAAAATCCACAAGCCTCTGTTATTGTCAAGTGGAAGGGAAAGGAATGCCCAGCCACTGTGAAAGCCCTTCCAATCCTTCCACCATTATATGCAGAACCTTATCACCCTCAGCCTGCATTTTGTGTCTGCTGCTCTCATTGGGGGCACATTTTCACTGCTTGCTGCCGACGGGATCGCCCCAGATGTCGATTCTGTTCGTGAAACCACAACTCCGCCGTCTGTGGCCATAAAATAAAAAACCACATCAATAGAGGTGGCGTGGGCTATGTAATTGTTCACAGGTGCTGTAATTGTGGCGTCCGCCACAATACTCATTCGCGACAGTGCCCCCGTCGCCCGTCTGTCCCAGGGGAGAGGCCTCCCCGAGGGCCGCATCGACCACAACGCTCCCCCCAGTCTACTGGGACACCTGCGTGTGCCTGGCTTCACCAGGCTACACCACAACAACAGCACCTGCCGTTCCCAAACTCAACCACAACTGAGCCTCGTCCCTGTCTCTATCCTGACTCTGTCAAGCCTCGTGCTCCCACCAGTGCCCCCCCACAACCCCCCCTTACCCACACGCTGTCAAGCCTCGTGCTCCCACCAGTGCCCCCCCCACAACCCCCCCCCCCAGTGACATGACACAGATCATGTACCTCTTCCAAGAATTTGCCAGGCATGTTGAGCAACTCTTCTCTACACTCTGTACCGCCATCTCCGACCTACACAACCAACTCTTGCCCGAGGCTGCCACCCTGTCACTCCCCTCTTTTGGTTTGACACAAGCTGGTAGCCCCCCCTGCTCACTGCCTGTGCGTCCTGCTGCCCCCACGCCAAGCCCTACCTTATCCTCACGTCACGTGGTGGCTCAACCCGTCTACCCACCGCAAGCCAAGCCCGCTCCTGTGCTGTCTCCACCAGGGCTCCCTTCCGGACCTGACGACTCCACTCCCGGCCACCCAAGCTCCGCCGACATGCCTGCACCTATGGCCCATCCGTCCACGTCAGGGGTACATGTGTACGCAACCAGCCAACCTGAAATCAGTCTAATACACCACAATGGATAGCAACGCTACAGGACTGCAGGTACTCACCTGGAACATAAACGGCTTACAAAACAAGTATGGTGCCCTCAAAACCTACGCCTACACTGAAAATATCGACGTGTTGTGCCTCCAAGAAACGCGGTGTGCTGCTGGTACCCATGTGCTCAGTGGCTACACATGTGTTGAGAGCCCATCCACCCCTGTTCTTCGCATCGATGGACTACCACTAGGCCATGCACGTGGACTGCGGATCTACGTCAAGAAGGATGTCCCCTATCAACCCCTCGACGTCCCCCTTGATGACGACACTGACGCACACGCCATCACAACCACACTAAAAGGTATGTCCCTCAATATTGTCAATGTTTATGTGCCTCCCTCCACCCCTACTGTACCTGTCCTACCACACCATATCACCTCCACCCCCACCCTCCTTGTCGGGGACCTCAATGCCCGACACCCCAGTCTCAGCTCCCATGGGCCCCACTCAAACTCCCGGGGTAACTCCTGGCTCTCCTACCTACAAACCACTGAAGACCCTGTACGTCTTCTCTGCCCTCCTTCACCCACCCACATCGGGGGAGGGAAACTTAACTACATCGCCCTCTACTCTGACCCTCACCGCCCAAACTCCACCCGCATCCTCCACTCCCCCCACAGTGACCATTTCCCTATCCACACTACTCTCCAGTACGTGAGAATACCCACCCCCCCACCCAAGGGCCCTAGGCTCAGCCTACCCCCTGCCAACATACCTGCCTTCACCACTACCATTGCTGAATGGTTTCAGGATTACACTGTCACCACCGCAGACCAACTCTACCTTGATCTGTCCAAACAATGCACTACCCTCCTCCGCCCTGCCCCAAAACACCGCCGCCCTAACCGTCAGCCCAGGAGTCATTGGAATGTTAATCGCGACCCACATGTTAAGTCTATCCGAGTATGGCACCGACTAGCAGTCGACCAGTGGAAGAAATCTCCCAGCTCCCCTGACTCTCTACGCTTCCTGAAGCGCATAAATAAGGAGCTCCAATCTGCCATCACTCTCGCACGAGAGAAGCAGTGGTTTGACTTTGCTTCTTCTATTAACCAGTCTACTTCTATAGGTGATATATGGCGCATCATTAACCGTGCCCGGGGCATCAACGCCAGACCCGCGCTCCACCCCAGACCAGCTGCCCGAGCCGAGGCGCTCTCCCAGACGTGGCAGGAGGCCGCCTCCATTGATGCACTACCACCCGCTGTACGAGACCTCACCCTCGCACTGCAACCACAACACCGACAGCGCATCTCCGAGTACCATGACCTATCTGCAGACACTGACGTGCCTTTCACACAGTATGAACTGCTCAATGCTGTTAAGCGCGGCCGGTCCACCGCCCCTGGCGATGACGGCGTTACATAGGAAGTGCTAAATGCCCTTATTGCCACCCCTGGTAACCCCCTCCTCTGTCTATTTAACCTCTCTTATGATACTGGTCAGCTGCCTCATTTATGGAAGACTGCCACCACCATCCCAGTCCCTAAACCAGGCAGACAAGATGAATATCGTCCAATATCCCTCATCTCCTGCTTCTCAAAGATGATGGAGCGCATGATACGCCACCGCCTCCACTGGAAAATTGAAGCCCACCTGCACCCTGACCTCTATGGTTTCCGCCCCGGAAAGAGTACTGCTCACTGCATCGCTCACTACATGGCGAACACCTCAGCCAAAACCTCCCTCTTCGTCGACTTCAAGGGTGCTTTTGATAAAGCACTCACATGGATGTGAAGGGCAAACTCCTCACGTGGATTGCTGACTACCTCTCCCGTCGACAGGCCCGTGTCCGGTTTCAGGGCCACTACTCTACGAGCAGGGACCTTGATCTTGGCACGCCTCAGGGAGGTGTACTCAGCCCTACACTCTTTAATGTACTCATGAACTCCATCTGCCGCCTCAATGACATCTTTGCTGAGCGCGCCCTAGACGGTCACATCATAAGCTACGCTGATGATATTCTCCTCCAAATTACTACAGTGCAACATGAACAACCTATACTCTCCACGTTCGCCCGGACCTGTCAAACACTCGGGCTAGTCATCTCACATACTAAAACCAAGTTCATCTCACACTTGCGGCGTCAGACTCCGCTGACTCTGCAAGCACAAGACATCGATCAAGTAAGCACCTACAGGTACCTTGGTCTACCCGTGCGAGCCACTACCAGCGCCACCACCTCTGCTGTCGCCGCCCACGTCATCTCCCAGTGCCGCCAACGAACGAGGCCCCTCCAGTCCCTTACCCACGGCCTCAAAGGAGCCGCTGTCAGGGTCCTACGCCTCATGTACATTGCTATCGTCAGAGCTGTCATAGATTATGCCTCCCCTGTCCTTGTAGTTGCCTCCCAATGCGAGAAACGAAGCATAGAGAAAATCCAAAACAGAGCGATGAGACTCATCCTCGGCTGCCCTATGACCACCAGAATAGAAGTCATGCAGCGTGAACTGATCCTGCTTCCAGTCTGCGATCGAATTACTGCTCTCAATGCCATCCTAGGTGTTAAACTCCTTCACAGTGAGAAACCGACTCCCCTGTCTCGCTCACTGAACTCACATCTTGACTCCCTCCTGTGCCGGCCTGCCCCCATTACCTCTCCCTCCCTCTCCCAACACTGGCCCGTCCACACTGTTGCTGACATCCTGCGTTATCACCTCTACACCCCCTCGACCTCTCTCCCTCCCGAATACACTCATCCACCTCTACCGCCGTGGACCTCCCCGTGTGTTGATGTTGTCGTCCACACCTTCCCTGGTCGTAAATCCACCCAACTGCGGTATATGCCTTGAGCAGATTGATGATGTCGCCTCTTCTCTTACGACCTCCCTCCCTCCTATGCTCGTCTACTGTGATGGGCCTGTCACCACGCTGGGCTGCGCTGGGGCAGCTGTATGGATTCCTGAGCGCCAGGCCCGCAAGAAAATCAGGGTCCACATTTGGGCCTCCTCCACTGACACTGAAAGCATAGCCATCCTCATTGGCATTCATGAGGGGGCGACCTATGCTCGCACTGAACGCCGGAACCTCCTGATAATCAGTGACAGCACTTCTGCGCTAGCGAGGCTCAAATTACCCCCCCCCCCTCCTCCCTTGCTGCCCAAAACACCCTAGCCGCCGTCGCCAATCTAGAACAAACTAATGACATCCGTGTCAAGTTTATTTGGATCCCGTCCCGACACTGATGATCGACTTGCCAAAGAAGCGACACAAGAAGAAGATATTGAAGCCACCCTCGCCCTCTCCCTGAATCATCTCAAATCTCGCATACACGCCACACAACGAGAAGCATTCGACGTAAAATAGACACACCTGAAACAACGGGGCAGCGTCACACTATGCCACTATGACGCTGTAACCGGTGACTCCAACCGCCACTACAAAGAGTATCAATCTCTGACTCGATCTCAACAGATTATATACATGAGACTGCGCCTAGGGTACAGGTACCTATGGGAGTACATTGGCAACCCTGAGCCTGGCCGCACTGTTTGTAAACTTTGTGGCCAACCCGACTCTCACACCCTCCGTCACTACATCCTCACTTGCCCTATGACCTCCTCCTACAGGTCCCCAGCCGTTACCAACACCTCTTCCCTCCCTAACCAGATATCCCTCCTCCTAGTCACAGGCCTGGCACTTGACATTATTAGGGACCTGCCACGCTTTGCTATAAACAGATGAAATGTACCGGGAATTCCCCCCCCCCCCCCCCACACACACACTCATCATTCTGTCACTTTATGTAACTTGCTGACAAAACCCATGACCCTTCAGGCTTCCACGCCCTTAATGCATGAGTCATAAAGGCAAGCATGAACTCTGCATGCTTCCCAGTTGGGCATTGTAAACGCTTCTGCGCTTCACCTTGCACAGGATGTAAGGGGGCGCCCAATAAACTAGCCCCCTCCGGAGCAATCTGTAAAAATTTGTAATCTGGCGTAAGTGCTGGCGTACCGATCGTAACGACCTTCTTATAAGACCTAATAATTTTTTGCCTGATTTACCTTCGTCTCGTAATGGCCCGAGAAATTCAGCTCATTGTCAACATACACACCTAGATCCTTCCCACACTGTTTTAAATAGTGCAGATTCTTCATCCCGTGGGGCACATGATACGCCTCTTCGCCATTGGTACGCCCCAGGTGCATCATCTTACACTTCGTAACATTGAATCTCAGTAGCCATTTCTTCAACTATTCCTGGAGCTCAGAGATCCTTCTGCATCTCTTCACAGTCCGCTTGGTTTCCTGATTTCCCGAAATAACTTGGCGTCATCGGCAAACATTTGTATGGAGGAGTGTACAACGTCAGGCATGTCATTTATGAAACAAACAAACACCAGCGGGCCCAATACACTGCTCTGTGGTACCCAGCCTGTGACTGGTACGGACGATGATTTCGTGCCATTAATCACCACACACTGCTTGCTGTCTTGTAGAAAGTCTTTTATCCACGCTCGGACATTTCCCGAATTCCGTACCCTTCCAGTTTGAATTTCGGCCTTTCGTGGGGTACACTGTCGAAAGCTTTGGCAAAATCTAGGTACATATTGTCGAGATTACCACCCGGTTCCAGAGTATAGCTGCCTACTACCTACTACCTAACAACCACTCTTAGGAAACAAAATTTCACCGTTTAACAGAAGACTTCAAGCTTATTAGAAGAAAGGGACTGGTAACAACTGTAGCACCATCACATAATGGGAACACCACAGCCGATTACAATGCCAACACGTGGTAACAATACGTTATATCCACAATAATATTAAATTACGACATTCGCTCAAAGGTTATTGAGGATTTACAGTTTGTATACGAAGACTATTTCTCTGTTTCCTTAATTAAATTCACCTTAGAAAAGGACGCTTTGCATCAACAGTGGACGTCAGAAGTGACAACACTTCCATTGCTAATGTCCAAAACAATTATATTTTGCATCTCCCTCTTCATTTAAAACGCTAATAACAGGTTTATAAAATTGCTGACTCTTTTGGGGTGTAAATATACCTCCAGTCTTCACAACTTACTGTTTAGTTCGAATCGTTTCTTTATTTCCCTACACACTACTGCTGCTAGAAATATCTGAACCACATCTTCATCAGTGTTCATGCTTATCTTATAATGCTCTAGCCTTTGGAAGGTGGCATGTGTTAGGTTCTGAATAATAAGTTCTATATACAGGAGAGAACACAAACACCTGTATAGTTTTGTAGGTTCGGTTTACTGGATAAGAGTATGTACACAGAGGAGAGCAGCGGTCTCCCTGGCTAGGCTCCTTGTCAACTGCTATAGGCGACGTATGGCAAGTGATACATTAGCAGCTTCCATACGTCGCCAGGCACATTAATTAGGCATGTGGGATATGGTAATAACATTGCCACACGCTGCTAGCTACATAAATGGAGCACATACATAATATACATACATAATATATAATCCAGCATACATAATATACATACACCTCCCTCCCCCCTATACGCTCATAGCAAAGTCTTGAGCGGACCTTTTCTTTTGGATCCGTTCTGAGCGTCGAGGGACTTCATCACTGGGAAGGGTATGGGACTCAACACTGGTGGCGGGGCCAGCAGAAGGCATTGTTACGGGTCGGAGAAAACGGCGGTTCCTCCACCACACACGACCACTGGGTAACCGCACCTGGTAGTCCCGTGACCTGCCGAGACCCATGACTACGCCTACTTTGTCCCAACGTAGGGAGGTCGGGCCCTGAACACGGACTTGGGTGCCGACACTCAACCTGGGGAGAGAACGGGCGTGGTCATTGTAGCGGGCGACGACGTCCTGAACACGTTCGGCGGCTCGGCGATCACAATCCTCTGTCTTGGCCTGCCACTCCTTGGAGAAGGATTGAGGGTGAGCAGGGACACAAGAACGAAGGGGGCGTCCATACAAAACCTGGGCAGGGGAGCGTCCGGTGTAGTTAGGTGTGTTGCGGAGTTCAAGAAGACCCCTGTCGAAGGCCTCGCAGTCAATGTTCCCAGAAGGGGCCACCTTAAGGATGAGGTGCTTCAGGGATTTGACAGCAGCCTCAGCGTGGCCGTTGGACTGCGGGTAATGGGGCGATGACAACACATGCCGGACTCCCCATCGGTCAAGGAACACAGCAAAGTCCCGGCTTGTGAACTGAGGCCCTCCGTCGGTTCGCAGGCGTGCAGGAACGCCCACGTCACGGAAGTAGTGGCGGAACTTGCTGATGGTGGCGGCAGACGTCGTGTCATTACCGCACTTGATGACAACCGGCCAACCAGAGAGACGGTCGACGATAACGAGGAAGGACTTTCCTGACACACAGAAAAAGTCGGCCGACACAGACTCAAAGGGGCGGGTGGGGTTGTCGTCACTCATAAAGGGTTCCTGCTGCTGGCTGGGTTGTAATACGCGGCGGGGCTTACACACCTGGACAGCATTGGAGATGTCGGGGTCGATGCCAGGCCGGAACACAGTCTGTCTTGCACGCCGTTTGGTGGCCTCGGCTCCACAGTGACTGTCGTGGAGGCGAGCCAAGGCGTGGAGACTTGAAGCAGCAGGGACAACTACCGAAGGAGAGGTGTCACTGGCCAGAGGTAGGGGTAGGGCGGCAGCAGGGTAGTTGCTGCTCCCTTCGTGCACCCTGTTGGCGTGTTTTACCTCGAGAATCGGTGTTGGGAAGTCCTGGGAGATGATGGCCAACTCTTGGCAATGTCTGTAGGACAGCAAAGGAGTCGGGACGCCATTATGCACATCAATCCAGGCTTGACACGACCTGTTGCCAAAGGTGACGTGTGCATAGAGTGAACCTAGGGCCGGGGTCATCTGTGAACCATCTGCCATAAAGCGGAGATCCTTGGGGGGCGGTCCTAGATCACTTGGAGAGAGCCCCAAGCATTGCAAATGCTGGGGACCGATGACTGTAGCATCAGCGCCGGTGTCGGGCAACATCTGAAGACGGGATGACACACCGCCGTAGGTCACGATGACGCTGATGTACTGGGGGACTTTGGTCCTGGGACGCGGGGGGGAGCACACATTCCTAATGTGGCTCGAGCGTTGTCAGGAGTCGTCGTGCCTCTGATTGGAAGACTGTGGGCGGCCCTCTCTGGTGGAAGGGGGCTGAAGCTTCCGCCGACGCGGTCCCTTGGGTTTGTTGGAAGGGCAACACTTGTCATAGTGGCCCAGACGACCACACACATTGCACTGGACGCGTTTGGCTGGGCACCGTACTGTGAGTGACCAGTGGCCCTTACGGTCACAACTGTTGCAGGTAGACTGAGCAGCTGGACACACCTGTGTTCCGTGCTGCTTACCACAGTTGTTGCAAAATAAACCGGGCGTGGACGTGGTGGGCGAAGGCGTAGGAACAGACTTCTTGTCCTTCTTGTACCGGGACACAGCGCTTACAGCTGTAGGGGGAGCACGGATGGCAGAGGTGGCACACCTGGCAGCCTCATAGGAGCGACATATCGTCAACACATCCTGAAGAGAAGAGGAAGAGTCGAGGGAGGTGAGGCGTTGGACAAGTTCCTCGTCCTTAACACCCATCAGGATCACCTGCTTCAACTGGGTCTCCTCGCACTGCTGGTGGTGGCCTGGACATATATCTACCTCTTCCGAGGCTCTCTTAAGACGCACGTAAAAGGCATCAAAAGACTCACCCTCCATCTGTCTGCAGCTAAACAATTCCCTCCGCAGAGCTTCATTCTGCTGTCCTTTGATGTGCCGTTGTAGGACGTCCAGTACCTCCTCTACAGACAGCGAAGAGGTTGGGGGTACCTGCAACGTATGTTCCAAGACACGCTGAATTTCCAAGGACAGGCACATACGCAGCTGGATGAGTTGTTTAGGCTGTGACAAACTCTGGAGATCCACCATTGTAGAATAATCAGTCCACCGTCGCCGCCATTCACGAAAAGTCTGGAAATTCACATCAGGCTTCAAGATGGGCGGTGTTTGAGCTGCTGCTTTAGGTGGGGCTGGGGGGTGTGAAGGAAGCATGGATGAGGTATCTGAACCAGTCAGTACCGAGGCAGTGTTAGAGCCAGGGGCTTGGTTAACAGTGAGGCGAGATATCAAGGCTTCAAACCGTTCACTGTCTTCCAATCTCCGTTGGTGGTCTCGTTCTGCCTCTGCTTGCCGTCTGTGCTCATCCGCCAAACGTCTGTGGGCTTCATCCTCGCGTTTCTCATCTCTCATAAACTTCAGTAAGGCAATTATCTCTGGAGACAACGCTGAATATTGAGGTGAGGGACTGCGCGATGTGGGGGCTGGAGCGTCGTGGCCGGCCTGGTCATCCATCTCTGCGGGGCTATCACCCGCCTGGCTCATCCAGACGCTGGGTCCACGGCTACGTAAGGCGTGAGACATAACTACTTCCTCTGTGTACTATGTCTTAAATCAGTGTTGACCGGTCAGCCCGTCGTATCAACAAGATTTCAGACAAAAATTAATTAAATACACAGATAAGTAGGTTATATATATAAAATATATATAAGAAGCCGCGCGGTCAGCGAGTGTTAGTACGTGTGTGTGTGGTGTCCCGGGCGGGTAGAGAGTCTCGCCCCAGCTGTGAGGGGGGGGGGGTGGAGGCGGCGCTGTGAGGGGGTGGAGGGAGAGGCGCGGCGACTCCCAGTCAGCCCAGTACCCTCAGGACGCGGTCAGAGACGGGTGCACTGAACTCTACTCCTTACAAATGCCCAGAACGTGCCGTATACCTTGGGAATCCTTTAGAACAAGGTCACACATGAATGGCACGAAACACACAATGCGCTAAACACTTCACAGAAAATCACTGTCACTGACACTGCTCAAAGTTGCTGAAATTCTTCAAGGTGACGCGCGGGAGTTGACCCAAGCGAGAGGAGGAGTCCATCCGGCTTTCCACAGACTTTGCGCTATCACTCGTAATTATCCAGTAAGATCGGATCACTGCGCCATGTTAGGTTCTGAATAATAAGTTCTATATACAGGAGAGAACACAAACACCTGTATAGTTTTGTAGGTTCGGTTTACTGGATAAGAGTATGTACACAGAGGAGAGCAGCGGTCTCCCTGGCTAGGCTCCTTGTCAACTGCTATAGGCGACGTATGGCAAGTGATACATTAGCAGCTTCCATACGTCGCCAGGCACATTAATTAGGCATGTGGGATATGGTAATAACATTGCCACACGCTGCTAGCTACATAAATGGAGCACATACATAATATACATACATAATATATAATCCAGCATACATAATATACATACAGCATGTAATTGCGATCCTGAATATATCTGATTGACTGGTACATATAGGGAATCATCGGTTGGATCAATACCATACATTTGGAGTTTGACACACTATGTAAATGGCAAAAGGATGCACTTGACATATGCTTTACGGATTAAATGCAAAGTTGGGGCTTTACTCTAAAAAATCAAGTTTATTGTGTTGAGTTGCGGCAATATGTAATTCAAAATTCAAGTAGCAGAACACAAGTCTCTTCTCAATTACCCTGATGTGGAAATACAGTTTGAGGGGGTTGCCAGTGTTGGAGTATTCTTGCAACAGCTTCATGGAGTGACAGTCACCTCGTGGCATAGGCATGAAATATTTGTGGTTTGAGTTGACAAAACCCTGGAATTCCAAAACTCACATTTCCCTTTGGCACTATGGGAAAGGTAAATGTACACATTTCTCAACACATCTTCACGAGTACGTGGCCAGGACTTTGCTGCTTCACTGGCACAGAGATGCATGCTTTGTACAACACGTTTAAATATGGTAATGCCAAGTATTTGAACTTTCATTCTGCTAGTTACACAGCTATACTCGCCCGTAATGTTTAACGCCCCATCTGCAGCAGATCCAATGAAGTTGTTCAATGGTATATCATGTGTAGTGAGGCACTGAAACAGCATGTTATATATTTTCACCAGTCGAACCCTGATTATCTTCAAATACTCCAATCAAATCCAGCATCGCGATTTTGTCATTATCTCTCCAGATCAAAATACTTCACTATCATTGCACGTGATTTACTTACTGAGCAGGCGGTACTTTCGTCAATAATTCCAGATCAAAATGCATCACTATCATTGCACGTGATTTACTTACTGAGCAGTTGGTACTTTCGTCAATAATTACACTAAATTTATTTGTAGTTTTCTAACCAAGTTTTGAGTTGCACATCCCCCTAAAGCTTGCAAGACGACCTTGCATCTGGTCCGTTTCGTTGCCGTTTGAGCAGCTGTCTTGGAACCGGGAACATTCGCTTATTGAGGTCGTCAAGCCGGCCACATAAGCTAAAATAAATATTAAATTTATTTGGCTATACTTGCAACTGAAGATTGTGAGATCACAAGCTGCTATATGATAAAGGTTTCTGCCACCCTTACTTGGGACAGATTAACACGACCACTTGTTGAGCAGTGCCATTACATTTTGGGCTACAACACAAGAGGAAACAAACACTAAATCACCTGAATGGCATCATGTTCTGCCAAAACGCTGCAAATAGGACAGTTGCCTTCGCCGCGGCACTCAGTATGGCCCCGGCAGGGTGAAGACGTGTCAGGTTGATCAAAGGCACCGCCGCCAGGCTGACCACAATGAGCAAACGTGCCACCCGGAGCAGAGGTGCTAGCTTTGAGGAGTTCTGCCTTACCGGTATGCTGTCTTGAGGTGCGGTGGCGTTTCAACGATGATGTCTCGGCACTTAAGTATTTATGGCATACCTGACTATATGCCTTGGTCAGAGTTCCTGGTACTCAAGCTAGTCAACAGCAAAACGTCCTTCGCTAACCAATCTTCTTGGAAACGGGGACGAGGAGGCATAACCTGGAGATGTCAGTTGTTGAGAATATGTTAGAGGTTGACTCTCACAAGCATTAAATAATCTCCGTGCACCCATGTGGTATGCATAGGATTTCACCAAATATAGAAGTATTGCAGAGAACCTCTAGTTGAACATCAGTTCACTTGCACATACATGTAATCCACATAAGGATATTAGTTATGTTGATTGAGTGTGTAATAACGACAGTAAATGCACCAATTACCAAGACAGGCAAAATGACTACATGAATCAGAGCCTCTTAATTCACAAGCAACACCAAAGATGTTAGTGAACAGTAATCCTAAAAGAAGCTTGTCCTATGAGATTCAATACACAGACAATTTAGTCGGAGTTAATTTGTTTCAGTTTAACATAACCGTGATCCAAGGTCGTAAATACAGGATTGTATTTAGAATATTAAGTAGATTTTCTTGAACGATACCAGTTTCCGTTTTTTGTATGAAACGGCACGAAACTGGTTCATGGAACACTTATCCAAAGTAAGTAAATAAACTAATTTATCATAACAAATACAATTAGACCAAATGTGAGACGATATTCGCCGATGATATAAGGAGCCTTACATAGTGGTTGCCAGACGAAAACCGCAGAAGTACTAATCAGTGTACACGATGGTACCAGAATGACCATATCCGTTGACCTGTCAACCTCATCGCCTTTCTACTGCATCAGCAACGAATTAATATGTTACTAACCTTACGTAAAATAAGTAAATCGTCGAATGATATCTGAATTTCATGTCCTCCTTTGGTATTGCATAATTGTACCCTTAAATTGGAAACATACATTGCAGCAGCACTGGTCGGGACGCTGTCATATGAGTGTGGACCACAGGTTGCGAGTATTCCTTTTCGTACAGGCAGAGCTGCCGCCTGCTACTGAGATTACGAAGGAAAGGAAAATTGATTCATTACCACCGGTTTTAAGGCAACAAATAACCAACTCGACGAAGTAAACAGTAAGCCTGATTAAATTTACTTGTAACATCGTAAACAACCGGCAGTGAAATGCCACTTGTATCACTGTAAACAACATGCAGTGAAATGCCACTTGTGACACCGTAAACAACCGGCAGTGAAATACCACTTGTGACACCGTAAGCAACCTGCAGTGATCACTTTTAACACCATAAGCAACCTGTGGTGATCCACGTGTAACATCATAAGCAATCGGCAGCCAGCAGTGAAGTGCCACGTGTTACACCACGAGCAACCAACAGTGACCTGCTATCATCAAACATAAATACAAGCAGCGAGCTGCACCACCAAATACAGGCGGTGAGCGGTGGTTCACCGAACTAACTTTGAGACCTAACCGGAGCTGCAAATGAATATCAATAAAAGGACAAGAGGTTGTGGAAATGGATCCAGAGCAACGAAGGGGAAAGGTGAACAAGGACAAAGGTGACCGAGACCCAGAGGTAGAAGTTGTCCCTCCAGAGCTGAACAACCGCGACTTTACGGCAACAGAAGCTGAAGGGAGCCACCCTCTGCCTGAACCTGAATGCTCAGCACCTGACCAGAATCCCGGGTCCAACATGATGGCAGAAGTGCGACGAACTGTGACTGAAATGCTGAAGGCGTATTTCACAAAGGGGGAAGAAAGAGAAACAGCGCGACGTTTGGAGTTTGGGAATGGCAAATTTGAACAGTCAGAAGGTTCTCAGAACGATTCTAAGGACACAAGTCCTGGATGAATACTGACTGCAGATGCTATTTGTGAAGTGGAAACAATAATAAATAGTCGAACCATCACACCTGCGTCGAGCGACATGAGAGACCTGGAAGCGTTTACACAAGCACACATTCTCCACGGTGGCCCACATGTTGATCTGCCATTGGGAGGATGTCTTCTGAAAGACTTACATCAACGACGGTGGCGGCACGTGCAGTTCCTAGCAGACCGCTTCTGGAAACGCTAGGTGAGGAAGTACCTTCCACTACTCCGAAAAGGACAGAGGTACATAGAACCAACCTGTAATTTCCAGAAAGGCGACCTTGTCTTCGTCACCGGAGAAGATCTTCCTGGCAACAAACGGCCATTGGGCAGGGTCGACAACAGCCCCGGGAGCCAGTCTAGTGCGCCAGGCGCTTGTACAAACCGTATCTAGGGATTTCCGAAGGCCAGTGACACGCCACACCGTAAATCTTCCGCGATTGCCCAACGCCGGAGGTGTTATCGCCCCTGGCTTCAGCTACAGTGCTGGCGTGTGATGCCATTAAATCTTTCGACCTGTGACCTCGCCAGATGTAGAAGTGTTTACAGACAAGTCCTGGTTCTGCGAGTGGACTGTCTTAGACTGGTGGCGGTGGCTGCCCGCCCCTCCATGAGACAGATCGCCCTCTCTAGTGATGCTGTGAAGACCTGCCGTCTCTTGTCCAAGAATTTGTGCTGGGACGACTTACGCAATACTGTTATCTCTTGGAACACCATACTGATCTGCATTGACCCGCACTTGTAAGTACAGCCTAAATGATGACATACCCCTCGGTACTGAAATATTGTTGACTAATTAAGCCTACTCGTTTCTGCCTAACCTGGAGTAATATGACAATGCAGAATGCAGCGAAGCTAAGATTAATAGAGTTTTGAACTTTGTGTTATGTCAGTATGTTTAGTAAATTATAATTAAGATAAAATTGTGTGAGACTTACTAATTAAGTATCAGATGGATCACCTTGTAATATTATGAACGCCTTCTCCTCTGTAGGTTTTGACCACATCAATAAAAACTGAATGCGTCAAAAGACGGGTTTCAATCATTCCCTTCGACTTGCTCGTAACCTGAACGTCCTTAACTAAGGCGTTTACATGTACAGTACTTGTCAACAGTGTGTAACATTCCATACATATCCAGTACTTTTCAACAGTTTGTAACAGTCCATACATATACAATACTTGTCAACAGTGTGTAACAGAGTCCATAGATATACAGTACTTGTCAACAGTGTGTAACAGTCCATACATATACAGTACTTGTCAACAGTATGTAACAGTCCATACATATACAGTACTTGTCAACAGTGTGTAACAGTCCATACATATACAGTACTTGTCAATAGTATGTAACAGAGTCCATACGTATGCAGTACTTGTCAACAGTGTGTAACAGTCCCTACATATACAGTACTTGTCAACAGTGTGTAATTGTCCAAACATATACAGTACTTGTCAACAGTGTGTAACAGACCATACATATAAGAACATAAGAAAGTGGGATACTGCAGGAGGCCGACTGGCCCATACAGGACAGATCCCTTTCACACCCATCCCAGCACTTCCATGTGCCTATCCAACTTCGTCTTGAAGCTCCCTAGCGTCCCCGATCCTTTTATAGCACTCGGTAGCCTATTCCACATATCCACAACTCTATTACCAAACCAGTGCTTGCCTATATCCTTTCTGAATCGGAATTTATCTAATTTAAAGCCATTTGTTCTAGTTATTTCGTTATTACTGAGCTTCAGAACATCTTCCATTTTACCCTTGTTAATCCCACTTACCCACTTGTACACCTCTATCATATCTCCCCTAACTCTACGCCTCTCTAATGAATGTAAGCCAAGCTTTTCAGTCTTTCTTCATATGGAAGGTTTCTAATATTATGGATCATTTTTGTCATTCTTCTTTGTACTCTCTCCAAAGAATCTATGTCCATTCTATAATAAGGACACCAGAACTGAACCGCATAATCCATGTGTGGCCTCACTAATGCTAGGTAAAGTTTCAAGATAACGTCAGCAGTTCTGTTACTCACAGACCTAGATATGAACCCAAGAATCCTGTTTGCCTTGTTGCGAACGCTAATACATTGTTTTCTAGGTTTCAAGTCGTTGCTAACAAATACACCTAGATCTTTTTCACAAACTGAGTTTTCTATTTCCGTGTTACCTAGTTTATACTTAACGTTTGTATTCGTCTTCCCTATCTGTAGTACCTTGCATTTATCAGTATTAAAATTCATTTGCCAGTCTACTGACCACTCATGTAAGGTATCTAGATCTCTTTGAAGGTGTTCAAAGTCACTGTCTGAATTTATCACTCTCCCCATTTTGGTATCATCTGCAAATTTACTAATCCTACTAGTTATGCCTAAATCAAGATCATTAATGAATATAACAAACAGCAGAGGGCCTAATACAGATCCCTGGGGAACTCCGCTTTTGACCGCACCCAGTCTGACTTTAATCCATTTATGCTGACTCTTTGTTTCCTACCAGTTAACCATGACCTAATCCATTTTAATAATGATCCACCTATTCCATGTGCTTCTACCTTCCTTATCAATCTCTCATGAGTGACTCTATCGAATGCTTTACTGAAATCTAAATAAATTATATCATATGACTTATCATTATCTCCCGCTTCATATACTTCTGAGAAAAAGCTAAGCAAATTTGTGAGACAAGAACGTCCCTGGGTGAACCCGTGCTGAGAAGAATGAATTAAGTTGAATGTTTCAAGGTGGCTTCTGATTTTTGTAGCAATAATTGACTCTAGCAACTTGCCTATGATTGACGTGAGACTAATGGGACGGTAATTTGATGCAATTGATTTATCACCCTTTTTGAAAATCGGAACTACATTTGCAAGTTTCCAAGCTTCTTGCACTAGGCCCGATTCTAATGACTTATTAAATATAACTGCTAATGGATTACTCAACTCATCTCTACATTCTTTTAATATTCTAGCATATACCTCGTCTGGACCAGGCGATTTATGAGGCTTCAGTTTGTTAATTACTTTAAGCACATCGTTACTAGTAATATTGATATTCATCAACATATTTTCTATACTGTCGTTATATACCTTATGAAATTCTGGAAACTGTGCTAGGTTTTCATTTGTGAATACGGAGCGAAAATGACTATTTAACGTACTACACATTTCTAACTCATCATCAGTCATTTCTCCTGTCGTAGTTTTAAGGGGACCTATTGTATCTCTAACCTTTGATTTATACAGTTGATAAAAAGCTTTGGGGTTATTTTTCGATTCGTTTGCTACCTTGATTTCATAATTTCTCTTTGCTTTCCTAATTTCTGTTTTTACCTGTCTTGTTAGGTTCTGATAGTAACCAAGTAAGTGATTTTCGCCTTTCTTAACTTTTTTATATACTCCTTTCTTTTTCCCTAGAAGATCTAAGAGTCTATTATTCATCCATTTTGGTTGGTTCCGTATCGATCTGAATTTTCTTTTAGGGATGTGTTTATTTTGAGCATTATTGATTGTCGCAATAAATTGTTCATAAGTAGCTGCTAAATTAAATTCGGGGTTACCCCGTCCTAAGTTGACAGTTTCCGGAGGTGTGGGGAGAATTAATCTTTTGACCATAGGGTCATCCCTTAGGTCTCTCCTTAAGCTACCGTAATTAGCCTTCCTGAAATCCGGTATCAAGGCCGAATTTTCCTTCTTCCTGCCATCCCATATTATGTTAAAATATATGGCTTTATGATCACTGTTTCCTAGTTCGTCTCCAATCCCAACATCTTTTACTAGATTTTCATTATTACTGAGAACTAAATCGAGGATATTATTTCCTCTAGTGGGCGAGTTTATGAATTGATATAAAAAACTATCTTGTACTACGTCTAGAAAATCTTCAGATTCATTATCGCTAAGTTGATTTTTCCAATCTATGCCTGAAAAGTTGAAATCGCCTAGAATACATACATTGTTTCTATCAGGTGCCTTCTTTATTTCCTCCCATAGCAATTTCCCATCGTTCCTACTCAAATTAGGTGGTCTATATATAACACCAATGACTACGGATTCACTGCCCTCACCAATCTCTACCCAAATACTTCATTGTCGCTACTTGTTTTAATGTTTGATTTATTGCAGCTTTTTAATGACACCCTGATATACACTGCTACACCGCCACCTCTGCTTCCTACTCTGTCAAATTTAAATAGGTTATATCCTGGAATATGAAATTCTGCTAAAAAATGTTTGCTGTTTGAATTTATCCATGTTTCCGTTATTGCAATTATATCTATGTTCTCTTTACTAACAATGGCCCTGAGCTGGTCCATTTTGTTACACAGGCTTCTACTATTAGTATAATAAACACTCAATATATTTCTTCCGTTTCTATCTGTTTTACATTTATTACTTTGATGTTTGTTATTATGACTAACTATATTTTCAGCATTATCTACTTCTGTTTCACTACTTCCCAGGACCTGCTTGTTTTTTGACTCCCATTTTCCCCGACCCCTCTCTACTGGCGAAACCCCCCCCCTTTGGAGTGACAATTTCACGCTCCAGGGATGCAGACAACGTCTTTACCCCCTCACGAGACAAGTGTACTCCGTCGCGACAGTACAGGTAGTCGTTGCCATAAAATCGTTGCCAGTCATCAATGAATGCCCAACCATTGTTTGCACAATGATTTTCCAGTCGGCAATTAATAGCAATTGCCCTGGACAGCCATTCACGACCAACCCCTCTTCTAGGCAAGACACCACATACTATAGGGATCCCTCCCCTATCTCTAATCTTCCCCAGCGCCTCCCTATACCTCTTGAAAAGTTCCTCATTCCTAACCTTACCTATGTCGTTTCCTCCCACACTAAGACACACTACTGGATTGGTACCCTCCCCTGACAAAACTCTGTCTAACCTCTCGGCTACATGCCCTATCCCAGCCCCAGGAAAACATACCCTAGTCCTACGTTTCCTATCTCTCGCACAAAAAGCCCTATCCATAAACCTCACCTGGCTGTCACCAACTACCACGACCTTACCTGTGGGCAGGGTTTGTACATCTGCCCTTTCCTCTCCTTGATCCATACCGTCCTGCCTCTTCTCTTCCTCTCCAGCTTCCTGCAGCACCTGGTAAGGGTTACTGCACTCCACACCCTGGTCAGCTTTCCTAAGCCTGACCCTAGTCCCCTTGGAGACAACAACTCTCCACGCCTGCTCCTCCTTCGCAGGTGTCCTGCTAGGCAGGACTGTAACAGTCCATACATATACAGTACTTGTCAAGGGCGTGTAACAGTCCATACATATAGCGTACTTGTCAACAGTGTGTAATTGTCCATGTATATACAGTACTTGTCAACAGTGTGTAACAGTCCATACATATACGGTATTTGTCAGCAGTGTGTAACAGTACTTGTCAACAGTGTGTAACAGAGTCCATACATATGCATTAATTGTCAACAGTGTGTAACAGAGTCCATACATATCCAGTACTTATCAAGAGTGTGTAACAGAGCCCATACACATACAGTACTTGTCAACAGTGTGTAATAATCCATACATATACAGTACTTGTGAACAGTGTGTAACAGTACTTGTCAACAGTGTGAAACAGTCCATACATGTACAGTACTTGTCAACAGTGTGTACCAGAGCCCATACATATACAGTACTTGTCAACGGTGTGTAACAGTCCATACATATGCAGAACTTGTCAACAGTGTGTAACATTCCATTCATATACATTACTTGTCTTAAGTGTGTAACAGTACTTGTCAACAGTATGTAACAGTCCATACATATACAGTACTTTTCAACAGTGTGTAACATAGCCCATACATATACAGTACTTGTCAACAGTTTGTAACAGAGTCCATACATATACAATACTTGTCAACAGTGTGTAACAGTACTTGTTATCGCCGCTGGCTTTATCATTGTTGTCAACAACCATGTGCCTCCCCCATCCCACACGCGGCCTGTTACCACACCAGATGTAGCGACTGGGGGGCTGTGTTTACCACCGGGAGTGTTTTCACCGCTGGCGTCAGTGCTCACGTTATACTGCCTTACCCGAACAAAGATTAAGGGGTGAGCGGTGTTCACGGCGGCGTGGCCACGTGGACTGTTTACCACCGGGACTGTCATCGCTACTGGCATAAGTGCTGGCATCACCGGGAGTGTTTTCATCGCTGGCGTCAACACTTGTGTCAGTGCTGACGTTTTTGCTGCCTTACCCGAACAAAGATTAGGGGGTGGGCGGTGTTTACGGAGAAGAGATCATGACTCTGCTAATGCATGGTTTAAAAGGCGGCGTGGCCACCTGGACTCTAGGAGACTGCCCCCTAAAGTGATGCTGTGAGGATCAACACTCTGCTAGCAGTGGTGAAGAACAACTCCCAATCCTGGCCGAGTTTTGTACTGGAACAATTTACACAGAACTATCTTCCCTTGGAACACCATACTGGTTCGCATTGACCCGCACTTGTAAGTACAGCCAAAGTGATGACATACCCCTCAGTACTGAAATATTGTGGACTAATTACGCCCACTCGTTCCTGCCTTATCTGGAGCAATAAGACAACGCGAAATGAAGTGTAGCTAAGATTAATAGAGTTATGAACTTTGTATTATGTCATTATGCTCAATAATCAATTATAATTAAGATAAATTGTGTGAGACTAACTAATTATGTGTCAGATAGATCACCATGTAATACTAATGAACGCCTTGTTGTCTGCAGGTTTTGACCACATCAATAAATATTGAATGCATCAAAAGACGGGTTTCAATAATTCCCTTCGACTTGCCCGTCACCTAAACGTCCTTAACTAAGGCGTTTACAGTACTTGTCAACAGTATGTAACAGTCCATACATATACAGTACTTATAAACAGTGTGTAACAGTCCATACATATACAGTACTTGTCAATAGTGTGTAACAGATCCCATACATATACAGTACTTGTCAGCAGTGTGTAACATAGTGCATACATATACAGTACTTGTCAACAGTGTGTGACAGAGCCCATACTTGTACAGTACTTGTTAACAGTGTGTAACAGTCCATACATATACAGTACTTGTCAACAGTGTATAATTGTCCATACATATATAGTACATGTCAACAGTGTGTAACAGTTCATTCATAAGAAGAACATAAGAAAATAAGGAGTCTGCAATACGCCGGTTGGCCTGTGCATGGCAGCTCCTGTCGAGAGTTACTACCACTCTGTATCATCCATGAATCTATCTAGCCTCCTGTTGAAACTTTCCAGAGCTCCCGCACTTACTACAAAGTTGCTAAGCTTGTTCCACTCGTCCACCACCCTATTTGTGAACCAGTTTCTTCCTATCTTCCTCCTAAACCTAAACTTATCCAACTTGAATCCGTTGCTCCGAGTCCTATCCTGCTCGGATATTATAAGAACTTTATCTATATCCCCTTTATTGATTCCTTTCACCCACTTAAATACTTCTATCATATCTCTCCGCACTCTTCGTCTTTCTAGGGAATGCAAGTTAAGTTTCTTTAACCAATCCTGATATGGAAGGTTTCTAAGTCCCGGAATCATTTTTGTCATTCTATGCTGCACCGACTCTAGTGAATTTATATCCATTCTATAATAGGGGCACCAGAACTGAACCGCATAATCGAGGTGCGGCCTGACTACCGCAAGATTCAGTTGCAATAAGACCTCTGCACTCTTGTTACTTTCACTTCTAGATACAGTACTTGTCAACAGTATGTAACAGTCCATACATATACAGTACTTGTCAACAGTGTGTAACAAAGCCCATACATGTACAGTACATGTCCACAGTGTGTAACAGTACTTGTCAACAGTGTGTAACAGAGCCCATACATTTACAGTACTTGTCAACAATGTGTAACAGTACTTGTCAACAGTGTGTAACAGAGCCCATACATTTACAGTACTTGTCACCAATGTGTAAACAGTACTTGGCAACAGTGTGTAACAGTCTATACATATACAGTACTTGTCAACAGTGTGTAACAGAGCCCATGCATATACAGTACTTGTCAACAGTGTGTAACATAGTCCATACATATACAGTACTTGTCAACAGTGTGCAACAGATCCCATACATATACTGTACTTGTCAACAGAGTGTATCAGTACTTGTCAACAGTAAGTAACAGTCCATACATGTACAGTACTTGTCAACAGTGTGTAACAGAGCCTATACATATACAGTGCTCGTCAACAGTGTGTAAGAGTACATACATATACAGTACTTGTCAACAGTATGCAACAGTCCATACATGTACAGTACTTGTCAACAGTGTGTTGTAACGACCACGGTCGTACACGTCAGTTAACGCCAAAATCAAATGATTCATATTACGCTCAATAGCCCACAAAACATGTACCTCTGATTTTATTTTGAGTCCTCCATCTGAGGAGTCCGTTTTCTCATCACTTCAAGATGCCTCAGTCCTCCGTTATCCCATTTTCTCTGACTTACTGAAACCAACCTCTCTATAAAATTTTACTTTTTTTTTACTTTTATCCTCTTCGCCACTGATCGGCTTGTTAGCCGCTTGGGCGATCGGTCACGTCTCTTTTCCTTTATATTCTTCACCAAAAGGTCGGCTCGCTAGCCGCCCGGGCAATCGGTCACGTCTCTGTCACGCACTGTTGGCAAATACTGGGCATGCACCGGCTCCTGAATGTACCTGAACCCGCTCCAGTGTTGGTCAAGTCTTCTCTTGAAAGAGCTCACACTGGGTGCCATCACAATACTCTCTGGTAGATTGTTCCAAGAGTTTACAACTCTCACTCCGAAAAAGTTTGCCCTCACGGTTTTCTGGACTTGCGGCTTCTTCAATCTTGAGCTGTGACCCCTTGTGGGGCGAGCGTCCGCCAGCTCCAAGTAAGGACACTCAACTGAGTAGTGCCCCCTGAGATGCTTATAAACCTCAACTAGGTCCCCCCTTGCCCGTCTGTAGTATAAGCTAGGCAAGTTCAGGCGCTCCAATCTCTCAGGGTAGCTGAGGTGCCGAAGTGCAGGCACCAGTTTGGTGGCCCTCCTTTGAACATTTTCAACCAACTGACAGTCCCTAGCATATCTCGGGGACCAGATGGGGTGACAGAACTCCAGATGGGGAAGCACTTCACTCCTGAAGATCGTCACGAGGGACGGACCGTCTAGATATCTGAACGACCTTCTTATAAGACCCAATAATTTATTTGCCTGAATTACCTTCTTCTCACAATGGCCCGAGAACTTCAGCTCATTGTCAACATACACACCTAGGTCCTTCTCACACACAGTCTCAACTAGTACATTTTCTTCATCCCGTTGGGACATATGGTACGCCTCCTTACCATTGGTACGCCCCAGGTGCATCCTCTTACACTTCGTGACATTGAATCTCAGCAGCCATTCCTTCGACTATTCCTGGAGCCCACAGAGGTCCTTCTGCAGCTCTTCACAGTCCGCTTGGTTCTTAATTTCCCGAAATAACTTGGCGTCATCGGCAAACATTTGTATGGAGGAGTGTACGTCAGGCATATCATTTATGAAACAAACAAACAACAGCGGGCCCAATACATTCCTAAAAACCCGTTTAATTCATATTACGCTACATAATACAGTATTCAAATCTACCGCGCTTGTAGAATCTCAGGCGCGTGTTTATCCTCGCGATCCCTCCCAGTAAGCCTCGCCTTTGTGAAGACAGTTATCAATACGTTGTTTATTCCACTTTCTCCTGGGAAGCTCAATCTTGAATTAGTCTGTGTAAATCAACCCAAGTAATTCGCCAGACCTTTGTCAACTGAGGGTCATCTTTGAATGAGTAACAGTTAGTTTGTTTGTGATTACAGTTCGTCCCCGAATTACGTACAAACGGCCGATACGTACATCGTTTCTGAAGTCTTTAATTGCAAAAATATTGTCTTAAAAGGGCGAGCAATTTTTAAATTTGGCGGGCGAGCCAGCCGCACCGCGCCGCCACTATCACTGACCATGCAGACGACACGCTAGACGCACCAAAACAACAAGTGTGGTCATTGTGCATACAGTACTTCTCCTGTGAATTTCTGCCCTATTTTGTACACTTTACTCTGTGTGCAATGACTGGTGTAAAGCGTAAGAGTGGTGAAGCCAGTGGGAGGAGTAGTGTTCAAAAGCTTACCGTCCTCTGGCGCGCCGGTCCCAGAGAGGACGGCGCTGTACAGGACGTTTGTTTACTCCAGGTCTCGCACACAGCGATGGTTATTTCGTTCATCTTTTCGTTTTATCCATGGAGTAAATTTAAAAGTAGACTTCGAGAAAACATTCAGTTAAAACACAAGGATATTAAAAGTTTGAGTCAATAGTACAATTTGTAGTATGTTTAATACAACATCTCTACAGAAATGCATAAACATGAAATTAACGCATCGGCGACTTTTGCCGGTCGGAACAACGCATCGGCTACTTTTGCCGGTCGGAACTCACGTCGAGTGAGGTGTGAGTGCAGACCGTCCTGTGGCGCGCCGGTACCTGGTAAGGTTTTGACCCCTGTTGTGGTGTCTCAGTATGATTCAGGAGAAAGCCCTAAGTCTTTTCAACGATCTAAAGAAAGATCACCCTGATGATACGGTGACATTCAATGCTAGCAATGGGTGGTTTAACCGATTCAAGGTGCGAAATAAGCTGCATAATGTTCGAGTGACTGGTGAGGCGGCGAGTGCTGATTGGAAAACAGCACAGGATTTTCCAGATAACATTATAGGGTTGGGGGATTTTCGAGTTAAGTACAACCTTTTGGTCCCCATTATGTACGTAACTTGGGGACTTACTGTACTGTCATTGCGTGAGTAGCGATCGCTGGCAACTCAGGGGTATATAAGCTCGAGATGGCGAGGCATCAGCGTTCCCTGATGCTGATTCCCATTTGTCTCCAGGTATGTTCTGTTTCCTAGCCATTCAGTTAATTCAGTCAATTGTAGTGATTATCAGTGTTCACGATTTAACAGTTGAATTGTCATTCACCCAGTGTAGAAGTAATATAACGTAAATACGTCTGTCGTCTAGACGAAAGTTTGTTGGTGTTGTCATGTTTCTCAATTCCCTGACGCTGATTCCCGTTTGTCTCCACATCGAGGGTGGGCTTAATTGAAACCCACCGGTAGCTCGGAGCCGGTGGATACCCAGCAGTGGTCAATATAGGATTGATGGCGCCGATTCGGCATGATTAATCGGCTCTACTCTACCTCGTGGGCCGAGGACCCCAAACCCATCTCGGGTCGGAGTATAACCGACCACAACAACCGTTGTTAGAGGCGCCAGTGCTATACCCTGGGACAGGCCTTGGAATTATGGTCCACAGTGTGGTTGTATGTGTTTTTTACCAGTGTGTTTTATAAGAAATAAATCAATGAAGACATGTTATGGTTTCACCCTTCTTTACCCTTTTCGATCTGGTCAATGGAAAACCTAACCCAATGCCTAGTCCACTCTGCCCGCTACCTAACGAGCTACATGCTGTCCAGAGGGGGTCTGGTGGCAGCGACCCTTAAAAATTAAGATTAGAGTTAAGTTATCCCCTTAGATTTAGTGACCCCAGTCTGGCAGTATAAATTTATACTGCCAGAGTATAAATACTGGGAAAAAACACCCCCACCCACAATTTTAAAAAAGTGTGAAAAAATGAGCAACCCTAATATACAGTGGTCCTTCGGATAACGAGCACAATCCGTTCTAGAAGGTTGCTCGTTAACCGAAACCATTGTTTCAATGGGTTTTTGGGTAATTGGTTCCAGCTCACCGAAAATTGCCTAAATTCAACAAAAAAGGTAGAAAAGTACACTTGCTTTGAGGTGTGTATGTAGAAGGCTCCTGGATGATGATGATGATGATGATGATGGGAATTAAAATGGGGGTGGAGGGGACGGGAGAAGAGAAGGCATTGGGGTGGAAGAGAAGTCACCCCCATGGCACCATTTCACCCATAAAATTTTAGTTCTCTTGGTGTAATTCAAGATTATTTTCTTTAAATCAACACTGCACTGCATTATATATTGTCAATATGTATAATAAATTTCAAAATGACCAATAATTTGCTTGCAAAAACAGAAAAAAGCGTTTCGTTAAAGAGAGTCTCAAGCAAGATGTTACTTCGACTGAAAAGACACAAAGACTGACGCATGTATAGTGTGTTGAGAGGCTGGATGGTGGGCATAAAACTAGTTTCATTACCTTCAATTACGTTCAATAATTGTTAAAATGACTAAAAAATTTAATATGAAACCTTTAAAATTATTGAATAGTATAAACTTCTTGATATTTGCTAAAATGGTAAGGAATTTAAGCCCTAGAACCGATTACTGTATTGGTGGACTAATACGACAGCTGGTGAACTGCCAAATGCAAGCGAAAACATGTTTAGGTTTGCTCGTAAGAAACTCGTTAATTGAGGGATTGCTCATTAACCAAAGTTAAGAATCTTATGTAAGGTAACTCGTAAACCGAAATCTCGTTAACCAAGGCGCTCGTTAACCGAGGGACCACTGTACAGTACTTGTCAAGAGTGTGTAACACTGATTCCATGGTGATGAATACAATTGTTTGTGAAAGGAATATGCTTTACAAAAATAAACTTTCAATGTTATTTTTATTAGTAGAGTACAATATTCTGCTGCACCATGAATAAATAAATGAAAAACAGTGACATTAGCCACTATCAATAAAGCTCTTAAAGTAAATGTAGGATACTTGTTGACCTACTTCTATTATAATAGTTTAACATTTTCTTTTAGTACAAATTACCTGCCCACATTAATTGTCATCCAATGTGTAAATAAACAACACAGTACAGAACAGAACAGAACAGTTTAGTACAAGTACAGTACAGTAAAGTACAGTACAAGTACAGTATAGTATAGTAAAGTTCATTACAAGTAAAGTTCAGTACAAGCACAGTAGAGTACAGTTCAGTACAGTAAAGTTCATTACAAGTACAGTGCAGTAAGAGTTCAGTACAAGTACAGTACAGCAAAGTACAGTACAGGAAAGTTCATCACAAGTAGAGTAAAGTACAGTTGGGTATAGTAAACTTCATTACAAGTACAGTGCAGTAAAGTTCAGTACAAGTACAGTACAGTAAGGCACAGTACAAGTACAGTACAGTAAGGCACAGTACAAGTACAGTACAGCAAAGTTCATTACAAGTACAGTACAGCAAAGTTCATTACAAGTACAGTACAGCAAAGTTCATTACAAGTACAGTACAGTAAAGTACAGTAAATGTACAGTAAAGTACAGTACATACAGTAAAGTTCATTACAAGTAGTGCAGTAAAGTACAGTACAGTACAGTACAGTTCAGTACAGTAAAGTACAGTACAAGTACAGTACAGTACAGTAAAGTTCATTACAAGTACAGTACAGTAAAATTTATTACAAGTACAGTGCAGCAAAGTTCAGTACAAGTACAGTGCAGTAAAGTTTATTACAAGTACAGTGCAGTAAAGTTCAGTACAAATATAGTACAGAAAAGTTTATTACAAGTACAGTGCAGTAAAGTTCAGTACAAATACAGTACAGTAAAGTTCATTACAAATACAGTACAGTACAGTTCAGTACAGTAATGCTCATCACAGTAAAGTTCATTACAAGTACAGTAAAGTACAGTACAAGTACAGTACAGTACAGTACAGTACAGTAAAGTACAGTACATACAGTAAAGTTCATTACAAGTAGTGCAGTAAAGTTCAGTACAAGTACAGTCCACTAAAGTTCAGTACAAGCACAGTCCAGTAAAGTTCAGTACAAGTACAGTACAGTACAGTAAAGTACATGTACAGTACAGTACAGTAGAGTACATTAAAAGTACAAGTACAGTACAGTAGAGTACAGTAAAAGTACAAGTACAGTACAAGTACAGTACAGCACAGAATAGTACAGTACAGTGCAGTACAGAACAGTACAGTACAGTACACCACTAGAACAGAACAGTACAATACAGTGCAGTAGAGAACAGTACAGTACAATACAGCACAGTACAATACAGCACAGAATAGTACAGTACAGTGCAGTACACCACCAGAACAGTACAGTACAATACAGTGCAGTACAGAACAGTACAGTACAGTACAGTACATTACAGTACAGTACAGAATAATACAGTCCAGTACACCACAAAACAGTACAATACAGTGCAGTACAGTGCAGTGCAGTGCAGTACAGAACAGTACAGAACAGTACAGTGCTACAGTACAGTGCAGTACAGAGCAGTACAGTACAGTACAGTGCACTACAGTACAGTACAGAACAGAACAGTACAGTACAGTACAGTTCAGTTCAGTGCACTACAGCACAGTACAGTACAGTACACTACACCACAGTACGGTACAGTACAGAACAGTGCACTACAGAACAGTACAGTGCAATGCAAAACAGTACAGTACAGTGCACTACAGTACAGTACAGTACAGTGCACTACAATACAGTACAGTACAGAACAGAACAGTACAGTGCTACAGTACAGTACAGTACACTATACCACAGTACAGTGCAGTGCAGTGCAGTGCAGTACAGTACAGAACAGAACAGTACAGTACACTATACCACAGTACAGTGCATTACAGTACAGTACAGAACAGTACAGTGCTACAGTACAGTATAGAACAGCACAGCACACTATACCACAGTACAGTACAGATCAGTACAGTACAGTACAGTACAGAACAGTACAGTGCTACAGTACAGTATAGAACAGTACAGTACACTATACCACAGTACAGTACAGTACATATATAAAAAACTTGCCTGGCAATGTGATTAATTCTTCACCTTTTATTACTGCCTCTTCAGTAATAACTGTTAAGTAATGGTCACTACAAACATGGCTACTTTAATCCTTGTCTAGCTGTGTTTCAAGAAGCATAAGATAAAGTTATGTCATAATAAGTTATAACCTCAGGGTGTACATGTTGTGTGTTAAAGTATCCATGTGATCACTGGGCCAGGTGCTGGTGAACTGAAGAGAGTAACTCCACACAAGACATTAAGAACCACGCAGTGCAGTTATTGCCACAAGCAGAAAGAAAAAAAAAATCAAGTGAATTACACAATGAACAAGAGATTCATTTTCCATTAAAAGTATGACTGGAGGTAACATTTTTACTGAGATTAATATGACAAAGTTCAGACATTGCTATAATGCAACTTTAACAACATCACGGTACACATCAACTACACTTCAATTTTGATTAAAGTGTATTTTAAGATTTTGTGACGGCCATTTTCTACACTCGGTCTACAGGTGACACATCCCAACATACTCAGGTGCTGATAATGAACTCACTACTAAATACAACATATTCAATACCAACTGTTGGATATGTTGTTGAAGGTTTCATGTAACAACCACAACTTTTGTTACCAAAACAGTCAAACATTTATAAACTACAGTACATTACCTGTAATACATCCCAGAGTAAACTTTTACTATAGAGATTACTTCTACAGCCGAGGACCACTACTGTATATACCTTAACCTGAGTTTGAGTGAGATCCCAAGAAAAATCAATAACACAAAATCTACTTTGTGGAGATGAACTAATAGGAAAAAGATTCTGGATGGCGAAGCACTGTATACAGTAACCTATATATTCTGGGTGGTGAAGTACAGTGTACAGTAACCTTTACATTTAACTCTTAAACTGATAAATCCCTCAAAAGAGGGATTTATAATGCACGTCTCAGGTTCCATACACTACCCACACCTTACTAGAGCTCTCAGTTGTCTCTATCAACATGGAAGACACACATTGGTGACAGTCTGTCACCCTCCACCCCCCCCCCCCCCATAGTAGCTTGACCGACACATGCTCACATAAACACTCCGCTATGTGGGTCCCATCGGCATGATTGCCCATTAAGGACAGTGTGGATACAACACACTGTATACTAAGTCTTTGGTACACAAGGAGGCACTGCTCTCGAATGCCTTCACTTCCATAATTTTTAAATTCAGGTACCCATTTACAACTGGGTGAAATGGGAGTGTCCAGGAATTGAACCACAACCCCTGGAACAGGAGACAAGTGTTGTATCCACCCGACCACTGCACTCCTCAAGCCATGTAAGTACAGGGTAAATATTTATATTTCATCTTTCTACATGCAGATATTTAAATCTGTAAGAATATAACATGCTTTAAAAGTTATTATTTATTCATGTTTATTGCACATACAGTTCAGCAGGTTTCTCCATAGCCACAGTCTAAAGGCTAATGCATATCATAAGCGATGCCATAATGGATGGGCTAGGTGAAGCAAGTTCTGTCTTGAGACCATCTGGCAGAAACTTTAAACATATGAAAAAATTCTAGAGCAAAATGCTCACCTTTGTCTGTTAAATGGTAAAGTTTTATTTTCCTCATCCTTATCTTATTACCTACTTGTGAACAAAAATTAAACATGGGGGAACATGAAGAACAAGAGATAATAATAACGTTTTTATGCCTAACTATATAGTCTCGAACAGGGACACTGCCTTACAACACAGAGCCTTCACCACTCTTGTGAGGGAAGTTCTTCTGCAGCAGTAGACTCTACCATTAACCCACCCTACTTACTTTTCCACAACTCTATACAATATTAACTTTTTGGGACCACTTCCTCACAGCCAATAATAAAACTTACAGGAAAAATAACATTTATATAGAAAATTCAAAACTATTAGAGAACTAATCCTAACAAAGAGAGAGTATCAGAGAGATTGGTGTCACTAATAAAATCCTTCTTTATTACTTAATTCAACAACAAAATCCTGAAAATGTAAACGACAGTCTTGACCATCAACCCTCATTCTTTCCTTTAGTTTTATATTAATATAATACAGTACAGTAAGTGTATACCCACAGTGTTCTTCATGACAGTCTGTTCTGACACACCTCCACCATGACAGTCTGTTCCCACACACCTCCACCATGACAGTCTGTTCCCACACACCTCCACCATGACAGTCTGTTCTCACACACCTCCACTCTCTTTGTCTTCTGTTCCTTTTATTCTGCTCACTTTAATGTTCCACTTCATTCTTGGTCTCTCAATTACTTCACACAATCTCCCATTATCCCCATCCAATGATACTTTCAAATTTTCTAAAAACTTTTTGTAAATCTGAATTGAATTAAAAGCCATAGGTTTGGAAATATAAGGGACAGGATACTTCACAAAACACACACACACACACACACCGCACCAGACTACTCATCGCTACAAGGCACCCTGGACAGGCTACAGGCATGGACTATGGAGAACAAGCCATCAACTACACCAAAACCGTAGCCATGCACATCAATACTGCCACCACTCCAGTGCAAGCTCCAGCAGTCACAGTGGGTGCCCATCCTCTCCAGTTAGTGCAGTCTGCCAAACTCCTGGGTGTTACCATAGACCACAAAATGGACTGGAAGGCCCATGTAAACAACACAATCAAGGCAGCCTCATACCGAATCTACATGCTACGACGACTTAGGACACTTGGGACACCCACGCCAGCGCTGAGGAAGATCTACAACGCCTTTATTCTCCCCAAACTAACGTATGCGTCACCAGCCTGGTCGTCTTCTCTCAACTCCACCCAACAACGTCAGCTAGAGAAGGTACAGAAAAGGGCCTGCAGAATCATGCTCAGCGCAGACTACTCTAGCTACATCAGCGCTCTCTCCACCCTAGCAATGCCATCCCTCAGTGACCTCCACCACCAAGCACTAGCAAGGTTTGGCAGTGGACTACTGCACCATCGCCACCTCCTGCCACCAGCAGTCCCCCACCCACCTCGTGCAGTCCGCCACTACAACAAAATTCAGCCCATAAGAGCCTGCACCGATAGATATAAGAACAGCACCATCCCATCTATTGTTAAAATAACAAACAACTCCTGATTTATGTACTGTACAGCCCTGTAAATGTATTCAACACATATCATTAAGTCTAAATCAAATGTAAGTTTGTATCTTTTCAGCCACCGGCTGCAACTCTATTAATAAACCGTTTATCACACACACATGCACATGCACACGCATGCGCGCACGCATGCACGCACGCACGCACACACACACACACACACCAAAGGTTACAACATTAGTACACACAGAGATTCCCCTTAACAGATGCATTATGACAAGGTTGCAGTGCATAGCTTATTAAAAAAATAGACTTAGCACAGTTATTGATAAACTTCATTATAAAATATATCACTAATACATTCCCTTAGTTCATAAATAATATACAAGCATCATTCCTTTACTATATACTTGATAACCAAATGACAATCTCTAAATTTAATTAGTTATATATTTATATTTTAATCTAGCTCTAATAATCAAGATACCCTATACTGTACAAATATTAATTATAACTTCCATGTTAAAAACACATAAACATAAAAATATTTCTAAAGTTCTATTAATGTCCATTATGAAAATATAAACATTAATCATCCTGTACCTATGTTTTCCTTCATGATATTTTGTCTCATTTATTTTCTATCCCATCAAGATGATGAAACCATTTTCTTCCAAGTTATATCTCATTTCTTCCTACACTACTACAACTATGGGAAACAGCCTACACGACACACAAACTAACAGACAAATATAAAATTGCAAAAAAGCTCATTTGATTCACATCACAAACAACTTAATTATTCCTTTCCTGTGAAATAAGTAAGTTCTCACAAAACATACAACACTTGCAACCAGTAGAGGCTGGTGGGAGCTTTGTGCTGCTCACTACAGTAATAGTATGGGGAGAATATTTAAACTTTTAATTAAAAAATTCCCTGTTCTTAACCTTTCTTTGGGATTACTCAAGGGCGACTTGGAAAAAGAGATGTTTCAGGAAAAATATTAGCAATTATTGACCAATCTAACCACACCTTGATAATGATGAAGGAAAATCCTGTCTTCACTGTACCTATAACCACCCACCCCACCCCTGGTAGACCAGTGCATCTGCTCTTGGGGACCCAATACTATACTGACCAACTGGTACAGTAGTTCAGTTTGCTCAAGCACTATATGACCCATATACTGTACAGTAAAGTACTGTTACCACTTGACACAAGCTTGGAAGTTATCTCCTTAAAGTAATTAATGCACTTAACACTTATAAATACTGTACTGGCAAGTAAAGGAAGCCTTCATTTAGAAGCAACAATATTACTAATGGCTGTTAACCTACCTTATCAATTTAGAAATAAAATGGAAACTATGAAAAATACAAATATATATTTTTTTTATGTGTTTTTGGTGTTTAAGATAATGAATCAAGTTTTAGTGTAAAACTGAAGTTAAAACAGCTTCTACAACAATATACAGGGTGAGCATAAAGTCTTTCCCTGATTACAAGATTACATACATTTATTAAACAAAACATAAGCTAGGTACACACATACAGTTTTTTGCAAAAACACTGTATGTGTGTACCTAGCATATGTTTTGTATAACAAATGTTTGTACCTGTAATATCTTGTAATAAGGGAAAGACTTTATGCTCACCCTGTATATATATATATATATATATATATATATATATATATATATATATATATATATATATATATATATATATATATATATATATATATATATATATATATATATATAATAATAATAATAATAATAATAATAATAATAATAATAAACAAACACTGACAGTATCACCCCACCAAAATATGAGACAGAACAAAACACATCAAACAAACATATAGTGAGTTAAAGCAGTGTACATGTGTACAACACATAACTGAGCTACTGCTCTATAACTACAAAGAAAGGACGGTAAGTAATGATGCCCACGGCAACTTTTTATAAGGCTTTACATAACTTCAAAACACTTCAGATCAATAACTTAGCCATGACTATGAAGTTCTATTCCTTATCCTACATTACTGAGGTCACTCTTAAGGCTGTGTAGCAGTCTAACAGGCTGGAGGTCCACAGTCGTGTATGACTCACTCCAGGGTACAGTTCTAGTATGACTCACTCCAGGGTACAGTATGACAGACAGTACGGTCTAATATGACAGATGGTATAGTTCAGCATGTAGTGTACAGCAGTGTGCTAATAACTGGCATTAAACATGGTGTAAGAGGAAGGAACACTGTGAATTAAGTGACCATCACTGTTGATAGTATTCATGACCAGTGACTGAAGGAGGTTAGTCTCTTCCTGGAGCCGAGACATTTACAGACAATTATCACTGTCACACTGCCTCTCCCATACAAAGTACCTATCACTTCACAATAGTGTGGGAGACTACAGAAGGAACTGTTAATTGTTCTTGGACAAAAGTTAAAGCTCTGGCCACATCTCAAGTATAAAGGAACACTCGCAGCACCATTCTAATCTTTTCTCTAGAAGCACTAAACTCTAGTACAGTACTGTGAAAAAGGTATTTATTCAAAGCTGAGATGACAAGCAAAGCCTGTCAGTTATGCTCTCTTCACAACAAAAAGCTTCTTACAGTTGAATGACAAATATCTGCTAAGAATAAAATGTGCTAATATCTATACTCAGCATGTAGCTTTATTAGTATAGGGGCTTTGTGCATATCACTGGTCAACTGTAACCTGGTGGCTGTGTATGTATAAGTCAGAGATTATATACTGTACACACAAACAGGTTCCTCCTTTCGATGCAAATTCCACTTTCTTTCAAGTTAAGCTTTAACTACTGACAAGCTCGGTATGAAATGCAGTAAATAAGATCCTCTATATATATCAGAGACCTTACCAGGCTCATAGATACTACATGTGTACTGATCCCACAGCAAATGATGAAATCTAAAATTATTCCTTGTAATCATTTGTCTGTTTATTGAAAGGAATCTCCAAACTTTTTAACTTAATTACATTTTCTTATTAGGAGACTTTCATAACAAATAAAAAAACATAAGTAATGTCATTGCCGAGTGTGTAATAATAACTGTCTTTACTACAGAAGGCACCTCTAAACTTTTGAAATATTTCATATTAAGTTTAATGAACAATTTTAAACACTAGGAAACAAGGTGAATACAGTACAGTACCAGAATGAGATCCATCTCTCAATTACTGGGAACAGTATAGTACATAAAGAAGGTGTGTGAGAGTCCGTCTCCTCTTCTTGTTACATGCACACCTCACTCTGGGATCTGTAAAGACAAGAAGATATTGAAACTTTATTAACTATCACAATTATGATACAGAATTATGCCTTCTCTCCCTTGCAATGATCACTGCAACTGTACCACCCTGAACTGGCCCTTTAACCCTTGATTCCTTCTGGGTTAATGGGGCTGGAACATGTAAAAGTATATAGGGTTTTAGTAGCGAAACCTAATTGTCTGTTCTCTATTTATTGAAGAACTATCTCATATACAGTTACAAGTGTATATCACCGTAACTTAATCACTGTAGCTATGAGTGTTAAGATGAGGACGGAGGCTCTATTAAAGAGCTCTTCTAAATACATCCGGTTGGTGTGAGGTGTTGAGTGACACTCCCAAGGCAACTGGCTTTATATGTTGACCTCATCAGTCTTAATGCCGCGCCTCAAGGAACTTACCCATCACGTGATGTGACCATGTCACCTCATGGACAGTGGAAAGTTACAGGGGGTGATATGATTATATAAACCCAATGTACTGCCCTATTTATGAGAGTAGGATACTGCTTATATGTGGAGATACTCTGCCAAAGGGAGTGTCAAGTGTTACCTACTGTAGTGTGTAATAAGTAACTGCTCTTGCCTGAAGGTTGCCTGATGGGTGTCATGCTGTAAACTGTGGGGAAGGTGTCAAGGTTATCATTATCACAATTATAGAATTATCTTCATGCCAGCTGGATATTGTTCCACACAACAAAATCTACAACCTTAAGTCAGTACCACCAGAGTCTAGTAAACTCAACTCCATTTCTTTGCACTGAAAAGAAAATTTCTCAGTTTGCTCTTTGTGTGCTGCTTATCCTAATTTTCTTTGAAATAATTAACAACACCACATCCTTGGTCCTTAAATAATCATCAAACAAATTCTATCTTATAGCTTTACACAAAACTTATTCCTTTGTCCTTTACCCTCACTCGAATAATCTTGGCACGTCTACTAGCGAGACAAAACAAAATTCCCTGGCTTTTCCAAGATTTCCAGATTTAAAAAAATTCCAGGTACACTCGGAAACCCCAATTTCTACCCCACCCAGGTCGGGCCGGAGTTGAGGACCGGGTCCTTTCTGAACGGCTGGCCACGCTAACTATCACGGGGCAACACGCGCACGAACACACAAGTTATGAACCCTTCCAGGCTTCGCTACCAGTCTGTCATGTTATACACATCTTGCTTTGTATAATGGTAAGCAGTCATAGTATGGATGCATAGATAACAATATGTATTAGTGTATTACATTTTATACCCTTCAAAATATCGTCATTAACATTGGACATGAAGGAAAAGTCTCACACACTGTAGTTAAGAAAGTAAGATCCGAAGCGCTGCCATACAGGTGAGTGAATCAAACAGAGATGACCGACCTGAAGTCATGTGTAGGAGAAGGCCTGCCGTTAGTGTGGACACAGTTGCTCAAAGAGTAAGTCGTATGTCTTCTTCGCTGTATTGCTTGACAAGTGCTAAATATACCATATATAATCCAATCTGTAAATATTAGATATACAAAGGTGGATATATTTTGACAATATTGTTTTATATAACCTCATATTTGTTCTTTACTAATGTCACCTTATTGAACTGTTTTCTTTCAGCTTCACCGTGTGTGCTTTGATTTCTGTCCACCTGCAAGCTCAACAGGACTGCTAACCATCCTCCCATCCCTTCCTGCATCATCTCAAGCAGTGACTCTGGTGAGTATAACGGATTCCCTAAATATACAAGGTGTTTCATAAATACCATTCATAAAGTAGGTGCATATACCTGAGACATGACAAATAGAAAACTTTCATAAAATTTCGTACTTAGAACACGTGACAGACTACGAAGGAATGTGAGGAAACGTACGGGATGCAAATTAAAGGTCCACTGTTACTAGTAAAGTTTATTTACAAGCATAATACCTTATGATTTGTAATAATAGATACAACATTTTGCCCGTAGCAACAATTGTTATTAGTTGAAAAATTCTGAGATAGTTATCCACTAATGGCCCTGCTAATAACGTTTTGTGGGTATGTAACATGTGATATCAGAATCAGAGACTGGACACGTTATTAACATCATGGGACCTTTTCCACTGATAATGTTACCACGTTGTGTAAGATTTTTAATTGTTCATATCTGCCAAGACCCAATGCTTTTTCCCTTAACGGAGGTTTGCAGTCTCCGAGTGCTGTCTAGTTAAATATGTAATTATTTACCATTATTTAAAGTCTGTCTGCTTCTAGAACACCTATTAGAGCCGTGTAATGGTCGCAAAAACCTCGTTTCCTTTCTTGACCAACACCCTCAAGTTTTGATGTCATTACGACGATCATGACCAACTCTAAGCCCAATCATTGGGAGCAACCCCCCCTCCTACCCCCAGGCGGGCCACCCCTGGCTACATGGACTGTGTCCTGTGTTGGATGAACTATTAATACCCGGTATCACCTCTCTCACTAACCTCTCCATTGACTAATCCAATACTCCAACCATTGCGACATCTACAGGCTAACTGTGATAATTAAAAAGGCTGTTTAACCCTAAAATGCCGTAAAATAACAGGAAATAGGTTTTCATATGCAGTACAGGTAGTCGTCGACTTACGACCTAGATTGGTTACGGCCGACCGGTCGTAAGTTGATCTGGTCGTAAGTCGGCCTATGTTATAATTACCTTACGTATATTATACTGTAATGTGTAATGATAATATAATCATCTTTAAGTCATATTTTATCAACATTTTCTTTGTTCATTATTGTTACGGTCGTCAGGTTTAAGTAAATCACTGCATACTACAGTACAATTGGTTTATTATTTACACTGGGGCTGGGGCCAAAACTGTCGTACCGCCGGTCGTAAAGTCGAACAGACGTAAGTCGCATAGGTCGTAAGTCGACGACTACCTGTATAGTCTGGATTTACGCATTTTTTGTTTACGCGTTTGATCATTTACGCGGCACCTTGCCAGAATGAAATGTTTTAATTACGCGGTAAATTTCATCATTTACGCTGGTGAAGTATAATTTGTTTATTTACTGAAGATATTTGTTTTAGCTCATAAAATTCATACAAATTACCCAGCCAGAAAATAATTTACATTGCTGGAATTCTGATAATATTGTGATTAGTATTTTAAATATAAACATCATAAAATTTGCATTAGACATACAAATTTTAGATCTAGGTTAAGCATTGTATGAGAAAGAGCAAAAATTTTATCTTTTGTGCAAAATATATGACGTTTATATTCAAAATATTGGCAGTCTTGCAAGGAATCCAGCAATGTCAATTATATTATCTTAACTTTAGTCTGAAGTATTATTTATTACTAAAAATGTAAGCATACTGTTTATCCCCAAACATTTCTCGGAGAGGGAGGAGCCAGCAAGCGTGGAAAGAGAGGGGGGGCAGGAGTCGAGTCCATTATTTGAACGGACATTAACTGGCAACTGTATTTCTCTTAAATATTAATTGTGTGTGCATACCATCATAAAATTAAGATGTTATTTTTACTACAACATATGTATTGTGTCAGAAAAAGTGTAGTTTTGGGGGTCGGCCCAGTCTCTATTTCAATTAATCCCAAATGTTCTGTTATTTCGTTTACTCGTTTTACGAGGACCTCCACGGGTTCAATTGAGCGTAAATCCAGACAATACTATACATTGATATTCGATACAGGGTCAGTGAATCGTTGTCATCCTTCATTCACATATTGATATTTACTCCATGCCCTGTAATATTCTGAATATTTATTAATGAATGTCCAACTGTTATTAATGATCTGATGCACTAATGACTCTATCGTTTTATTATTACAGTTATGGAGGTTCAACCACAAGGTCACATGAGGCCACCACGGGCGAGGGCTAATTGGCCTGAGGTGATAACACGCCACACCATGATTGTTGCATATCACGAGGCAGGGAAGGTGATACGGGAGACTAATCGCCTTCTCGGTATCTCCAGAGATACAGTTAGGCTTTGGGTGAGGTGACATCAGGAGGGTCAAGTGCTCACCAGGCCCCGACCAGGAAGAACAAGAGTCATCATGCGTGAGGAGGATCAACAGATACGAAGGGAAGCAGAGAGCACCACTCTCAACTGCAGTGAGCATAACAAGGGTAACAGGAGATCACTGTCACCAGATAACTAACAGGAGGCGAATACGGGAGACTGGCCGACATTGTTTCATCCCAGCACGTAAGGAAACCTCAACACAGGCACACAGAGAAGCACATAAAAGGTTTGCCCAGACGTATGCAGATGTGGGGGTTGATTTTTGGAGATCTGTCATTTTCACCGATGAAAAATGTTTTACATCTGTTGCAGCAGTCGGTCGCCAGTGTTGGCAAATACGTAATACAAGATATGCTCAAAGAAACATCCACGAGACATCGACAAGTGGTCGGGTGACAACCTCCATGCATGGATGGATGGACATTGAGGGACATGTGACTGCAGATCAGTATACGGTATTGATACTCTAGAGCAGGGGTTCTCAACCAGGGGGGAATTCCCCCCAGGGGGGGAATTCAGGTTTTCAGGGGGGGGGGGGGGGGGAAACTGATTCGGGAGCAAGAGATATGTTCGATGAGATATCAATCACAGAATTTTGGCCCTTGATGTGCGATTCCTACCCAAAAGTGGCAGAAAGAGCTATCAGTGCATTGCTTCCGTTTGTGTCGACATATTTTTGTGAGTCAGGCTTTTCAACTCTGTTGCAAATTAAAACGAAGCAACGTAGTAGGTTAGAGGTAGAAAATGACCTGCGTTGTGCCCTTTCAAGCACTCCTCCGCGTATCCCAGAACTGGCGAAGAAAAAACAATCACAGGTTTCTCATTGACTGTAATCTTCATCTGAATAAAATTAATTACAAATTTACAATATCCTGGTATTCTATTGAACTTTTCGTTTATTGCATTATGCTTCAGTTTGGTCTGTTAAGTAATTCATTATAAATAAAAAAAAAAATATTTTACTTTTATTCAAGTTTTATAAATCCATCAACATTTTCAATTGGCACTTAATTTGTAAAACTCCACTATAAAAATAACCCATGTAAAATTGTAAATGTATATGTACCAATATGGAAAACATAAAGGATTTTCAGTATTATATGCATATTATTTAGAATGCACTTTTTGAGGCAGACAATCTTGGAAAGGAGGGGGGAATGACATTCTGACATATGGTGAAAGGGGTGCATGGGGCAAACAAGGTTGAGACCCATTGCTCTAGAGACATTCTTTCTTCCATCGGTGCAGGCAGATGCCATCCCAGAGCCTCAACCTACATATATGGTGCAAGACTGCAGTTCAATGCATACAAGTCGGGCAGCCAGGCACTAATGTGAGGGCCACCCAGAGATATTCTATTGGATTGGCCCCCTAAAGGGACCAACTGTAACCCAATAGAGAATCTTTGGACACATGGTTGTTGAATGGGGCGTGGAGGAGAAGACTAGGGAGGCAGTGAGGACACAGGCAAGAATGGTGATGAACAAGCCTCGTGAAGAACAAGCCTAGTGATGAACAAGCCTCGTGAAGAACAAGCCTAGTGATGAACACCGCCATAAGCCTAGTGATGAACAAGCCTAGTGATGAACAAGCCTCGTGAAGAACAAGCCTCGTGAAGAACACCGCCATAAGCCTAGTGATGAACACCGCCATAAGCCTAGTGATGAACAAGCCTAGTGATGAACACCGCCATAAGCCTAGTGATGAACACCGCCATAAGCCTAGTGATGAACAAGCCTAGTGATGAACAAGCCTCGTGAAGAACAAGCCTCGTGAAGAACAAGCCTAGTGATGAACACCGCCATAAGCCTAGTGATGAACGCCATAAGCCTAGTGATGAACATCGCCCTAAGCCTAGTGATAAACAATCCTAGTGATGAACACCGCCCTAAGCCTAGTGATGAACATCGCCATAAGCCTAGTGATGAACATCGCCATAAGCCTAGTGATGAACACCGCCCTAAGCCTAGTGATGAACACCGCCCTAAGCCTAGTGATGAACATCGCCATAAGCCTAGTGATGAACACTGCCCTAAGCCTAGTGATGAACATCGCCATAAGCCTAGTGATGAACATCGCCATAAGCCTAGTGATGAACATCGCCCTAAACCTAGTGATGAAAAAGCCTAGTGATGAACATTGCCCTAAGCCTAGTGATGAACATCGCCCTAAGCCTAGTGATGAACATCGCCCTAAGCCTAGTGATGAACATCGCCATAAGCCTAGTGATGAACATCGCCCTAAGCCTAGTGATGAACACCGCCCTAAGCCTAGTGATGAACATCGCCCTAAGCCTAGTGATGAACATCGCCATAAGCCTAGTGATGAACACTGCCCTAAGCCTAGTGATGAACATCGCCATAAGCCTAGTGATGAACATCGCCCTAAGCCTAGTGATGAACATCGCCCTAAACCTAGTGATGAACAAGCCTAGTGATGAACATCGCCATAAGCCTAGTGATGAACATCGCCATAAGCCTAGTGATGAACATCGCCCTAAACCTAGTGATGAACAAGCCTAGTGATGAACATTGCCATAAGCCTAGTGATGAACATTGCCGCAAACCTAGTGATGAACAAGCCTAGTGATGAACATCGCCATAAGCCTAGTGATGAACATCGCCCTAAGCCTAGTGATGAACATTGCCCTAAACCTAGTGATGAACATTGCCCTAAGCCTAGTGATGAACAAGCCTAGTGATGAACATTGCCCTAAGCCTAGTGATGAACATTGCCTAAGCCTAGTGATGAACATTGCCCTAAGCCTAGTGATGAACATTGCCCTAAGCCTAGTGATGAACATTGCCCTAAACCTAGTGATGAACAAGCCTAGTGATGAACATTGCCCTAAGCCTAGTGATGAACATTGCCCTAAGCCTAGTGATGAACAAGCCTAGTGATGAACATTGCCCTAAGCCTAGTGATGAACATCACCCTAAGCCTAGTAATGAACAAGCCTAGTGATGAACATCGCCCTAAGCCTAGTAATGAACATCGCCCTAAGCCTAGTGATGAACATCGCACTAAGCCTAGTGATGAACATCGCCCTAAGCCTAGTGATGAACATCGCCCTAAGCCTAGTGATGAACATCACCCTAAGCCTAGTAATGAACAAGCCTAGTGATGAACATCGCCCTAAGCCTAGTGATGAACATCGCCCAAAGCCTAGTGATGAACATCGCCCTAAGCCTAGTGATGAACATCGCCCTAAGCCTAGTAATGTACATCGCCCTAAGCCTAGTAATGTACATTGCCCTAAGCCTAGTAATGTACATCGCCCTAAGCCTAGTGATGAACATCGCCCTAAGCCTAGTGATGAACATCGCCCTAAGCCTAGTAATGCACATCGCCCTAAGCCTAGTAATGTACATCGCCCTAAACCTAGTGATGAACATCGCCCTAAGCCTAGTAATGAACATCGCCCTAAGCCTAATGATGAACATCACCCTAAGCCTAGTAATGAACAAGCCTAGTGATGAACATTGCCCTAAGCCTAGTGATGAACATCGCCCTAAGCCTAGTAATGTACATCGCCCTAAGCCTAGTAATGTACATCGCCCTAAGCCTAGTAATGTACATCGCCCTAAGCCTAGTAATGTACATCGCCCTAAGCCTAGTAATGTACATCGCCCTAAGCGTAGTGATGAATATCGCCCTCAGCCTAGTAATGTACATCGCCTGAAGCCTAGTAATGTACATCTCCCTAAGCCTAGTGATGTACATCGCCCTAAGCCTAGTTGATGAACATCGCCCTAAGCCTAGTAATGTACATCGCCCTAAGCCTAGTGATGAACATCGCCCTAAGCCTAGTGATGAACATCGCCCTAAGCCTAGTGATGAACATCGCCCTAAGCCTAGTGATGAACATTGCCCTAAGCCTAGTGATGAACATTGCCCTAAGCCTAGTGATGAACAAGCCTAGTGATGAACATTGCCCTAAGCCTAGTGATGAACAAGCCTAGTGATGAACATTGCCCTAAGCCTAGTGATGAACATCACCCTAAGCCTAGTAATGAACAAGCCTAGTGATGAACATCGCCCTAAGCCTAGTAATGAACATCGCCCTAAGCCTAGTGATGAACATCGCACTAAGCCTAGTAATGTACATCGCCCTAAGCCTAGTAATGTACATCGCCCTAAGCCTAGTGATGAACATCGCCCTAAGCCTAGTGATGAACATCGCCCTAAGCCTAGTGATGAACATCACCCTAAGCCTAGTGATGAACATCGCCCTAAGCCTAGTAATGAACATCGCCCTAAGCCTAGTGATGAACATCGCACTAAGCCTAGTAATGTACATCGCCCTAAGCCTAGTAATGTACATCGCCCTAAGCCTAGTGATGTACATCGCCCTAAGCCTAGTGATGAACATCGCCCTAAGCCTAGTGATGAACATCGCCCTAAGCCTAGTGATGAACATCGCCCTAAGCCTAGTAATGTACATCGCCCTAAGCCTAGTAATGTACATCGCCCTAAGCCTAGTGATGAACATCGCCCTAAGCCTAGTGATGAACATCGCCCTAAGCCTAGTAATGTACATCGCCCTAAGCCTAGTGATGAACTTCGCCCTAAGCCTAGTAATGTACATCGCCCTAAGCCTAGTAATGTACATCGCCCTAAGCCTAGTAATGTACATCGCCCTAAGCCTAGTAATGTACATCGCCCTAAGCCTAGTGATGAACATCGCCCGAAGCCTAGTAATGTACATCTCCCTAAGCCTAGTGATGTACATCGCCCTAAGCCTAGTAATGTACATCGCCCTAAGCCTAGTGATGAACATCGCCCTAAGCCTAGTGATGAACATCGCCCTAAGCCTAGTGATGAACATCGCCCTAAGCCTAGTAATGTACATCGCCCTAAGCCTAGTGATGAACATCGCCCTAAGCCTAGTGATGAACATCGCCCTAAGCCTAGTAATGTACATCGCCCTAAGCCTAGTAATGTACATCGCCCTAAGCCTAGTAATGTACATCGCCCTAAGCCTAGTAATGTACATCGCCCTAAGCCTAGTAATGTACATCGCCCGAAGCCTAGTAATGTACATCTCCCTAAGCCTAGTAATGTACATCTCCCTAAGCCTAGTGATGAACATCGCCCTAAGCCTAGTAATGTACATCGCCCTAAGCCTAGTGATGAACATCGCCCTAAGCCTAGTAATGAACATCGCCCTAAGCCTAGTGATGAACATCGCCCTAAGCCTAGTGATGAACATTGCCCTAAGCCAAGTGATGAATATCGCCCTAAGCCTAGTGATGAACATCGCCCTAAGCCTAGTGATGAACATCGCCCTAAGCCTAGTGATGAACATCGCCCTAAGCCAAGTGATGAACATCGCCCAAAGCCTAGTGATGAACATCGCCCAAAGCCTAGTGATGAATATCGCCCTAAACCTAGTGATGAACATTGCCCTAAGCCTAGTGATGTACATCGCCCTAAGCCTAGTGATGAACATTGCCCTAAGCCTAGTGATGTACATCGCCCTAAGCCTAGTGATGAACATCGCCCTAAGCCTAGTGATGTACATCGCCCTAAACCTAGTGTTGAACATCAGCAAAGACACAAGAGGACTGTTCTAGTTAAAGTATTTTTTTAATTGTGCTCCTAGTAGCCTTAGTGTTTGCCCACCTGGAACCTGTATTAGTCCATCTAACAGACCGTAACAGCTATATAAATGTGAGGTGCATAAATTATGTCCATATAATCGCTACATCCAAGGTAATTAAACTGCAGTATGAGCGAGTGTCTAGTGAATAATTTCTAATACTGAAGCAGGTGGTGTACTGTCACGTAACCTCATTGTCTTTAACCCCCACGCCCCGGGTGACGTTCCAGAATGAGCGCCTTTTCCAGCCGTTGTTTGAAATCCTAACCCGGGTTAACTGGTACCAGCATGACTATTTTTCTCTCCCGGCACACGGAGGGGAGCGTGGGTAGGCCCAGTGCAGTCAGTAACCATTCGCCCGTGGTCATGGAGAGTAACCCCGCAACTTCTTGTCCCCCCCCCCCCCCCACGTACCTTCCATCCCAATCAAGTGTCGTCACCGTGGGTTTCATGATAGCGAGATCAGGACAGAGCTCTTTGATGCGAGTGCTGTAGTTGTTGATTCTGGTGAAAGTGGTGATGAAGGCAGTGATTATCAGTCTAGTGATCAAGAAGATAGCGTCAAGTTAGACGATGTTTTCTCAACAAGTGAGGAAGAGGAGGACGCGGGCAGCGAGGCCCAGCCAGGCGCTCACGACCCAGACAAGGGACAATGGATGCCTTTGTTTGGTCTGATGGCAGTAATTTCCAGCTTGACATCCCTGAATTCAGAAGATCATCAAGTGGAATTACTCCTGATTTTCCTTGTACAGAGGAATCATGTGAGATAGATTGTTTTGGTGCGTTCTTTGAAGGTGAAATTATGGACTTGCTGTGTACCGAGACAAATAAATTTTATCAGTACACGTGTGATGTTGACCCAGGCCGTGGCCCCTCGCCACACATGTGTCGATGGAGTGATGTCGGTGTTTCCGAACAGTATGTGTTTTTTGCATTACTGAGCTAATGGCACATGTGAAGAAACATGTACTTCAGGAGTATTGGATATCTCCTGATGATATCACTGCAACTCCATTGTTATCCTACATTATCTACACAATGTAGGTAACAACATTCTTGTGGCTGGTGACAGACTTTGGAAAATAAGGGAAGTTTTTACGATGCTGAAGGAACGCTTTACGAAGTTCTTCAGACTGTTTCAAAACATAATGGTGGACGAGTCTCTAGTGCCTTTCAGAGGATGTGTTGTTTTTAGACAATACATTCCCTTCAAATGACATCACTTTGGGATCAAGTTCTTTGTGCTGTGTGGCTGTGAGACTGGGTATGTCTTAGATCTCGTTGTTTACACAGAAAGTGATGTAGACATACCCAAGGGTGACCCACATGGTTTACTGGCGCTGTTATCAAGATACTTATGGACCGCTACTTTGGAGGGACTCATGTCCTCTACAGACAATTACTATACCTCTCCTGCCCTGGCCAAGTTCCTACTTGAACATGATGCCAGTTCATGTGGGACTATATGCAAGAACAGGAAACACTGGCCCATGTTTACTGGTAAACCTGCACGAGGAGAGATCCTGCTGAAACAAGCAGACAAGATGCTTGCTATACGCTGGCAAGATAAGCGTACCGTGCAGATGCTGTCAACCGGTCACAAGGGTGAAATGGTTGACAGTGAAAAACGGGACTGAACCAAAGGAGAGGTAATGAAAAAACCTGACGCTGTCATGGACTACAAGGCCAACATGCGCCTCGTGGACAAAGAGTGACATGCAGGTTGGCACAATTGAGTGTGTAAGGAAATGTCTCAAGTGGTACAAGACGATGTTCCTACACCTCTTGTACCTTCTACAAACCGGGAAAAAACCCTCTCTCGGGGTTTTTCAGAAACAGGTAATAACACAACTCCTAAAGAAGTATGGCAACATTATGGCAGCTGTACCATGACCTTACAGTCAAGCAGGCCGACCTGACAGACTGCTTGCACGTGACTGGTTTGTTCATCACTACCTGGACGACCTACCGACTGGTCCAGGTGGTCGTAAGGGGCAAAGACGGTGTTATGTCTGTGCTAACACCACAAAGCGCGCAGCTAAGCGTAAGGACGTGACGACGTGGTGCAAGGAGTGTGAAGTTGGTCTCTGTAGACCTTGCTTTATGGAGTACCACTGAAAGAAAACATTCTAAAACAATGTGACACGTGCTTGTAAATAGTGTAAATAGTAGTATAAGTGTAAGGAACAAAGTGACATATTTGTGGAAAAGGTACACAGTTGTATGCATTCACTCATCACTACCCACGGGCGCTGGCAGACAGCAAGCGAAGCATCAGGGAAGCACTACTACCTCCACCGTCTCTCCACAGTTGTGATGTGACCACATAAGGGGACAAACAGTGCTCTTGACTTCCCGATCGTCCCATGAAGGTCCCCTCCTCAGAACCGACTCCCCTCAGCCGGCAAGTTTTTGCCAGCATGGGGTTTGACGTAAACACCCCAGAAGAAATGTACCCTCCTCGTTGATGCCATCGCCAACTCGCCTGGTCATACTGAATCCAACACCCTTCAAGAGTCAGACCCCAGTGATTATGACAGTAACGGTAATGTTTCTATGGGAAACAGTAGCAGGAGTGGAAACACCAATGCTGCCACGGACCCCATCACCCTGCCCTCTACCAACCAGCCAAGTAAGCTGAATCTGCACTTCCCCAAGGACTCATTGAAATCCGTCGAGGAACGGTTTAATTAGATGATGAAGTGCTGGAGACAGCACGGTCCCCAACATTCAATTCCGACAAGGTAAGAACTGGAACTTTATCATGTGTCAGACTCCTGAAGTCTATGAAACACTTAGTACTGTTGGCTTTGACGGGATTGTCTTGGTGCCCCCCCCCCCCCCCCCCCGTAGATGCTGATGAATGTTGCCACATCCTAGTAAAACGATTCCCCTTATACGATGACATCGAAGATGCGCGTGACTTTAATTCTAATATACTTAGTATATGTCGACATTACCGGGGGAAGACTCCATAAGCTGCTGTCATTGTCAAGTGGAAAGGAAGGGAGTGCCCAACCACTGTGGAGGCCCACCCACTCCTCCCCCCACTTTACGCAGACCCCTATCATCCTAGGCCTGCTTTTTGTGTTATCTGTTCTCCTTTGGGGTGACACCTTCACCGCCTGCTGCTGACGTGATCATCCCAGATGTCGCTTCTGTTCACGTAACCACAACTCCGCTGCCTGTGCCCAGAAAATCAAAGACCACCTTAATAAGGGTGGTGTGGGCTATGTGGTTGATCCCAGGTGATGTAACTGTAGCAGCCGGCACAATGCTGACTCACGGCAATGCCCCAATCGCCTGTCTGTCCCAAGGGAGAGGCCTCCCCGAAGGCCGTGTATACCACAATGCCCCCCCTCCCCCCAGTCTACTGGGCCGCCTCCCTCAACGACACCTGCCCCTGCCTGGCTTCACCAGGCTGCACCACAACAGCACCTACAGTTCCCTAACTCAACCACTACTGAGCCTCCTCCCTGTCTCTACTCTGACGCTGTCAGGTCCCGTGCTCCCACCGGTGCCCCCCCCCCCCACAACCCCCTTCCAGTGACACAGATCATGTCCCTCTTCCAAGAATTAACCAGTCATGTTGAGAAACTCTTCATTACACTCTGTACCGTCATCTCCGATACTTACCCTCTGCTGCCACCCAGTCACTCCCATCTTCTGGTTTGACACAAGCTTGTAGTCCTCCTGTGAGCCCTCCCCTGCTCACAGCCTGTGTGTACTGCTGCCCCCGAGCCAAGCCCTGCCTCATCTTCACGACACGTGGTGCCTCAACCTGTCTGCCCACCGCAAGTCACGCACGCTCCTGTGTCTGTGCTGTCTCTACCAGGGCTACCTATTGGACCTGAGGACTCCACCCCCCGCTACCCATACCCCACCGACATGCCGGCACCTAAGGCCCATCCGTCCACGTCAGGGATACACATGTACCCAACCGGCCCGCCTGTAATCACTTTAATACACCACAATGGATAGCAACGCTAAATGACTGCAGATACTCACCTGGAACATAAACGGCTTACAAAACAGGTTTGGTGCCCTCAAAACCTACGCCTGCACTGAAAACGTCGACGTGCTTTGCCTCCAAGAAACACGTTGTGCTGCTGGTACCTATGTGCTCAGTTGCTACACATGTGTTGTGAGCCCACCCACCCTTGTTCTTCACGTCAATGGACTACCACTAGGCCATGCATGTGAGCTGCAGATCAACCTCAAGAAGGATGTCCCCTGCCAACCTCTCGACGTCCCCCTTAATGACGCCATCACAATCACACTAAAAGGTATGTCCCTCAATATTGCCAATGTCTATGTGCCTCCCTCCACCCCTACTGTACCTGTCCTACCACACCATATCACCTCCACCCCCACCCTCCTTGTGGGGGACCTCAATGCCCGACACCCCAGTCTCGGCTCCCAGGGGCCCCACTCAAACTCCCGGGGTAACTCCTGGCTCTCCTACCTACAAACCCTATACGTCTCCTCTGCCCCCCATCACCCACCCACATCGGGGGAGGGAAACTTGACTACATTGCTCTCTACTCTGACCCTCACCGCTCACACTCCACCTGCATCCTCCACTCCCCTCACAGTGACCATTTTTCTATCCACACTACCCTCCAGTACATGAGAATACCCACCCCACCCAAGGGCCCGAGGCTCGGCCTACCCCTTGCCAACATACCTGCCTTCATCACTGCCATTGTTGAATGGTTTCAGGGTTACACTGTCACCACCGCAGACCAACTCTACCTTGATCTGTCCAAACACTGCACTGACCTCTTCCGCCCTGACCCAAAACGCCGCCAGCCCAGGAGTCAGTGGAATGTTAACCGCGACCCTCATGTTAAGTCTATCCGAGTATGGCACCGACTAGCAGTCGACCAGTGGAAGAAATCTCCCAGCTCCCCTGATGCTCTACGCTTCCTCAAGCGCATAAATAAGGAGCTCCAATCTGCCACCACTCTCGCATGAGAGAGGCAGTGATTTGATTTTGCTTCTTCTATTGACCAGTCTAAATCTAAAGGTTATATATGGTGCACCATTAACAGTGCCCGGGGCACCAAAGCCAGGCCCGCGCTCCACCCCAGACCAGCTGCCCGTGCCAAGACGCTCTCCCAGACGTAGCAGGAGGCCGCCTCCATTGATGCACTACCACCCGCTGTACGAGACCTCACCCTCGCACTGCAACCACAACACCGACAGCGCATCTCCGAGTACCATGACCTATCTGCAGACACTGACGTGCCTTTCACACAGTATGAACTGCTCAATGCTGTTAAGCGCGGCCGGTCCACCGCCCCTGGCGATGACGGCGTTACATAGGAAGTGCTAAATGCCCTTATTGCCACCCCTGGTAACCCCCTCCTCTGTCTATTTAACCTCTCTTATGATACTGGTCAGCTGCCTCATTTATGGAAGACTGCCACCACCATCCCAGTCCCTAAACCAGGCAGACAAGATGAATATCGTCCAATATCCCTCATCTCCTGCTTCTCAAAGATGATGGAGCGCATGATACGCCACCGCCTCCACTGGAAAATTGAAGCCCACCTGCACCCTGACCTCTATGGTTTCCGCCCCGGAAAGAGTACTGCTCACTGCATCGCTCACTACATGGCGAACACCTCAGCCAAAACCTCCCTCTTCGTCGACTTCAAGGGTGCTTTTGATAAAGCACTCACATGGATGTGAAGGGCAAACTCCTCACGTGGATTGCTGACTACCTCTCCCGTCGACAGGCCCGTGTCCGTTTTCAGGGCCACTACTCTACGATCAGGGACCTTGATCTTGGCATGCCTCAGGGAGGTGTACTCAGCCCTACACTCTTTAATGGTCTCATGAACTCCATCTGCCGCCTCAACGACATCTTTGCTGAGCGCACCCGAGACGGTTACATCATAAGCTACTACAGTGCAACATGAACAACCTATACTCTCTACGTTTGCCCGGACCTGTCAAACACTCTTCCCTCCCTGACCAGATATCCCTCCTCCTAGTGACAGGCCTGGCACTTGACATTATTAGGGACCTGCCATGCCTTGCCATAAACAGATGAAACGTACCGGGAACTTTCATCCCACACACTCATCATTCTGTTACCGAATGTAACTTGCTGACAAAACCTAAGACCCTTCAGGCTTTTACGCCATTAATGCACGAGTCATAAAGGCAAGCATGAACTTATGATGCTTCCCAGATGGGCTCTGTAAACACTTCTGCGCTTCACCTTGCACAGGATGTAATGGGGTACCCAATAAACTAGCCCCCTCGGGGGCAATCTAAATCTAATCACCTCTCCTCCTCCTACGCACAGTCATAGGAGAGCTTTTTGGTAAGTACAGTTCGTCCCCGAGTTACATACATCCGATTTACGTACAAACGGCCGATACGTACATCGTTTCTGAAGTCTTTAATTGCAAAAATATTGTCTTAAAAGGGCGAGCAAATTTTAAATTTGGCGGGCGAGCCAGCCGCACCGCGCCGCCACTATCACTGACCATGCAGACGACACGCTAGACGCACCAAAACAACAAGTGTGGTCATTGTGCATACAGTACTTCTCCTGTGAATTTCTGCCCTATTTTGTACACTTTACTCTGTGTGCAATGACTGGTGTAAAGCGTAAGAGTGGTGAAGCCAGTGGGAGTGCTACGAAACGTCAAGCAATCTCACTAGAGGTAAAAATGGACATAATAAAACTGCTTGAAAGTGGTGAAAAGTTGACCAATGTTGCCCGCAAATTTAACCTGAGTCGGTCAACTGTTAATACAATTGATAAGGGCAAAAAAAAGATCACGGAACATGTGAAATCTGCAGTGCCAATGCAATCTACGATTATAACTAAAAGAAGAGGGAAGGTCCTGGAAGAAATGGAAAAATATCTTGCGATGTGGATCGAGGACTGCACACAAAAACGTAAGCCTCTGTGTCTCAGTATGATTCAGGAGAAAGCCCTAAGTCTTTTCAACGACCTAAAGAAAGATCACCCTGATGATACTGTGACATTCAATGCTAGCCATGGGTGGTTTAACCGATTCAAGGTGCGAAATAGGCTGCATAATGTTCGAGTGACTGGTGAGGCGGCGAGTGCTGATTGGAAAACAGCACAGGAATTTCCAAAGAAACTCGCGGAAATTATTGACGAGGGAGGCTACACACCACAACAGATCTTCAATGTGGATGAAACTGGGCTTTATTGGAAAAAAATGCCTGACAGGACGTACATAAGCAAAGAGGAGAAGTCAATGCCTGGGTTTAAAGTAGCGAAGGACAGACTGACGCTGCTTCTTGGTGGTAATGCAGCTGGTGATTTTAAATTAAAACCATTGCTTGTGTACAGTTCTGAAAACCCACGAGCACTCAAAAACATTGCAAAGGCATCCCTTCCTGTCATATGGAAAAGTAACACTAAAGCATGGGTTACACAGGCACTTTTCCAAGACTGGTTCTACCACCATCTTATACCAGAAGTGGAAAAATATTGCAGGGACAATGGTATACCCTTCAACATCCTCCTGCTGCTTGACAATGCACCTGGTCACCCCCCTTTCCTGGATGACTTCCACCCAAAGGTAAAGGTTGTGTACATGCCACCCAACACAACATCTATCATCCAGCCAATGGATCAGGGCGTCATTGCAACATTTAAAAAATATTATCTTAGGCGCACCTTCCGCCAAGCACTGAAGGCAACTGATGACAATGGGATGACTCTCAAGGAATTTTGGAAGTCCTATAATATCTACAAGGCAATTAAAAACATCGGTGCATCCTGGCAGGAGGTTACATCATCCTGCATGAACGGCGTGTGGAAGAAAATCTGTCCACAGTTTGTCAACGACTTCAGTGGGTTTGAGAATGTTCAGGAGGAGCAGAATGCTGTGATCAACAACTTAATCAAAATAAGTGAGAAACTGGAGTTAGACCTGAAGGAGAATGACTTCTCTGAGTATTTCGACGCCCACGGCAAGGACTTGACAAATGACGAGTTGATTGAGTTGGAGAAGCAACGACGGGAAATAGAAACAGCTGAAGAAGATCAAGTTGAAATGCCTACAAAGCATTTCCAAACTAAACTGATGGCGCAGGCTTTTGCAAAGGGGGAGGAAATGTTGGCACTTTTTGAACAGCAAGATCCAAATGAAGAAAGACTTGCCAAGGTGTCAGCAGCGATCCAAGAGGCTATTAAATGCTATCACATAATTTATGAAGAAAAAAAGAAGATAACAACCCAAACATCCATCCACAAATTCTTCAAACCAGCAGCCGTATTGCCAACATCATCTACACCTGATCCAGTGCCATCAACATCATCTACACCTGATCCAGTGCCATCAACATCATCTACACCTGATCCAGTGCCGCGTGATATGGATGATAGTGACGACTGCGACGGCTGACTGCGTCACGAGTGTTGCCGCTACTTATGCCGCATTTATGTTAAATAAAATATGTTTGCATTTGATAAGTTGTATTAATTACCACCAGATAACATTATAGGGTTGGGGGATTTTCGAGTTACGTACATTTCGAGTTAAGTACAACCTTTTGGTCCCCATTATGTACGTAACTTGAGGACTTACTGTACCATATTTTGCAGCATACAATACGCATTGTTTATTAAAAAAATATACCTTGAAAATTACCATGTGTCTTCCATGACACTAGTTGATGGGTTGCAGCAGAGGTTTTCTTAGGGTCAACTGAAATCAGCCCCTTACAAAGACTGTTACCTCATTATACTTAGCAAATAAATTATTCTCTATATTACAAAACAATTAATTTAACTAATATTGTTGATATACTGCAAAAAATACGATTATTTACTTACTCAGAAGGTAAAAAATAAAATATAAACAGCTGCAGCTACACAGCCCTTGCTGCTGTGCGGTTTGTTTGCTAATGGCAGTGGTGCGGCAGCACCATCTGTTGAGGAATTGCATCATTGTCATACCGACAAAAACAAGAGAAAGAATGTAAATACAGGTAGTCCCCAGCTTACGACTGCTTGGACTTACGTCCATCGGTACTTACGACCTGCTCTGACCTTACGACTGTCGGGACTTACGACCGCCGCAGTTGTGACCATTTTTTTTTTCAAATGACACGTGCATTTTCTATACCGAAACGTTTCCAGTTAATGTAGTCTCCATGTATAATTAGAAAATTATGGGAGGCCCCTTGTGCATTCAGCTGACTACATTAAAGGTAAGTGCTCAGTCACACTGTATCCATTCCTCATTATTTATTACTTTTACTGTACTGTATTTCATTGTAGATTTTTTATTAAAAAAAAAAAAAAATAGATTTTTTTTTTATCTATGTCGGATTTATGACTTACGACCTGGATTTGGGTCCCTAACCCCGTCGTAAGTCGGGGAGCACCTGTACTACAGCCCACTAGACGCGGAGGGGACCAGGTGTATAAAATGAGTGCTGAAGATTTCACGTTCTTATACAGATTATTTTTTTTAGTTAATGAAAATGACGACTGATAAGCAGTTTTAAGTGATGATATTCAAAGAGGTGTGTGTACTTGTGTCAAAAGGGCTGTATATCAAGCAACGGTTTCACTGGTGTCGGTTAGTAAATATAAAAAGTTTTTTCCTAGAATTACATTTCCAAAATGAGGGTGAGTCTTCCACGATGCAGCGTCTTCTACGCCACAAAATACTGTACTTACATTTGTTTGCTTCTTTACCAGTGTTTTTCCTTTTTATCAAGTTGCATCAAAGTAATATTACTAAAAGTAGTGTAGTAGTGTAGTATTACTGGATGATAATGGTATGATTATGTTATTTACATGACTTACTTGCTCTACCAAACACAAAGACAACCAGACAGTCTGGAGACAGACTGGGTGTGTGTCGCCGAACAGTCTTTAGGAAAAGTAATGCAAATAAAATAAATTCTAAATGAATTATTTATAGGAAATAAATATTAATATCAGTAAAAATATGCATTTTTGGCCATCTCGGACACAAAGGAGACGGGAAAAGGACCCCTAATGCGTAGTGACCCCGAGCTGCTCCCTGTAAAAAAAAACACCTTTCTCCTTCTTTCACTCGTCACTGAGGGACAATATATAGTTTTTCTTATGTATTTTTCATTGTTTTATCATATATAAAGATTAAGATTTATTTTTGGAAAAATTTATTTTCCCCATTTTACCCCACGTGGGGGCACGGCCAGCACCACCCTAACCCGGGCCATAGGGGTTAAAATGACCTCTGCACACCACTGTCTAAGCTGGGTCATCAGTTTTATCCGCCAGTTATCTCGGTCATACCAGGTCTCTCGGACACACCACACGTGTGTTCACCAAGCTTGCTATAACTCGCTTCAACTCTTCTAACACTCACAGCTCAAAGTGTTCGTTAAGGTGGTATCATACATTTATTGTGCATGGACTATTTTCTTAATAATGGGAGAAAAGACCATTTGGGTTTGCAAAATTAGCCTAAAAGCATTTCTTGTTGTAACTTTTAGTTTACCTACAGTGCTGAAACTCCAGGACCATTTATCAGTGATTACAACAGGTAACAAACTCCACAATAAACCCCAAAGAGGAGAGGAAGGAAGGGGAATCTAATCTTTGAGTGTCTTAATTCTTTTATAAATGAAACTTCAATGATAATTATTTTATTCATATTCTGATGCTGGTACCAGGAGAGTTGGGTACTGTATCTACTAGCCAGCTACAGAAATGGGAAGTGGCAGTTCAATGAAACTTGACAGCTACTGAGCACCTTCACCTCATAATGGTAATTAATCGTACCTTAACAACCCCAGAGCCAGACAACACACTTGTACACAAGTGTGGCTGTGTCAAGAGACCAACCAACAGTATAATACATCATGTATCAGACACAAAAATCCAGAATTTCTCAGGGTTGATTTTTATCTGCAGTACAAGGTGCTGAGGGTCATATACCAAGAAATACATTTATGATAACATTACAGTATATCTACAGGTAAGAAACAAAGGTTCAACTTAATAATAAAAATATTAGCAGTTACATTCACGCATAATTAATCTAGTGTTACCTACACTGTATAATAACTACTACTGTTTTCCTTACTGTACACTATATATAAGCAATTAATGTACAACATTCCTCCCTTAACCCACATCTGGCAGCTAATAAATCCCAACTTATTCTCAGTACAGTACAGTATGTGTAAAAATGGAAGACAAGGAACATGACACGTCTACTGGTGAGGCCAGCAGTATACAGAGTAATAATGATGCCGTGGCAAGATTTAAGGAAAGGGATATTATGGTGCTAAACTATTTGGTGCAAGTCACTACAAAACTTAATGGTGCTGCTTTATCTTCTCTTATATCAGTGTTGACTGGTTACTTGTCCTGTGTTGTGTTGTACTGTGTTGTGTAGTCATGTTGTGAAGTGTAGTTGTGTATTGTACTGTGTTGCATTGTTTTGTGTTGTGATGTACTGTGTTGTGTTGTACTGTGTAGCATTGTTTTGTGTTGTGTTTTATTGTGTTGTGTTTTATTGTGTTGTGTTGTACTGTGTTGCATTGTTTTGTGTTGTGTTGAACTGTGTTGCATTGTTTTGTGTTGTGATGTACTGTGTTGTGTTGTACTGTGTAGCATTGTTTTGTGTTGTGTTTTATTGTGTTGTGTTGTACTGTGTTGCATTGTTTTGTGTTGTGTTGAACTGTGTTGCATTGTTTTGTGTTGTGTTGAACTGTGCTGCATTGTTTTGTGTTGTGTTGAACTGTGCTGCATTGTTTTGTGTTGTGTTGAACTGTGCTGCATTGTTTTGTGTTGTGCTGTGTAGCATTGTTTTGTGTTATGTTGTGTTGTGTTGTACTGTGTTGCATTGTTTTGTGTTGTGTTGTACTGTGTTGCATTGTTTTGTGTTGTGTTGTACTGTGTTGCATTGTTTTGTGTTGTGTTGTACTGTGTTGCATTGTTTTGTGTTGTGTTGTACTGTGTTGCATTGTTTTGTGTTGTGTTGTACTGTGTTGCATTGTTTTGTGTTGTGTTGTACTGTGTTGCATTGTTTTGTGTTGTGTTGTACTGTGTTGCATTGTTTTGTGTTGTGTTGTACTGTGTTGCATTGTTTTGTGTTTTGTTGTACTGTGTTGCATTGTTTTGTGTTGTGTTGTACTGTGTTGCATTGTTTTGTGTTGTGTTGTACTGTGTTGCATTGTTTTGTGTTGTGTTGTACTGTGTTGCATTGTTTTGTGTTGTGTTGTACTGTGTTGCATTGTTTTGTGTTGTGTTGTACTGTGTTGCATTGTTTTGTGTTGTGTTGTACTGTGTTGCATTGTTGTGTTGTGTTGTACTGTGTTGCATTGTTTTGTGTTGTGTTGTACTGTGTTGCATTGTTTTGTGTTGTGTTGTACTGTGTTGCATTGTTTTGTGTTGTGTTGTACTGTGTTGCATTGTTTTGTGTTGTGTTGTACTGTGTTGCATTGTACTGTGTTGCATTGTGTTGTGTTGTACTGTGTTGTGTTGTACTGTGTTGTGTTGTACTGTGTGGTGTTGTACTGTGTTGTGTTGTACTGTGTGGTGTTGTACTGTGTGGTGTTGTACTGTGTTGTGTTGTACTGTGTGGTGTTGTACTGTGTGGTGTTGCACTGTGTGGTGTTGCACTGTGTGGTGTTGCACTGTGTTGTGTTGTACTGTGTTGTGTTGTACTGTGTTGTGTTGTACTGTGTGATGTTGCACTGTGTGGTGTTGCACTGTGTTGTGTTGTACTGTGTGGTGTTGTACTGTGTTGTGTTGTACTGTGTGGTGTTGTACTGTGTTGTGTTGTACTGTGTGGTGTTGTACTGTGTTGTGTTGTACTGTGTGGTGTTGTACTGTGTTGTGTTGCACTGTGTGGTGTTGCACTGTGTGGTGTTGTACTGTGTTGTGTTGTACTGTGCTATGTTGTACTGTGTGGTGTTGTACTGTGTGGTGTTGCACTGTGTGGTGTTGTACTGTGTTGTGTTGTACTGTGTGGTGTTGTACTGTGTGGTGTTGCACTGTGTGGTGTTGCACTGTGTGGTGTTGTACTGTGTGGTGTTGTACTGTGTGGTGTTGTACTGTGTGGTGTTGTACTGTGTGGTGTTGTACTGTGTGGTGTTGTACTGTTTTGTGTTGTACTGTGTGGTGTTGTACTGTGTGGTGTTGTACTGTGTTGTGTTGTACTGTGTTGTGTTGTACTGTGTGGTGTTGTACTGTGTGGTGTTGTACTGTGTGGTGTTGTACTGTGTTGTGTTGTACTGTGCTATGTTGTACTGTGTGGTGTTGCACTGTGTGGTGTTGCACTGTGTGGTGTTGTACTGTGTGGTGTTGTACTGTGTGGTGTTGCACTGTGTTGTGTTGCACTGTGTGGTGTTGTACTGTGTGGTGTTGCACTGTGTGGTGTTGTACTGTGTGGTGTTGTACTGTGTGGTGTTGTGTTGTACTGTGTGGTGTTGTACTGTGTTGTGTTGTACTGTGTTGTGTTGTACTGTTGTGTTGTGTTGTACTGTGTTGTGTTGTGTTGTACTGTGTTGTGTTAAACTGTGTTGTGTTGTGTTGTACTGTGTGGTGTTGTGTTGTACTGTGTTGTGTTGTACTGTGTTGTGTTATGTTGTACTGTGTTGTGTTGTACTTTGTTGTGTTGTGTTGTACTTTGTTGTGTTGTACTGTGTGGTGTTGTGTTGTACTGTGTTGTGATGTACTGTGTTGTGTTGTGTTGTACTGTGTTGTGATGTACTGTGTTGTGTTATGTTGTACTGTGTTGTGTTGTACTGTGTTGTGTTATGTTGTACTGTGTTGTGTTATGTTGTACTGTGTTGTGTTATGTTGTACTGTGTTGTGTTATGTTGTACTGTGTTGTGTTGTACTATGTTGTACTGTGTTGTGTTGTGTTGTACTGTGTTGTGTTGTACTGTGTTGTGATGTACTGTGTTGTGTTGTGTTGTACTGTGTTGTGATGTACTGTGTTGTGTTGTGATGTACTGTGTTGTGTTATGTTGTACTGTGTTGTGTTATGTTGTACTGTGTTGTGTTGTGTTGTACTGTGTTGTGTTGTGTTGTACTGTGTTGTGTTGTGTTGTGTTGTACTGTGTTGTGTTGTACTGTGTTGTGTTATGTTGTACTGTGTTGTGTTGTACTGTGTTGTGTTGTGTTGTACTGTGTTGTGTTGTACTGTGTTGTGTTATGTTGTACTGTGTTGTGTTGTGTTGTACTGTGTTGTGTTGTACTGTGTTGTGTTGTGTTGTACTGTGTTGTGTTATGTTGTACTGTGTTGTGTTGTGTTGTACAGTTTGTGTTGTGTTGTACAGTGTTGTGTTGTACTGTGTTGTGTTGTACTGTGTTGTGTTGTACTGTGTTGTGTTGGACTGTGTTGTGTTGGACTGTGTTGTGTTGGACTGTGTTGTGTTGTACTGTGTTGTGTTGTACTGTGTGGTGTTGTACTGTGTTGTTTTGTACTGTGTGGTGTTGTACTGCGTTGTGTTGTACTGTGTGGTGTTGTACTGTGTGGTGTTGTACTGCGTTGTGTTGCACTGTGTGGTGTTGTACTGTGTTGTGTTGTACTGTGTTGTGTTGTACTGTGTTGTGTTGTGCTGTGTTGTACTGTGTTGTGTTACACTGTGTTGTGTTGTACTGTGTTGTGTTGTACTGTGTTGTGTTGTACTGTGTTGTGTTGTACTGTGCTGTGTTGTACTGTGCTGTGTTGTATTGTGTTGTGTTGTATTGTGTTGTGTTGTGTTGTACTGTGTTGTGATGAACTGTGCTGTGTTGTACTGTGCTGTGTTGTACTGTGTTGTGTTGTGTTGTGTTGTGATGTACTGTGTTGTGTTGTACTGTGTTGTGTTGTACTGTGTGGTGTTGTACTGTGTGGTGTTGTACTGTGTTGTGTTGTACTGTGTTGTGTTGTACTGTGTTGTGTTGCACTGTGTGGTGTTGTACTGTGTGGTGTTGTTCTGTGTTGTGTTGTACTGTGTGGTGTTGTTCTGTGTTGTGTTGTACTGTGTGGTGTTGTTCTGTGTTGTGTTGTACTGTGTGGTGTTGTTCTGTGTTGTGTTATACTGTGTGGTGTTGTTTGTGTTGTGTTGTACTGTGATGTGTTGTACTGTGATGTGTTGTACTGTGTTGTGTTGTACTGTGTTGTGTTGTTCTGTGTGGTGTTGTACTGTGTTGTGTTGTACTGTGTTGTGTTGTACTGTGTTGTGTTGTACTGTGTTGTGTTGTACTGTGCTGTGTTGTACTGTGTTGTGTTGTACTGTGTTGTGTTGTATTGTGTTGTGTTGTGTTGTGTTGTATTGTGTTGTGATGTACTGTGTTGTGTTGTACTGTGTGGTGTTGTACTGTGTTGTGTTGTACTGTGTAGTGTTGTACTGTGTTGTATTGCACTGTGTTGTGTTGTACTGTGTTGTGTTGTGCTGTGTTGTACTGTGTTGTGTTGTACTGTGTTGTGTTGTACTGTGTTGTGATGTACTGTGTTGTGTTGTACTGTGTTGTGTTGTTCTGTGTTGTGTTGTACTGTGTGGTGTTGTACTGTGCTGTGTTGTACTGTGTGGTGTTGTACTGTGCTGTGTTGTACTGTGTTGTGTTGTATTGTGTTGTGTTGTACTGTGTTGTGTTGTACTGTGTGGTGTTGTGTTGTTCTGTGTTGTGTTGTTCTGTGTTGTGTTGTACTGTGTTGTGTTGTACTGTGTTGTGTTGTACTGTGTGGTGTTGTACTGTGTTGTGTTGTACTGTGTTGTGTTGTACTGTGTTGTGTTGTGTTGTGTTGTTCTGTGTTGTGTTGTACTGTGTTGTGTTGTTCTGTGTTGTGTTGTACTGTGTGGTGTTGTACTGTGTGGTGTTGTACTGTGTTGTGTTGTACTGTGTTGTGATGTACTGTGTTGTGTTGTACTGTGTTGTGATGTACTGTGTTGTGTTGTACTGTGTTGTGTTGTATTGTGTTGTGTTGTACTGTGTTGTGTTGTACTGTGTTGTGTTGTTCTGTGTTGTGTTGTACTGTGTTGTGTTGTACTGTGTTGTGTTGTACTGTGTTGTGTTGTATTGTGTTGTGTTGTATTGTGTTGTGTTGTACTGTGTTGTGTTGTACTGTGTTGTGTTGTACTGTGTTGTGTTGTGCCATTGTGTTGTGTTGTGATGGCATGATAGTAATTGCTGATGGGCTGACACTAATTGCTGATGGCATGACAGTAATTGATAATAGCATGACAGTAATTGATGATGGCATGACAGTAATAGCTGATGGCATGATAATAATAGCTGTTGGCATGACAATAATTGTTGATGGCATGACAATAATAGCTGCTGGTATGACAGTAATTGCTGATGGCATGACAGTAATTGCTGATGGCATGACTAATTGCTGATGGCATGACAACAATGGCTGATGGCATGACAGTAATTGCTGATGGCATGACAGAAATAGCTGATGGCATGACAGTAATCAACAACATAACTCTTTGGGCCCGAATTCAAAACGCTGGTTTGAAACAGCATGAAGGTTTAAACCAAGGATCGAGCGAAGATTGAAGATTGTTGGTATTCAGAACGGTGGCTTGAGCCAACACAAGATTCAAAACGGGTTTGAGATTGAATTCGTCATTCCTCGTATTAATCCAGCCTAGAGGCTGGAAATTTTATAGAGAGAAGATTGATGGTAGATAAACAGAATCCTATCAATTTTTCATGATGACACACAATTTAGACAACGATACATCATGGAAGATTTCCTTGATATTATATGTGATATGGAGCATTACCAGTACTTGACAGACCTGTTGTCATCAGCTGATGACTGCTTTAAGATTCTTTGCAACGAATAGTTTCTAGGTAAGAAGGATTCTGGTTACTGAATGAGTTATGGTAATGTGTCCCAACACTTTCATGTTTAGGGGCCATGAAGATCAAGTGGGTAAATGTAAAGAACGCTGACACTTCTTTATTTTGAGGTTTTATCTTCAGGAAAACTATTTTGATCTATTTTCAACATATTTTTTATTTTAATGTACAGGTATTAATAAAGGAAAGTCTTTTCTTAACATTACTAATGAGGGGAAATGTGGGGTTAAAAGAACAGAATTAAACCTTACCTAACCGAACCGAATATGGCCAGATTACTACGCCCTGCATTAATTCATCTTGCTTTGGTTATGAATATTGACACCTGTCCCAGATTATGTCTACAATTTGTATGAACTGGGTAATTGTTCTTCCTCTGATTTTTTTTTTTATTATATATCAACACAGCCAAATTGTAACAGAGTACAGTGGTCCCTCGGTTAATGAACACAATTCGTTCCAGAAGGTTGTTCGTTAACCAAAAATTTCGTTAACCGAAACCATTGTTTCAATGGGTTTTGGGGTAATTGGTTCCAGCTCACCGAAAATTACATAAAGTAAAAAAATAATGCAGTAAAGTACACTTACTTTGAGGTGTGTATGTAGAAGGCTCCTGGACGATGATGCTGATGTGATTTTGAAGTGGGAGGAGAAGGGAGAAGAGAAGGAAGTGGAGGTGGAGGAGAAGCTTTTTACTGCTTCTCGGAAGGCGAGTCACCTTCCACGAAAATGTCAGGAACCTCTGGCTGACAGATTCTCCAGCAACATCCTCTATCCTTCTTGAAGCGGAAGGCTGAGGGGTAGCATCTTTTTCCCACTGCCTTTTAATGAAGAAACTGTCAATTTTTGTTTGTGGGGCATTTCTCCTCCTCATCATTAACTGATTTTTGAAGAAGGAGACCACTCTGTCCTCAACATTACACAAAATAGGTGCTGTTGTTTCCACATCTGGGTGCCTTGAAGCCAGTTTCCTGAACTTCTCCCAGTAGTGAACAACATCTTTCAAATCTGAAGTAGACATATGGTCATCACTTTCCCTTTCCTCCTCACCACTGTCAGCCTCTAACATTTCATCCAGTTGCTGCAAGTCTTCAGGAGTAAGTTCCTGCTCATGAGACATCACAAGCTCTTCCACATCATCCTCCTCCACTTCGAGGCCCATTGACTGACCAATGGACACAATCTCCTTGTCCAACTCTGCTTCTTCCTCAAATCCCTCAAAACATGGACTGCTCATGGCCACAGTGCTTTCCATGCAGAATTGAGGGATCAAATGAAGATTTATCGCCATGAGGACACAATCAATTTACAGCCTCCAGGATGTTAAATTGTGTCTTCCAGAACTGTGCCAGTGTTAGTTCAGGATCAGTGGAAGTTGCCTGATAACACCTCCGGAACATTTTCTTCATGTACAACTTCTTGAAGTTGCTGATCACATTCTGGTCCATTGGCTGCATGATTGATGTAGTGTCGGGAGGCAAAAACAACACTTTGACAAAGTCAAATTGAGCCTCCAAAGTGCTGGCAAGTTCAGGGTCATGACCAGGGGCATTATCCAAAAGGCTTCCAATAAACTCCATGCTGTCCTCTTACTGGGGTTCTGAGTGGTAGACAAGCATAGGCTTCAGTCAGAAATCCCCTGAAGCATTGGCACCAAGCAATAGAGTGAGACGGTCTTTCATGGGTTTATGCCCACGTAAAGAGGCTTCATCTTTAGTGATGAATGTCCTTTTGGGCATTTTCTTATAGAACAGCCCAGTTTTGTCCACATTAAATACTTGCTGTGGAAGATAATTTTCTTCATCCACCAGTTTCTTAAACTCCACTACAAACTTTGCTGCTCCTTCTTTATCTGCACTGGCAGCCTCACCATGCCTAATAACACTGAAAATGTAACTTCTTTTCTAAAATTTTTCAAACCAGCCTTTGCTGGCCCAAAAATCTTCGAATCTGTGCCAGAAGTACCAGGCTGACCTCTCTTTAAATGTTCGTAAATTTTCCTGGCTCTTTCACAAATAAATTCAGTAGAAACTGAATCACCTTTCATTTGTTTTTCCCTAATCCAAATGAGAAGTAACCTCTCTGTTCCTGCTATTTCACTTCCTTGAACTTGTCTTTCTGTGCAAGAATTGTCGACACAGTTGATGCCGACATGCCATAGTCTTTACTAAGCACATTTGTTCTAATGCCCTGTTCATGTTTCTTTATTATTTCCTGTTTTACCTGGATTGAAATAACTTTTCTCGATTTCTTTGGAGCCATGCTGGATTCAATTTCAACACTAAAATTTTAAGTTTTATTGCTGTAAATAAAGAATATTTTCTTTAAATCAACACTGCACTGCGCTATATATTATCAATATGTAAAATAAACTTCAAAATTACCAATAATTTCACTGCAAAAACAGAAAAAATAGTTTATGTTCAAGAGAGTCTCAAACAAGATGTTCCCTCCACTGAACAGAGACACAAACTGACGCCAAGCTTGGTGTGTTGAGTGGCTGTTTGGCGCACTAAAAACTAGTTTTCTGTACTTCAATTATGTTAAATCACTGCTAAAATGACTAAAAATTTTAATATAAGACTTGGAAAATTATTGAATAGTACAACCTTCTTGATATTTACTCAAATGGTAACGAATTTAAGCCTTAAAACCAATTACTGTATTGGCAGACTAATACTACAGCTGGTGAGCAGCCGAAAGCATGTTGGGAAAAATTCGTAAGGAATTCGTTAACCGAATTGAATATTCTTATGGAAGGTAATTCGTTAACCAAAATTTCGTTAACAAAGCCGTTCGTTAACCGAGGGATCACTGTACCATAAATCATTATAATTTTATCCTAATTTGATTGTAATTATAGTAACAAAAGTAACGTATGATGTGCAAGGAGAGATTTTTCCTCCATAAGAAGTCGCCGATTCATAGTTGCCGCCATAATCTTGTAAACATTACTCTCGATGGTGATTGGCTGTTGTAATGGTGTAAATGAAATGTGATTGGCTGGAATTTCAGTGTTCATATCCTTGCTCGAAATTGGAGAAATTGCAACAGATTACCCGATCCGGAGTTCATGCTGATGTTTTGAACACGGGTAATCCACTGCAGGAAATCTTGGATCAAGGAATTCCGATTTGCACGCCTGAGCAGAGTTCAAATCCTAGGCTCAAACCACCTTTCTGAATTCGGGCCTTAGTGACTGATGTCGTCTAGCAGCATGATACCCCAACAAAATTGTAATTACAGTACACTGTACAGTAATTTCTCAACAGAAAATTGTGCACAGCATGTACCTTACATTACTGTACAGTGCTTACTTCATGCAGACTATAGTACTGTACTATACATTACATCAACAGTCACCTACTTTACCTTAGTCCAGTATCTGCTCTCATGTTATTGTAGGATTCCTGGAAAAAAGGTCATAATATTCTTCATTTTGTCACTTCAATTTGGAATTAATATAAATTATATCTCAATATTGTAAAAATGAAACATTGTTAATACTCTTGTCATGTTTTATAAAATTTACACACTAGAGTGACTACACTCTCACACTTGGGATCCTACATTACATTATTCATAACAAGGTTCACCAAAAGTGACTTAAAAACTTGGGATCTATAGTGTTCACATAATTCGTCCAAAGAGACAGATAAAGACACAACTTTTTGATAGTGATACAAAAACCAATTTACTTTTATAAATGAATAAACAAAACTATTCCCAGTATTGCTGGTTCTCCATTTATCAAAACTTCTTATCTTGGTTTATCCTTGGTTGAATTTACTTACTGTTAACCAATGTTTGTAAACCTGTATGGCCTAAGTACTATGTCGTATACCTGCAATGTCTATGTACAGGAAACGGCCCTATCAATCAGCTCCCTATCCACACAAGTACAGTAGTGTTATGTTGCCATGTAATGTATTTATGTACTTTTAATATTTTGTAGTAATGTTTGTTTCATATACTGTACAGTATTGTATTTTTATTCAGTTTTTGCAAATTTAACTATGTAAAATAGTTTTAAAAGAGATTTAATATATAAAGTGGGAGAATCTTAGGTGCATGGCGATGCTCACTGTTCCACACTGTAGTTGTGTTGGCCCATTGAGTTCCACTCTTTGACTCTGAGTCAGGGCCGCAGTGAAAAGACTTGACATAAGGCATGTTGAGCTCGACAAGTGTGTACAGTAGTTATTAAATGTAAATATGTATTGAGTCACATTGTTGTATTTTGTATACTGTATCACTTAAATAAGAAGTGTTATAGTTGAATATTGATATAAATAAGAAGTGTTATAGTTGAATATTGATATAAATAAGAAGTGTTATAGTTGAATATTGATATAAATAAGAAGTGTTATAGTTGAATATTGATATAAATAAGAAGTGTTATACAGTATAGTCTGCATTTACGCGGTCAATTGAACCCGTGGAGGCCCGCGTAAAACGAGAAACGCGTAGATGAAATAACAGAACATATGGGATTAATTGAAATAGAGACGGGGCCAATCCCCAAACTCCACTTTTTGCCGACACAATACGTACGTTGTAGTAAAAATAACATCTTAATTTTATGATGATATGCACACATAATTAATAATTAAGAAAAATATCAATAATATTAGGATTTTAACACTTACATTAGTAGAAAAGCTGGGTCAGCACACGTGGATGGCGGCTGGTTCCGAGGCAGAGGGCAGATTAGTTGCCCTCCGGTGAATCGCTTTCTTTCACTACTCGTAGAGGTTTGCAGGGCCTCCCAGACAAACCTCTCAAAGTCCATATCCTCACTGTCAATATCACTATCACTGACTTGGGCTGGCTGTGGTTGTGGGGGGTTGCGGGCAAGGAAGTCCTCAATACTACGTTGACGACCAGCATTGATGTTGTCGAGATAGATCTGGATATACGGCTCCATAACTTTCGTCAGATGGTTATTAGACACTTCATACCAATGCTTGTCTGGGTCGTTGTAAAGGATGAGCTTAATTTTCTCCCCCAACTCGATGATTTCCTTCACACAATCATGTCTTGGTCCAGGTAATTCAATGTATTTCTCTGATAGTGGGGGTCCCGCGGAAGCCATTGTGAGGGGAATAGCGGGCACAAGAGAGAAATGTATACGTGGACTGAGAACAATGAGACAGGCCCTGCTAGGTCAGCGACTTCTACCTTCTGGTGGCAGGGCACATCATGTTACATTAGACCAATCACAGCTAGCGGCGGAGGGAATGCGTGGGTGGTAAGGATGTGTGGCCCAATCACAGTCCGATACGTCATATGACGTCACCGATAACGCAACAGCGACATACTGCGCAACCTTACTCGCGCTGCTTCCCCCCCACTTGTGGTCAGGCATGGGCCGCTTGAATACAAAATGGTGCGGCGTGTAAATGACCAAACGCGTTAATCAAAACTGAGTAAATCCAGACTGTACTGTAGTTGGATATTGATGTAAATAAAAAGTGTTATAGTTGGATATTGATATAACTAAGAAGTATTATAGTTGAATATTGATATAAATAAGAAGTGTTACAGTTGGATATTGATATAACTAAGAAGTGTTATAGTTGGATATTGATATAACTAAGAAGTATTATAGTTGAATATTGATATAAATAAGAAGTGTTATAGTTGGATATTGATATAACTAAGAAGTGTTATAGTTGGATATTGATATAAATAAGAAGTGTTATAGTTGCATGTTGATATAAATAAGAAGTGTTATAGTTGCATGTTGATATAAATAAGAAGTGTTATAGTTGAATGTTGATATAAATAAGAAGTGTCATAGTTGGGTGTTGATATAAATAAGAAGTGTTATAGTTGAATGTTGATATAAATAAGAAGTGTTATAGCTGGTTGTGGTATTTCCCGCAGTCCACACATAGAGCTGTGGGGGCCAGCTATAAGTAGCATTCTCCGGGGCAGCACTTCAGAGTATCACTGCCCAGCCAGATTGAAGTGGGGAGAACGGTTAAGTTGCTAATATGCCAAGAGTTCTAAAAATTTGTGAAACTGATTGTGTGTATCGAGTGTCTATTAACTCAACACAAACAATTAAAAATATTATATAATTGCTTCATGCACTGTAGTATTGTTAGTAATAACTCGTTGGTTTATTTAATTTCTTTTATTTTATTTCATGTACAGTTATTAGTTTATGCTTGCGCTTAGGTACACATCAAAAAGGTTTAATAAGCTGTTGTGCTTGCCCGGTAAGGTTAAGAACAAGATAAGAAAAGCAAAGAGGAATAATGAACTGAAGGTAGCAAGGGAGGCAAAGTCAAACCCCAAGGGATTCTAACAAATGTATCAAACTAAAACACGAGAAAAGATTGGACCAATACAGTCAGATACTGGCGAGCTAACTGATAACGACGGAGAAATGAGCAATAATCTGAATAAATATTTTTCAACAGTTTACAACCCCGAAAATTTACACACGATACCTGAGGCACCGACTCTATACAGAGATAGTGAAGAAAATAAATTAAGAGAGATAGTAGTGACTAGTAACGATGTTAGTAAGCAAATAGACAAACTAAGGCCTAATGTAAGGAACAGGCAATTCTATGGGGGGGGGGGGGGCATGGCTCCCCCCAGATTTTGGACTGGCCCCTGGGTTGGCCCCCCACTTTTTACTCTCAAAATTGCAATTCCAAAAACATTTCCAAAACCAGGAAGTGAGTCAAGTGATTCAGGCAATGGGCGCGCCGCACGCCAGATACAGGCATGGGTGAGGTGAGGTGAGATATGTTCAAGTGTGTCAATACTCCAATGAATCATGTTTAGTGGAGTAAGAGCGTTGCCATTATACCGCCAGATGCTGATTATTTTAGGCTGGCTTCATGAGAGACATCACTTCACATTTGTCAATCAAATTGGTATAATAATGCCATTGTTTCAATGGGTTTTGGGTAATTGGTTCAAGCTCACTGAAAATTACATACAAACTAAAAATAAATGCAGTAAAGTACTTTACACTTACTTTGAGGTGTGTATGTAGAAGGCTCCTGGTTGATGATGATGATGATGGGAAATAGAATGGGGGTGGGAGAGAAGGGAGAAGAGAAGGCATTGGGGCGGAAGAGAAGTCACCCCATGCCGCCATTTCCCCCATAAAATTTTAGTTCATTTGGTGTAATTCAAGATTATTTTCTTTAACTCAACACTGCACTGCGCTATATATTAACAATATGTAAAATATATTTCAAAATGACCAATAATTTGACTGGAAACACAGAAAAAAGCATTTATGTTGAAGAATCTCAAACAAGATGTTCCTTCCTCTCAACTGGTAAACTGACGCCAAGCTTGGTGTGTTGAGTGGCTGTTTGGCGTGCAAAAAAATAGTTTCCTGTACTTCAATTATGCTCAATAATTGTTAAAATGACTAAAAAATTTAATATAAAACTTTTAAAATTATTGAATAGTACAATAGGGTGTGTCATATGGAGGCGAATTTTTTTTTTTTTTGAGTTTGAAAAATCGGCCCATGGTATTAATGATGTAGTTCTATGTGCAGAATCATGTGATATCTTCAGATTTGAAAAGTTTTTATTTTTTGCTAGGTAAATTTTAACTTGAAATCTTACGAAAATTCAGTATTCCCACCCTTTTACCAACACCACTAAATAGCTTATTTAAAGTAAAGTAAATGTATCAGGTTAATTTATTAGGATGAAAATGATCCAGAATAGTGAAACGAATGATCTTGACACATTTATTAAATTTAATATTCCTTTAGAAAACAAAATCATCAAATACAAAAACCGGTTTTACTACTACGACCCGGTGTTGCTGCACACCATAGAGAACATGTCTTTCTTGCTTCTGTTTCTACTCATCACCTCCCTGCTGACCACCTGAGCTCGGATGTAGCCTTCCCTCCTCTCCTGGCTGTACACGTGACTGCTGGCCTCGCTCACTTGCTGTACACAACGCTCTATACTCTGGGTGTGCGAGGGCCACGCAGGGACATGCATGGGGTTGTCCAGGAAAGCTCTGACTTGAACATTGGTGAGGCTGCAGGTAAGAGGGGGCTCACTGCCAGCCTGGATGTTATCCAGATCTATGAGATCAGTGAGGGTCTTGGCACCTAGATTGACTTCAGGAGTCTTCCTGACCCTGAAGGAATCGTCACCAACTGATTCGTCATGCCCAGATCCTCTCATAAGTCTCATATCCAAGATCTTTTTGACTGCCACTCTTCTCTCCTCCTCATCCTTACTGCAGAGCATTGTCTGCAGAACTGCCTCGGGATGAGCATACCAAGAAGATCTCCTCACAGTCTGCTCCACAATCTGAACAACCTTCCTTGGCTGACTCCTCAGGAGCTCAAGCTGGAAGAGAACATGCCTCGGACCTTTGGAGAACGATGACTTGACCTTGGTGTTGAACCAATTTGGCAAGTAGACACTCACGATGAATTGGCCAATAAGTCTCAGGTTGTGAAGCTGGTTCCCTTTCAGTTTATGATGAGCGACCCAAATTCTGCAGAACCTGAGAGCCATTGTGAGCCACCTAGAATGTGAGACTGGACCTATCTGCAGGTAAGCAAGTCTATCAGGCATGACCCCAGTTTTGATGGCACTGCAAATCATGTAACCATAGTACTGGTCAGTACTCAGGTCGTCAATGACAGTATGTGCAAGCTCAACGAGTGGAGGGCCAACTATGATTTTTTCAAAGCTCGGATTTATTTCTAACTCAGTGGCAGAGTCCAGCATCTTGCCAAGAGGACCAGACCATCTGTTGTTTGAAAGAGTCTTGCCATCCAGCTCCTGGATCAGATGTCTGAGTGGCAACTCGTTGGTGTGGAGGTCACAAACAATCCAGACCAGCTTCCTCCCAATCTTCCGCTCTATCCACTGTATGACCCCCCCTTGCCACCCTGTGTTCGTGTTGGTGCTGTCCCCTCCAATGGCCTGCAGGGTCTGGTCTACGTTCCTCTCTCTGAGCCAGTTCACAATGTTATCTGCCACTATCTCAGCTGGTTTCCTGATGTCATCTTTCTCTGGAGTGAAATGCCACAAATACTTCCCTCCTGGTTCACTGCAGCAGTAGTGTTCCTCCTTCACCATGGCAGGGAACAACTTGTCAGAATCTCCAACTTTCATGAACACTTTAGTGTCATCCCTTCTCCCATCAAAGAACAAACAATTGATTCCATTTTCTCTTATCCCCTTATCAAACTCCTCTTCTAGGTTACTGACAAGTTTCTCCTGAGCTCTCCTTACTTTGTTATGATCTATCACCAGGTGAACATCATCAGGTGTTATCAAACCACCATCAACCCAGGCAGCTGTTGCTATTTCTGCAGTTTCTCTGAGACCAGTGTGGTGTCGCTTGCTGGCCAGAGCTATGCTCGGGATATCTCTCCTATTTCGAATCTTATGCCTGGAAGGTTTGGGATCATTATTTTCTGGGTTAGGGACAAAGTCACCATTCTCCTGGTCAGCACTCGGATCAACCATGGGGAAGTCCTTAAACTCTGAATCAGCTTGACTCCAATCATCGGCCTTTTTTACCTCACCCTGGGCCTTCTCAAGTCTCTTTTCCTCGGCAACTCTTCTCCTCTTCTGTCTCTCTGTGGCAGCCTCCTGTCTCTTGGACTCCGGAATATCTTGGCTAGAAATCATGAGAGCCCCTATACTGCCAGTCTTCTCTCTCTGTGCTTTGACAAATGCCAGTTCGATCACAGGAATCTTCAGTTCACGCTTGCAAATACAGGAGATGTGGGCCTCGGATTTACAGTCACGATCGCATCCAAACTCAGGACAGAGAACAATTGGGCACTTGCAAGTAATTATGTCAAATAACTGGTCCAGTTGCTTGGCAAAGCTGTCCTTAACTGCAAGTTTTCCTCTCCCAAGAGAGATATCTCTTGCCTTTTCCCAACTGGCTAGCAGTCTCTCACTAATCTTCTTCTGACTTGTTATGACTGGAGGCTTGAACTGAGCGTTAGCCAGAGTGTACTGTGCCAAGACAGCTTTGGTCATATCACTGGCAATGTCTTTGTTTGTGTAAGTTCTTTGGTTCTTTTCACTGATTTGCCTGATTAAAACACTGTATCTCAAAGCATCTCTCAATGTCGGCAACTCCGACTTCAGGAGCTCTCTCCCAGACCCAAGATAGTGACTGAGATGGCTGGATTTTCGGTTCCTCGTCCTGACACAAGCAGCCATCGCAAATATTATCAACTTATAAATGCATCAGAATCTGAAACAGAAAAAATTATTGCTAGTTGGGTTGTTAAAGAATGAAGTCAGAAAGCAATGTTCACTATTTAATTGTAATGCACTAATGCAGCTGTAGGTTAGATTTTCGATAAATTTCACGCTAAAATTTACCAAGCAAAAGGTTGCAAAATATTGAAACTGAAATTATTTTCTGTTTATATACACTAAAATCTACCAAAAAAGTGATGGGCCATTAGTTTTAGCTGATCTTCCCTCCTATGACACACCCTAATAGTACAACCTTCTTGATATTTACTAAAATGGTAAGGAATTTAAGCCCCAAAAACCAATTACTATATTGGCAGACTAATACTACAGCTGGTGGGCAGCCAAATGCAGGCGAAACCATGTTGGGAAAAATTCGTAAAGAATTCGTTAACCGAGGGTTTGCTCGTTAACCGAAGTGAAGAATCTTATGGAAGGTAATTCGTTAACCGAAATTTCGCTAAACGAGGTGCTCGTTAACCGAGGGATCACCGTATACATAAACGACATTGATATCAGCGTAGACATCAACATTAGTAAATTTGCTGATGACACTAAAATAGGGCGTGTAATTATATCTGACAAGGACTCCACAAAACTACAGGAAGATCTAAAAAAAATTTCGAAGGGTCTGAAAAATGGCAGACGAAATTCAATGTGGACAAATGTAAAGTACTCCGTATAGGAGATGTAAACAGGGAAACCAGATACCAGATGAACAACGATGTTATTGAGAAATCCGACTGCGAGAAAGATTTAGGAGTAATGATAAGTAGGAATCTTAAGCCAAGTAAACAATGTGTAATTGCTCGAAACAAGGCTAACAAAGAACTTGGGTTAATACAAAGGAGTGTTAGTTACAAAACTAGCGAGGTCATCCTAAAACTATACCTTGCGCTTGTGAGACTTCACTTGGATTACGCAGTTCAATTCTGGTCACCGTATTACAGAATGGATATAGAATCCTTGGAAAGAATTCAGAGGAGAATGACAAGACTAATCTCGGGCATGAGGAACCTTGAGTACAGAGACAGGTTAAAGCATCATAATTTGCACTCCCTCGAGAGACATAGAGTGAGTGCCGATATAACAGAGGTGTATAAATGGAAGTCGGGGCTAAACAAAGGCACTCAAACTATCCAACCAGGAGCGAACTCGTAACAATGGTTTTAAATTAGACAAATTTAGATTTAGGCATGAAATAGGTAAACATTGGTTTGGAAATACTTGTATAGTGGACGCGTGGAGCAAGTTACCAAATATCATCATTAACTCAAATACGCTGGATAGCTTCAAACATAGGTTGGATGGATATATGAGCAATGGGGGTTGGGTGTAAATGGGACTGCCCAGTATGGGCAAATAGGCCTGTTGCAGTTTCCTCCATTCTTATGTTCTTATGTATGAGTTTGAAGCATTTGCTAGTTAGCTGGAGGGAGAGGAGAGGGATGTGTCAGGGTAGGTGTTGTTCTGTGGTGGGGAGATGGGGTACAAGGGGGTGAGGAAAGAAAGTGTACAGTATATCAGTTGGGAGAGATTACAATGCAGGATAACACTTTGACAATACCAACAGAGTTTCCTGAGCCGAGTGTAATCGTCTAGCTATACCCAGATGAAAATACAAAAGTTACAATAGGATAAGAGGGGAATGAATTCCTATTCTAAGTAAGGTGTTTCCTTTGCAAAAGCAGGCATTCATGAGTAAATGGATTATGGATATGATGGAGTATCTTCTCAAAGCAGCAGAGTTTTGTTTAACTCCTCGACTATGAGATGGAACTTCCCCAGCTGAATAAAATCATCTCGCGGTAGCCAGAATAAAATAGATAAGAAGACATCATAGTGATACTGAATATTGAGTCATATGGAGTCATGTAATGAATACTGAGTCAGGTGAGTCATATGGAGTCATGTAATGAATACTGAGTCAGGTGAGAGCACTGAGTCATGTAATGAATACTGAGTCATGTGAGAGTATTGAGTCATGTGAGAGTACTGAGTCATGTGAGAGTATTGAGTCATGTGAGAGTACTGAGTCATGTGAGAGTATTGAGTTATGTGAGAGTACTGAGTCATGTGAGAGTATTGAGTCATGTGAGAGAACTGAGTCATGTGAGAGTATTGAGTCATGTAATGAATACTGAGTCATGTGAGAGTATTGAGTCATGTGAGAGTATTGAGTCATGTGAGAGCACTGAGTCATGTAATGAATACTGAGTCATGTGAGAGTATTGAGTCATGTGAGAGTACTGAGTCATGTGAGAGTATTGAGTCATGTGAGAGAACTGAGTCATGTGAGAGTATTGAGTCATGTAATGAATACTGAGTCAGGTGAGAGTATTGAGTCATGTGAGAGTACTGAGTCATGTGAGAGTACTGAGTCATGTGAGAGTACTGAGTCATGTGAGAGTATTGAGTCATGTGAGAGAACTGAGTCATGTGAGAGTACTGAGTCATGTGAGAGTACTGAGTCATGTGAGAGTACTGAGTCATGTGAGAGTATTGAGTCATGTGAGAGCACTGAGTCATGTAATGAATACTGAGTCATGTGAGAGTACTGAGTCAGGTGAGAGTACTGAGTCATGTGAGAGTACTGAGTCAGGTGAGAGTACTGAGTCAGGTAATGAATACTGAGTCATGTGAGAGTATTGAGTCATGTGAGAGTATTGAGTCATGTGAGAGTACTGAGTCATGTGAGAGTATTGAGTCATGTGAGAGTACTGAGTCATGTAATGAATACTGAGTCATGTGAGAGTATTGAGTCATGTGAGAGTACTGAGTCATGTGAGAGTACTGAGTCATGTGAGAGTATTGAGTCATGTGAGAGTACTGAGTCATGTGAGAGTATTGAGTCATGTGAGAGTACTGAGTCATGTGAGAGTACTGAGTCATGTGAGAGTACTGAGTCATGTGAGAGTACTGAGTCATGTGAGAGTACTGAGTCATGTGAGAGTACTGAGTCATGTGAGAGTATTGAGTCATGTGAGAGTATTGAGTCATGTGAGAGTACTGAGTCATGTGAGAGTACTGAGTCATGTGAGAGTACTGAGTCATGTGAGAGTACTGAGTCATGTGAGAGTATTGAGTCATGTGAGAGTACTGAGTCATGTGAGAGTATTGAGTCATGTGAGAGTACTGAGTCATGTGAGAGTACCGAGTCATGTGAGAGTATTGAGTCATGTGAGAGTACTGAGTCATGTGAGAGTATTGAGTCATGTGAGAGTACTGAGTCATGTGAGAGTACTGAGTCATGTGAGAGTATTGAGTCATGTGAGAGTACTGAGTCATGTGAGAGTACTGAGTCATGTGAGAGTATTGAGTCATGTGAGAGTATTGAGTCATGTGAGAGTATTGAGTCATGTGAGAGTACCGAGTCATGTGAGAGTATTGAGTCATGTGAGAGTATTGAGTCATGTGAGAGTACTGAGTCATGTGAGAGTATTGAGTCATGTGAGAGTACTGAGTCATGTGAGAGTATTGAGTCATGTGAGAGTACTGAGTCATGTGAGAGTATTGAGTCATGTGAGAGTACTGAGTCATGTGAGAGTATTGAGTCATGTGAGAGTACTGAGTCATGTGAGAGTATTGAGTCATGTGAGAGTACTGAGTCATGTGAGAGTATTGAGTCATGTGAGAGTACTGAGTCATGTGAGAGTATTGAGTCATGTGAGAGTACTGAGTCATGTGAGAGTACTGAGTCATGTGAGAGTACTGAGTCATGTGAGAGTATTGAGTCATGTGAGAGTACTGAGTCATGTGAGAGTACTGAGTCATGTGAGAGTATTGAGTCATGTGAGAGTACTGAGTCATGTGAGAGTATTGAGTCATGTGAGAGTACTGAGTCATGTGAGAGTATTGAGTCATGTGAGAGTACTGAGTCATGTAATGAATACTGAGTCATGTGAGAGTATTGAGTCATGTGAGAGTATTGAGTCATGTGAGAGTACTGAGTCATGTGAGAGTATTGAGTCATGTGAGAGTACTGAGTCATGTGAGAGTATTGAGTCATGTGAGAGTACTGAGTCATGTGAGAGTATTGAGTCATGTGAGAGTACTGAGTCATGTGAGAGTACTGAGTCATGTGAGAGTACTGAGTCATGTGAGAGTATTGAGTCATGTGAGAGTACTGAGTCATGTGAGAGTACTGAGTCATGTGAGAGTACTGAGTCATGTGAGAGTATTGAGTCATGTGAGAGTACTGAGTCATGTGAGAGTACTGAGTCATGTGAGAGTACTGAGTCATGTGAGAGTATTGAGTCATGTGAGAGTACTGAGTCATGTGAGAGTACTGAGTCATGTGAGAGTATTGAGTCATGTGAGAGTACTGAGTCATGTGAGAGTATTGAGTCATGTGAGAGTACTGAGTCATGTGAGAGTATTGAGTCATGTGAGAGTACTGAGTCATGTAATGAATACTGAGTCATGTGAGAGTATTGAGTCATGTGAGAGTACTGAGTCATGTGAGAGTACTGAGTCATGTGAGAGTATTGAGTCATGTGAGAGTACTGAGTCATGTGAGAGTACTGAGTCATGTGAGAGTACTGAGTCATGTGAGAGTATTGAGTCATGTGAGAGTACTGAGTCATGTGAGAGCACTGAGTCATGTGAGAGTATTGAGTCATGTGAGAGTATTGAGTCATGTGAGAGTACTGAGTCATGTGAGAGTACTGAGTCATGTGAGAGTATTGAGTCATGTGAGAGTACTGAGTCATGTGAGAGCACTGAGTCATGTGAGAGTACTGAGTCATGTGAGAGTACTGAGTCATGTGAGAGCACTGAGTCATGTAATGAATACTGAGTCATGTGAGAGTATTGAGTCATGTGAGAGTACTGAGTCATGTGAGAGTACTGAGTCATGTGAGAGTATTGAGTCATGTGAGAGTACTGAGTCATGTGAGAGCACTGAGTCATGTGAGAGTATTGAGTCATGTGAGAGCACTGAGTCATGTGAGAGTACTGAGTCATGTGAGAGTATTGAGTCATGTGAGAGTACTGAGTCATGTGAGAGTACTGAGTCATGTGAGAGTACTGAGTCATGTGAGAGTACTGAGTCATGTGAGAGTATTGAGTCATGTGAGAGCACTGAGTCATGTGAGAGTATTGAGTCATGTGAGAGCACTGAGTCATGTGAGAGTATTGAGTCATGTGAGAGCACTGAGTCAGGTGAGAGTATTGAGTCATGTGAGAGTATTGAGTCATATGGAGTCATGTAATGAATACTGAGTCATGTGAGAGTATTGAGTCATGTGAGAGTACTGAGTCATGTGAGAGCACTGAGTCATGTGAGAGTACTGAGTCATGTGAGAGTATTGAGTCATGTGAGAGTACTGAGTCATGTGAGAGTACTGAGTCATGTGAGAGTACTGAGTCATGTGAGAGCACTGAGTCATGTGAGAGTACTGAGTCATGTGAGAGTACTGAGTCATGTGAGAGCACTGAGTCATGTGAGAGTACTGAGTCATGTGAGAGTATTGAGTCATGTGAGAGCACTGAGTCATGTGAGAGTACTGAGTCATGTGAGAGCACTGAGTCATGTGAGAGCACTGAGTCATGTGAGAGTACTGAGTCATGTGAGAGCACTGAGTCATGTGAGAGTACTGAGTCATGTGAGAGTATTGAGTCATGTGAGAGTACTGAGTCATGTGAGAGTACTGAGTCATGTGAGAGTACTGAGTCATGTGAGAGTACTGAGTCATGTGAGAGTACTGAGTCATGTGAGAGTACTGAGTCATGTGAGAGTATTGAGTCATGTGAGAGTACTGAGTCATGTGAGAGTATTGAGTCATGTGAGAGCACTGAGTCATGTGAGAGTACTGAGTCATGTGAGAGAACTGAGTCATGTGAGAGAACTGAGTCATGTGAGAGCACTGAGTCATGTGAGAGCACTGAGTCAGGTGAGAGTATCGAGTCAGGTGAGAGTATCGAGTCATGTGAGAGTATCGAGTCATGTGAGAGTATTGAGTCATGTGAGAGTATTGAGTCATGTGAGAATACTGAGTCATGTGAGAGTACTGAGTCAGGTGAGAGTATTGAGTCATGTGAGAGTAATGAGTCAGGTGAGAGTATTGAGTCATGTGAGAGTACTGAGTCAGGTGAGAGTATTGAGTCATGTGAGAGTATTGAGTCATGTGAGAGTATTGAGTCATGTGAGAGTACCAAGTCATGTGAGAATACTGAGTCATGTGAGAGTACCGAGTCATGTGAGAGCACTGAGTCATGTGAGAGTATTGAGTCATGTGAGAGTACTGAGTCATGTGAGAGTATTGAGTCATGTGAGAGTACTGAGTCATGTGAGAGTACTGAGTCATGTGAGAGTACTGAGTCATGTGAGAGTATTGAGTCATGTGAGAGTATTGAGTCATGTGAGAGCACTGAGTCATGTGAGAGTATTGAGTCATGTCAGAGCACTGAGTCATGTGAGAGTATTGAGTCATGTGAGAGCACTGAGTCATGTGAGAGTATTGAGTCATGTGAGAGTACTGAGTCATGTGAGAGTATTGAGTTATGTGAGAGTACTGAGTCATGTGAGAGTACCGAGTCATGTGAGAGTATTGAGTCATGTGAGAGTATTGAGTCATGTGAGAGCACTGAGTCATGTGAGAGTATTGAGTCATGTGAGAGTACTGAGTCATGTGAGAGTACCGAGTCATGTGAGAGTACTGAGTCATGTGAGAGTATTGAGTCATGTGAGAGCACTGAGTCATGTGAGAGTACTGAGTCATGTGAGAGTATTGAGTCATGTGAGAGCACTGAGTCATGTGAGAGTATTGAGTCATGTGAGAGTATTGAGTCATGTGAGAGTACTGAGTCATGTGAGAGTATTGAGTCATGTGAGAGCACTGAGTCATGTGAGAGTATTGAGTCATGTGAGAGTATTGAGTCATGTGAGAGTACTGAGTCATGTGAGAGTACTGAGTCATGTGAGAGTACTGAGTCATGTGAGAGCACTGAGTCATGTGAGAGTACTGAGTCATGTGAGAGTACTGAGTCATGTGAGAGTACTGAGTCATGTGAGAGTATTGAGTCATGTGAGAGCACTGAGTCATGTGAGAGTATTGAGTCATGTGAGAGTACCGAGTCATGTGAGAGTATTGAGTCATGTGAGAGTATTGAGTCATGTGAGAGCACTGAGTCATGTGAGAGTATTGAGTCATGTGAGAGTACTGAGTCATGTGAGAGCACTGAGTCATGTGAGAGTACTGAGTCATGTGGTCGTCTGCAGTGTTGTTGCCACATCCTGTTTGCCATTACAAAAGTAACACATTAGCTTCAGCCAATATTAAGAGAAGTTCACCAAACATAATTAGTTCCAACTACATTAAATAAGTGCACTATAAACTACAAGCCACAAAATGCTGTAAATAAGAAGAGAAACTCATAAACTTGTCATAGTACAGAAGAACTGTATTAATACTTTTGTAAAATAAAATTTCATCCAGGAGAAAATATAAGATAAATATCCTTTACAAAGCTGAAGAATATTAAGCCACGCATTTTAAAAATTTAATATGAAGAATAATAATCACACAAGACAGAGGCTTGCCTGAGGTGGTGACAAGGTCTCATGCTGGCTATCTGCTCCACACACTATTGACCTCTGTCAACAAAAACTGTAATCAATCAATTGTATCAATTGCAATACTGTGTATGTATATACAGCTGCTCCCCGGCTTACGAGAGGGGGGTTAGGGACCCAAATCCAGGTCGTAAGTCGAAATGGTCGTAAATAAAAAATGCTTAAATAATACATAGAAAATCTAAAATGGGTGTCTCTTTTTCTTCTCAGCACCACAAAACTCTCACTTTTAAGCTTGCCAGCCATTTTAAAGTGAATTACAAACGGAAATTTTGTCTGTGTATTGACGTTGGGACTCGAAAATATGTCATTTGACAAAATTTTGGTACGACTGAGGCAGGTCGTAAGTACGGGTGGTCGTAAGTCAAGTAGGTCGTAAGTCGGGGAGGAGCTGTATATATACAGTGGTCCCTCGATTAATGATCGCAATTGGTTCCACAGAGTCGTTCGTTAACCAAAAATTTCGTTAACTGAGTCTATTATTTCAGTGGGATATTGGGTAATTGGTTCCAACTCACAGAAAAGTACATACAAAATACAGATTGTACCTCTCTAGTCCGGCATTCTGTGGTCCGGAAACTCCCGTGGTCCGGAATGATTTTAGTTTGCCCAATAGCCAACAAACCTGATGTAACTCAAATCCAATTTTAGTTACAGTACCATCACTTCACATTGGAAGCAGAATTATGGTAGCATTAAAAGTAAATTAAATAGTATTTTAACCGTATTACTTTTTCTTATTTATTCATTTCCTATCTTATGTTTTTATGCTTTATGTAGGGTGTTTCGAGGGTGAATTTCCATGGTCCAGCACCGGTCAGGTCCCGAGGTTGCCGGACTAGAGAGGAACAACCTGTACTGTATACCGGTAATAGAATTAACAAAACATTAAATATAAACTAAATACAGCACAGTACTGTACTGTACAGTATACTGTACAATAATAAATAAAAACAATAGAATACTGTATTTTAACTTACTTTGAGGTGTGTATGTAGTATTCCCGGCAGCTTTGTTTACATATCAAATAGCTGATTGTAGAGGCAGTCAATGATGACATGCCATATTCTTTACAGAGTGCATTGGTTCTAATGCCTTCTTCATGTTTCATAATAATTTCTACACTGTATATTATCAATATGTGAATTAAATTTCAGAATGACCAAAATTTTAATGTAAAAATGAAAAAATATTCAAGAGACCAACAAACTGGATGTTCACTCCACTGTACACAAAGTTAAAAAGAGAAGCATTGTTGGGTGATTCAATCAGCTGATTGGAACACAAAAACTGTTCCCTGTACTGTATATATATTCAATATGTTAACTAAATTAGAATGACCAATAATTTTACAATAAGAAATGCAAAAATATTCAAGAGACCATCTTTCTTGATATTTACTTGACTGGAAACAAATGTAAACATAGAACCAATTACTGTATTGGCAGACTAGCTGATCAGCTGATGCGCACAACAAAGCGCGTTTCTCGTAAGGCTTTCATTAATCGAAGTTTTGTTCGTTAATGGAATTGAAAATACTTATGGAATATATAAATCACTACTGCAATGTGATAGAGGTGATTAATTTTTATCTCTTGTGCAAAATATATGGCATTTATACAGGTAGTCGTCGACTTACGACCTATGCGACTTACGTCTGTTCGACTTTACGACCGGCGGTACGACAGTTTTGGCCCCAGCCCCAGTGTAAATAATAAACCAATTGTACTGTAGTATGCAGTGATTTACTTAAACCTGACGACCGTAACAATAATGAACAAAGAAAATGTTGATAAAATATGACTTAAAGATGATTATATTATCATTACACATTACAGTATAATATACGTAAGGTAATTATAACATAGGCCGACTTACGACCAGATCAACTTACGACCGGTCGGCCGTAACCAATCTAGGTCGTAAGTCGACGACTACCTGTATTCAAATTATTCACTGTCTTGCAAGGATTCCAGCAATGCAAAATATATTGTCCTAACTTTAGTCTGTGATATTATATAAGATAAAAACTGTAAGGCCAAAGACCACCAAATCCTGGAGGGTGGGGAGTCAGGGAGGGAGGAAAGGGAGGTGACAGTGCTATCTTTGACAGTTGGCGCCGAAGGTCTAGTGAAGTATTTATTTGTATATTTATGTCCTTAAGATTGAGTTTTTGTTTTTTGCTTTTAGAATGTCATAGAAATGACCGGGAAAAATATAATTTACATTGCTGGAATTCTTATATGATAGTGATTAATTTGAATATAAACGTCATATATTTTTCACAAGAGATAAAAATTTTAGTACATTGTACATTTTATTAATGTAAAATTTTTTCAACTGTATTTTTGGGTAGATATACATAAATTTCTGGGTGTCTCTTTTTCTTCTCAGCACCAAAAGAACTCTCACTTTTACGCTTACCAGCCATTTTAAAGGGAATTACAAATGAAAATTTTGTCAGTACAGTACACAGCGAGACCACTAACGTTGGGACTCGAAAATAATTAATTTGATTTTTTTTTGTGTAAGACTGCGGTGGTCGTAAGTCGAGAAGTGTGTATATACCGTATATCTCGGCCTATAAGGCGTCGGGGTGCACAAGACGGACCCCCCAAATTTCCATTTAAAAAGTAGCTTTTGAGTTCTATTCGCTGTATAAGACCAGTACCCCAAATGTGACACTTACCCACTGACTCAGTAGTCCTTTACGAACCATCCTTGGTTTTTTAAAATAAGGCCAATTCACTTCAAGTAATGTCATCAAATGTTACCCGCTGGTCTAGTGTAAACACTAGTGACGTCACTGAAGAGTCTGCTATTTACCGGTAACTGGAACTAATGTCTGTGTCGAGTAAAATTTCTCCATTTACTTGACGCGCACGTGCACGCACGCACACGCCGCGCACACACGCACACACACATATATATATATATGTAGTGATGGGTTGTCAGACCACAGCTTACATCTCAGACACAGTCCAGACTTGACCCGACATTAAGGGGGTCAAATGTAAGGGTACCCCTCGCAACCACTCAAGGAGTTACAAATCAACTGGCTCCCCTCCCATGTCACACAGCCCCAACAAACATGTAAGAAGGCACTGGCCGACTCTCTCCCAATATACACAATAACCTACACCGCAGAAGAAGTCCAGACCTGACCTCACATTAGCCAGGTCAAATGTAACCCTCGGGCCCAAGTCAAGGGGCCACAAATCAACCAGGGCCTCTCATGTCACACGACCCCATCTGAAGATTTCTCCAGAATATACAACTTATAGTCTCTGAAAAAGTCCAGACCTGACCCTACATTAGCGAGGGCAAATGTAAGGACACCCCCCCCCCCCCCCCCCCCCGATCAGCTCAACCATTTGCTACAGTGAAGAATATTTTATTTTTTTATTAACTGAAGATATTTGTTTTAGCTCATAAAATTCATACAAATTACCCGGTCAGAACATAATTTACATTGCTGGAATTCTTATAATTTGATGATCATTTTGAATATAAACATCATAGACTTTGCATTAGACAAACAAATTTTAGATGTAATGTTTACTCTGAGTAAATATGTTATCTTTTATGCAAAATATATGACATTTATATTCAAAATATTCCTGGTCTTACAAGGAATCCAGCAATGTCAATTATATTATCCTAACTTTAGTTTGAGGAATTATTTATTACTATACCTGGTTTTCCCCCAAAAATTTCTCTGAGAGGGAAGAGCCAGCAGTGTAGTGTGAGAAGAGGGGAGGGAGTTGAGTCCATTATTTGAATGGACATTAACTTGGCGACTGTATTTCTCTATTTCTCTTAAGTATTAATTGTGTGCATGTACCATCATAAAATTAAGATGTTATTTATACTAGAACATAGGTATTGTGTCGGAAAAAGTGGAGTTTGGGGATGGGCCAGTTTCTATTGGAATTAATCCCATATGTTCTGTTGTTCACTTCACGCGGTTTTCACTAAACACGGTACCCTGTGGGTTTTATTGACCGCGTTAAGTGGGGTACAACTGTATATATATATGTCTGTACTCACCCCTGAAGATGTGAATTACATGAAAGCGCTTGGGAACTTCGTATTTTCTTCTTTCCTTGTGGTTATCAGCATATACCTAGATCACGCGCACCTACAGTGATTTACTTGCATATATATATATCCATATATATATATATATACAACAAAATATATGTACAAAAAATAAATGCTAAATGAATTATTTATGGTGCATTAGGGTACTGGCCACTTCAGACACAAAGACGGGATAAAAATAGCCCATCTCCCCCTCTTCTTACAGCTGCCAATGGGAAGCATCTTGGTAATTAAATTTGATGTTTATTTTCATTGTCTAATTTATCATGTATCAAAGTAATATTACTAAAAATTGTGTAGGTAGTAGGCAGCAACCAAACAGGTAGATACTACCGCCTGGGAAGATATTGGAAGCATAATGTGTTGTCTAATGGTAGACCCTGCTGCCATATGGCATCACGAAAATTGTGACCAAGTCCCAGGTTCAGCGCTGACCTGACTTTCTGCCTCATTTACACACAATTGCAGTTTGAATTGTCCCTCTAACTTTGACAACACAACATACATACAGTATATTATTTCTCACTTTTGATCTTTTTTTTACTTTTTGTAGTTATTTATGGTTAGTTACTTAAAATAAGGCCAATTCACTTCAAATAATGGCATCAAATTTTACCAGCTGGGGTAGTGTAAACACTAGTGATATCACTTAAGCGTCTGTATTTAATTGTCAGTAGTTTCAAGAATTAATGCAGTCATTTAATGAATATTCCTTGTAAAAAAATAAATTTTAAATTAATTATTTATAGGAGATAAGTACGTATTATTATCAGTAAATATACCGATATGCATTACTGACCACCTCCACGGCTAAAAATAGCCCAATCTCGTGGTCACTTTCCCTTTCTTATCTCCTCACTGGCAAATGGGGGGGGCGTGGGGAGGGGTGTGTGATGATAGCTGTGTTTATTACAGGGGTATAATGTTCTTTTACGGTATGTTAGACAGGTTTATAATACATTTTTATTATTTTAATATACCGGTAATCTTAATTTGAATCCAGCTTGCCAAATGTAAGTTTCAGTATAAAATAATTAGTGGTAAGACCTTGTGAGTGGCTTACGATGTTTCCATCACCACTCTTGACACACTAAACCACAATATTTAAGAGGTAAGAATTTTATACTTGGTGGTTTAGACGACCCCCTAACTTTGGGCAGATTTTTTTAATGTTCAAATTCCGTCTTATAAGCTGAGATATACGGTACGTATGTATATATATATATATATATATATATATATATATATATATATATATATATACAGTTGTACCCCACTTAACGCAGTCAATAGAACCCTGAGGGTCCCGCGTTAAGTGAAATCCACGTTAAGTGAACAACAGAACATATGGGATTAATTCCAATAGAAACCAGCCCGACCCCCAAACTCCACTTTTTGAAGACACATAACTATGTTGTAGTAAAAATAACATCTTAATTTTATGATGGTACATGCACACAATTAATACTTAAGAGAAATAGAGAAATACAATCGCCAAGTTAATGTCCATTCAAATAATGGACTCAACTCCCTCTCCCTCTTCTCACACTACACTGCTGGTTCTTCCCTCTCTGAGAAATTTTTGGGGGAAAACCACTCCGTTTTAATAAATAATACCTCAAACTAAAGTTAGGATAATACAATTGACATTGCTGGATTCCTTGTAAGACCAGGAATATTTTGAATATAAATGTCATATATTTTGCACAAAAGATAACATATTTACTCAGCGAAAACATTTTATCTAAAATTTGTATGTCTAATGCAAAATATATGATGTTTATATTCAAAATGATCATCAAATTATAAGAATTCCAGCAATGTAAATTATATTCTGGCCGGGTAATTTGTATGAATTTTATGAGCTAAAACAAATAACTTCAGTTAATAAAAAAAAAAAATATTCTTCACGACACTATCTGTCAATCAAAGTACCCCACCTTGCCTCCCCCCTCTTCCAACCGCTTGGTCAGTCCCAACCCTCCCCCCCCACCCCCCACCAATCCAACCTTCAAGAGAAAGAATGGGTGAAAAAAATAAATTTTAACATTTTGTATTAAATAATACCTCAGATTAAAGTTAGGAAAATATAATTGACATTGCTGGATTCCTTGTAAGACCAGGAATATTTTGAATATAAATGTCATATATTTTGCACAAAAGATAACATATTTACTCAGAGAAATCATTTTATCTAAAATTTGTATGTCTAATGCAAAATATATGATGTTTATATTCAAAATGATCATCAAATTATAAGAATTCCAGCAATGTAAATTATATTCTGACCGGGTAATTTGTATGAATTTTATGAGCTAAAACAAATATCTTCAGTTAATAAAAAAAAAAAAATATTCTTCACAGGGTAACAGATGGTCGGTCGGTCCCTCCGTCCCCCACCAACCGTCCCAAGGAGATGTGTGGGAAAACCAGAATATTTAACTTTTAAGTAATAAATAATACCTCAAACTAAAGTTAGGATAATATAATTGACATTGCTGGATTCCTTGTAAGACCAGGAATATTTTGAATATAAATGTCATATATTTTGCACAAAAGATAACATATTTACTCAGAGAAAACATTTTATCTAAAATTTGTATGTCTAATGCAAAATATATGATGTTTATATTCAAAATGATCACCAAATTATAAGAATTCCAGCAATGTAAATTATATTCTGGCCGGGTAATTTGTATGAATTTTATGAGCTAAAACAGGCAGTCAGGCAGGGTGGCGGTGGGGCAAATCTAAAAATAGCGTCTCGAGCCGGACACTCACCGCGTATATGTGGACAAAATCCGTGTTAAGTGAAAGTTCAGCTCTGGCACGGCACCGTGTATATGAAAAAATGCGTTAAGTGAAACCGCGTTAGGTGGGGTAATACTGTATATATATACAGTCATGCGCTGGTTAACGTCCTAGATACGTTCTTGGAAACGTGACGTTAACCGAAATGGACGTTGTCCGATCATCACATAAACTTTGTATTTATACTTACGTGTATGTGGAATACTATATACGTACATATACACTTTTACTCTTAAATCACTACTGTAATGTGATACAGGTGATTACTTTTTATCTCTTGTGCAAAATACATGACATTTATATTAAAATTATTCACTGTTTTACAAGGATTCCAGCAACGCCAAGCAGACGGGGGAGAGAGAGGGTGGGAGCGAGAGAGGGGGCTTGGGGGGGAGGGGAGGTAGTACGTTTGACAGTTGGCACAGGCCCAGGTCTAACGCATGTATATTTATCAGTTCTTAGGTGACTAAGCTTCTCTCTTATAAAAAGCCAGTGACATGACCTAGGTGAATATAATTAACATTGCTGGGATTCTTGTAAAATACTGATTAATTTGAATATAAACATGTTATAATTTGCACTAGACAAAACAATTTTAGTAACGTAATCAAATTAGTACATGTGCACTCCAGCTTTGCACTATCATCATTTATTTCTATTACGTTTCTTTTAGTACGGTGTGTGCATGTAAATGGATGAAAATAAATGAAGAAATCTATGTAAATCTACCCAAAAATACAGTTGAAAAACATTTTATAAAATGTACTACAGTATTGTACATAAATGTACTACATTTTTTATATCTTGAGCAAAATATATGACGCTTATATTCAAATTAATCTCTGTCTTGCAAGGATTTCAGCAATGCAAATTATATTATCCTAACTTTAGTCTGAGATATTATACAAAATAAACAAAGAAGTCACCACTCTTTTATCTGGGAACACGAGGGTGGTGGGAAGAGGGGGGGGTGGGAAGAGGGGGGGTGGGAAGAGGGGGGTGGGAAGAGGGGGGGTGGGAGGGAGGGGGCGGGAGGTGAGGTGAAAGAATGTCTGGCGTTTGTTTGTTTATTTATTTATTTGAGATAAGATTTGATAGTTGGCGCTGAAGGCCTGCCTGCGTGTATTTATCATTGCTTAAGAGTGACTAAGCTCTTCTCATAGTTTGCCACCCAAATGACCTGGGTGAATATACCTTACATTGGAGGGATTCTTGTAAGATAGTACAGGCATCCCCCGCATTACGGAAGCCCGGGTTACGGAATTTCGCTCTTACGGAATTTGTAAATTATGACCAATAATTTCGCGTTACGGCCCATAAATCCGCCCTTACGGAAATTGGTAAATTTTAACAAACACAAGGCCTCACACATGCCATTCAGACTGACAGACTTGACAAGTTTTACCAACCATAAAGACAGTTGAAGCTTTAAACATCACTCACAATGGATCTTGAATATTCCAACTGCAATCAGACATACCTAAGTTGCCTCAACAATTGCAACCCCAGTTGCAATATCAAATTCTGTGTCACTACTAAAAAATAATAGTCCCTGGTGCACTCTTAAGATTAAGAGAAAACGGATGACTCAGGAGTGCTGAAGTGAGAGAAAACGGACTCCTATGACGGGGCACTCAAATAACCATACACAAAGCTGTATAATGCAATATTATGCAATATTAACCCCTAAATTGGTGTTTTAAGAAGGTATATCATAAATTATTTAATGTACTGTATTGTATGTGTTTATAAATGTTTATTTTCATTAATAAAAGTGCTTGAATTACTTTTTGGGGGCCGAAAAAAATCCCTAGGAACGTATCTGCAGTTTTATAATGGAAGTCAATGGGAAAATATGTTTCGCGTTTCGCGATACGGTCAATTTTCCGGGAAAGGAAACCTTCCGGAACACGGGGGCTGCCTGTAATTTATTTGAATACCTGTATAAACAAGCTATATTTGCAATAGACATAACATTTTTCGTACCGTAATCACTTAGTACATGTACAATACAGTAAGTCCCCAAGTTACGTACATAATGGGGACCAAAAGGTTGTACTTAACTCGAAATGTACGTAACTCGAAAATCCCCCAACCCTATAATGTTATCTGGTGGTAATTAATACAACTTATCAAATGCAGCTTATTTCGCACCTTGAATCAGTTAAACCACCCATGGCTAGCATTGAATGTCACAGTATCATCAGGGTGATCTTTCTTTAGGTCGTTGAAAAGACTTAGGGCTTTCTCCTGAATCATACTGAGACACAGAGGCTTACGTTTTTGTGTGCAGTCCTCGATCCACATCGCAAGATATTTTTCCATTTCTTCCAGAACCTTCCCTCTTCTTTTAGTTATAATCGTAGATTGCATTGGCACTGCAGATTTCACATGTTCCTTGATCTTTTCTTTGCCCTTATCAATTGTATTAACAGTTGACCGACTCAGGTTAAATTTGCGGGCAACATTGGTCAACTTTTCACCACTTTCAAGCAGTTTTATTATGTCCATTTTTACCTCTAGTGAGATTGCTTGACGTTTCGTAGCACTCCCACTGGCTTCACCACTCTTACGCTTTACACCAGTCATTGCACACAGAGTAAAGTGTACAAAATAGGGCAGAAATTCACAGGAGAAGTACTGTATGCACAATGACCACACTTGTTGTTTTGGTGCGTCTAGCGTGTCGTCTGCATGGTCAGTGATAGTGGCGGCGCGGTGCGGCTGGCTCGCCCGCCAAATTTAAAAATTGCTCGCCCTTTTAAGACAATATTTTTGCAATTAAAGACTTCAGAAACGATGTACGTATCGGCCGTTTGTACGTAAGTCGGATGTACGTAACTCGGGGACGAACCGTACAGGTTTGCACTTAGGTCCATTGTTACTGTACAATATTGACTAAATTCATTAGATAACGTATGCCTGGCTGCACAATCTGTACGAATACGCGATGCATACGTGACTGTGCCCGCTCTAGGGCCATTTCGGTTCGCTAGGTCCCATTATTTGAATGTGTATTTTTTCAATTTAAATTTTAATTGTTTATTCCTTGATAAAGGAAGCGGAATCCTAGTGCTGTCACTTCGTACCCCTGTACCATAACACCAGAAGCAACTGGCCAGTGTCACAAGTATATACAGTACAGTACAGTCATCCCTTGGTTATCGTGCCTAATTGGGACCCCGCCGATAACGAAAGTACAGAACCTATGGGATTTATTCTAATTGGTTCAGGCACCCAAGACCCAACCCCAAGTTTCCCATTTTACGACCATTTATACCCACTAAATATATATATAATGTTATGGTAAATATCATAAACACACATAGGCAAGGCTAGGTTTATTACAGTGATGAAAAGGGTACGCTTAATACTGTAGTCCACAAACATGTAGCTATGCTTTTTTTATTTGGTCCTCCGTCATTCGAGTGCTTTTTCTCTCACATCAGGACGCCTGAGTCCTCCGTTTTCTCTTTTAATCTTAGAGTGCACCAGAGACTTTACTATTTTTAGCACGGTACAGAATTTGAAATTGCAACCCCAATTGCAGCTGGGGGTTTCAATTGTTGAGGAAACTAGATACGTCTGATTACAGCAAATGTGTTATTGTCAATTTGTAGGTGAAAGATTTTATCCTCAATAGATGTAGGTTAACATTTCACCTGTAGGCAAATGCTTAAAAAAGCCTAAGTAAGGAAGCATATTCCTTTAACACATAATATCTGACCAGTATGGGGAGGATCATCGTGTCTCCGTCAGGGGGTCGTGGAGTGGTGGTCCAACAGGCGTCACTTTTTTTTTTTTGGGGGGGGGGCCACAGACGTATATGCGATCGGACGTTAACCGGCGCATGACTGTGTATATGTATATATATTATATGTATATATATAATATATATATATATATATATATATATATATATATATATATATATATATATATATATAACACACACACACACAGGATAGTATGGGTTTACGCGAATTGCCATTTACGCGGCACCTGTCCAGATGCGATAATTATTATTTACGTGGTAAATGCCATCATATACGCGCCAAGCGGCGTGCAAGGTACTGGGCGCTGACGTCACCGCTGATGTCAAACTCATGCCAATGACATCGCGGAGTGTGATTGGGCCACGTATCCTTACCACCCATGCATCCCCTCCGCCATGCGCTGTGATTGGTCTTTTTAACCTTGCTCGCCCTGTCACCAGCGCTCTTGACCTTGGCTGCACCAGTCTCACTGTCCCCGCGTACACTCACTCGTGCCCAGGAATCGTTTTTTTTCCTTTCTACACAATGGCTACTGCTGGACCCCCACCACCCGAGAAGCCCTGAACTACCTGGCCCAAGCCGCCCAAGAAGGTGCAACACGCCTTAAGCTATGAGGTTAAGTACAAGATTGTTCAAGATTTAGAAAAAGGCACGAGGCAGTTGGATCTGGCCAGACAGCATGGAGTGAATGAATCAACAATCCGCACGATCAAGAAGGATGCCGGCAAAATCAATGAACACATGAACATTACCAAGTCTGTAGGTGCCTCGCTGGTGAAATATTGCCACAATAAGGTGCTTCTGAAGACCGAGTGTTGTTTGGTAAGCTACATTATTCGTCAATCAAGAAGGAACATGCGGTCGACACTCGGGCAGTACAGGACTACGTTCGAGAACACTACAAAGCAGTGGCAAGAAAAATGGGAGTTGCAGAGCTCAAGCCCTTCAGTGCTTCCGCTGGGTGGCTGCAAGGTTTTAAATGACGCAACAAGATCACGAATATTGAGATAGTCGGAGAAGGAGCAAGTGCCGACCGGGATTGTCGCCATGAATTTTCCCTCATTTTTATGGAAAATTATGGAGGGAGGACAGTACACCGACGACCAAGTGTTCAATATGAATGAATCAGGGTTGTACTGGAAGAAATTGCCATCCAAGACCTTCGTAGTCAAGTCTGCGAGCAAGTGTCGGGGGCGCAAAATGCAGAAGGAGCGCATCACCATACTGTTCACCGCCAATGCCTCCGGCACTGCTAAGATGAAGTTGTCTGTGATCCACAAAGCCCGCAAGCAGCATGCCTACAAGAATATGGACATGAGCACTGGCTAACCTCAGGGAAGGCGTGGATGTTCTCTGGTTTGTCCCTCTCCTGGTTTGACAACTGTCTCGTTCCTGATATCAAGAAATTCTGCGTGGAAAATAATGTGCCATTCAACATTTTGTTGCTCCTCGACAACGCACCAGGACACTCGCCCCTTTTGCTGGATCGTCACCCAACGTAAAAGTGGTCTTCCTTCCCGCTAACACTACGTCGTTAATCCAGCCCATGGATCAGGAGTTGATTCGCAGCGTGAAGGCTGCTTTCTCCGCCAAGAAGTTTCGGCTCCTGAACGACTTCACCAACACCAAGGATGAACTGCAGAATCTAGAGAGTGGCACCAATAGTGAGAGCGAGGAACACGAACAAGATTTGGCGGACCATGAAGTGTGGGTCAAGCAGTTCTGGAAGCTGTTTAACGTGAAGAAGGCTTCTTGATTTCTTGGTGGATGCAGTTATCTGTGACAACGATACGGCAACTTGGCGGCATGTGTTGGAGGGTATCCCAGGTGGGAGGCAGAGGCAAGCAGTGGCTGGCGAGACTCATTCTGCTACTGTGGCATTGGAGAATGCAAGAGAGGCTGCACAAAGTGTTAGAGCTGCAGGCTTCTCCAAGACCACCAACGAAGACATTCTGGAGGTAATCAGGCAACCTGAGGTGACTGCGGACGAGACGTTGGAAGATGATGACGTCAGTGAGCAGCGAGGTGTTACAGAAGAACAAGAGCAGAAACTAACACATGCTGATGTGAAGGAAATCATCGACGTAGGTGAGAGATTGAAGCTCATCCATGCCAAAGACACAGGCAATCAATGCCACGAAGTGTCTAATAACCTTCTGTTGAAATCCCATGAGCCCTATATTCAGCAGTATCACAACCACATCAATGCTAGCCATCAACAAAACATCACCGAGCTCTTCACCTGCCAACCACCACAGCCAGCCCAAGTCAGTGATAGTGAGAATGTGGACTTCGAGGGGTTTGACGAGGAGGCCCTGCTAGCCTCTGTGGTGGATAGAGATACAAGTGAGGGCCAACAATCTGCCCTCTGCCTCGGAACCAACCCCCCATCCCCGTGTGCCCAGCCATCTCTTCTACTAACGTAAGTGTTAAAAAACCTAATATTATTGATATTTCTCTCATATATTTATTGTGTGTGCATACCATCATAAAATTAAGATGTTAGCTTTACTACAATGTACAGTATTGTGTCGGCAATAGCCAAAAAAGGGGTAATCTGGCAGTCGGCCCAGTCTCTATTTCAATTAATCCCATATGTTCTGTTATTTTATTTATGCGTTTCGCTTTATACGCGGACCTCCATGGGTTTAATTAACCACATAAACCCAGACTATACTGTATATTGAAATACTGTACAAGTTTTTTCCACAGCCTAATAGGGTTGCAGGACATATGGTGCTGACAAATTGTGGGCAGGTTACAGTACTGGGTCAACCTCCAGCCTGCACAAACCTTTCTTGCCTGAAGGTTGACACTGTGTTGACACTGTCTTTCTATCATGATTATGTCTCAGCGTACTTAAACCCTTTCAGCTAGGTGCTCTCATCCATAATAAAAGAAGTGGGGGAGATGGTACAAAAGATGATGGAGCTCACCGGTAACACAGGCTAGGTAGTCACTCCCAACAGGTCAAGAATGGGACACCATGATCCACAGTGTAAGGCTGTGATTATTCTCCAGGTATCTGGTGTGTCCCCATTTACCACACACGTAAAATCTTACATAGGAACAGCAAGACAGGGCGGCTCATAACCTCCCCCCAAAATAATGCAACAATAAGACAACAATGTCTCACAACCACAAGAGATTCGCACACATCAGTTAGCAAGGCAACGAGGCAAGAAAGCAATGTCCACATTCGCTGCATCTCTTTACATTCTAGCAAGTCGTGAGAACTGATGCAACGTCGGAGAGTGGAAGTGAAGGTCACCGCTTATATCTATAGGCCGAGGACAGTTGCCACATACACGGGTACTGTAAACTGCAATAATCAACACACAACATTATTCAAAAATAAATTCAAAACCATTTTATTGGAATTTTTTTGTAATAATCATCAGTGACATCTTTCTTCCTCGGAAAGGGCAGATGTAAGGCATAAAGACTGTCATCATCACCTGTTGCTACTCATACCAAGGTTAGGACACCCACTAATGGGATGATATTTCAGCTGTGTTATCCAAAGGTTCTTAGCCATAACACAAACAATATTGAGCAGGAGGAAAACTCCCTCTGTTTTAATGTGTAAATACTAAACATAGTCAATAATTTTAGTGGACAATATACAGCAATAATCTTATAACTAAAAATAAAACAGACAAAATTCAACATATACCTGTAACACATACAGAAGATAACTAAATAAAAAAGAATTAGGACAAGAGGACACAAGACTGATGCTTCATCTGCATGACACTGTGAACAGGAGCCCATGGAGGAACAAATTCCAGTGCTGAGAGAGAATGTGTGTGCACAGGGTGGTGTAATGCATCTAACAAGGCAGCATTCTGTTAGTATTAAGGTGCAAGCACTGCTTGCTTTCAGCTACGGCCAATAGCTAACCCTCGTAGTAAACAGGAAAGAAACTTGCATAAGTCTTTCCCTGCCATTACACAGCCTCTTCACCATCAAGACACCTGCTGTGCCTCCTCGTGGTGCATATGGTAACTGAGTGCCTCGTGGGCCCAGGATAGACCAGCAGGGGATCTCAGAGCAGCTGTGAGCACCAGAGGGATGGCGTATAGGCCCGCTGGCATGTGGACACATCCTAGCGCCTACCAACCATTACCGCAAAGCCTTGCGGGTTAACCTTGGTCGGTATAAGGCTATGGGAGTAAACCCAAAACAAAAAATCTGCGGTGGAGCCCCACATCAGGCAGACATGCTTACAGAGCTCCAATAAGACCCCAACAGCGGTATAGGCGAAAGAGGTGACCACCATGGGAACCCAATGACTACACCGGCGTACGAAGGCAATGCCTGATGGACAGGCTACTAAGGCGAAACACAACAAACTGGGCTATCTGCAGAACATTGCAACTCTCCCTCTCCCCAGTCATTGCAACACTTGCACCACTGAATCAGGAAAGGGGAGAGCCAAGATGTGTGGTTGCAGCCTGCACTTTTGCCTCACCACATAAATCAACTCATATGCAGCCATCACCCAGCTCATCATACTTCTTACCATCTACCCCCAAAAGTCCTATGGCGACGGACGAGTGGCGACAGGAACAGGCAGAGATGACTACCAGGAGTCTCTAATCACAACTCTGCACATGGGCAGCATAAATAAGATGGTTGTTTATGCACTGGAATCTAGGAATGTGTATTCCGGTCCTGTCTATGTGAATGAGCAGCCCTCTCGAGAAAACACTCTGTTCACCCCACATGGGGAGGGGGCTAGAAAAGGTGCCCTAAACATAGCCTGCCTAAAGAACCAACCTGACTGGCCAATCTCACCCAGTAAGGTCCTCCTTATGCAGCCGAAAACACCAATATAATCACATATTCAAACAAAAACAAACCATACAACCTCTTATGGTCGCTGCATGGAATGTCAGGACCCTTCTGGATACTGGCACAAATGAGCATCCTGAAAGAAGAACTGTCCTTGCGGCAAAAGAGCTGGCTAGGGATAACATTGACATAGCAGCCATTAGTGAGTCCCAGCTACCAGAAGAGGGTCAACTCACAGAACGGGGTCTGGCTATACCTTCTTCTGGAAGGGTTAGCCTGCTGAGGAGAGAAACCACATTTATGGAGTTGGCTTTGCCATCCGCCAATGCATCCTCCTTAAGCTAAGTGAAATGCGTGTTGGGATCAACAAGCACCTCATGCCACTTTGAGTCCTACTGAATCACTCACATCATGCCTTTTTCATCAGTGCATACCCCCAACACTGGATGCAGAGGATGACATCAAGGAGGCCTTTTATGCCGACTTCATCAGAGTGCTAAACTCTATCCCCAGAGAAGGGAAGGGTGTGCTCCTATGTGACTTCAATGCCAGAGTTGGCAGAGATGCTGACATTTGGCAGGGAATCATTGGGAGAAATGGACTAGGCAAGTGGAATCCCAACTGCCTACTCCTCCTCAGCAAGTGTGCTGCACACAACCTCACTATAACCAATACCTTGTTTAGGCAGGCTGACAAGTTCAAGGGTTTGTGGCAACACCCACGATCCAAACACTGGCATCTCATTGACGACATTACTGTCAGAAAAAGAGATAGTCGAGATGTCCTCATCACCTGAGCCATTCGTGACTCAGACCACTGCGACACTGATCATCGGCTCGTCAGAGCCAAGCTCTCACTTCATGTCACCCGATAACAGTAGAGGCAACAAGCCTCCAGAAGAGGTTTTAACACTAAGCGTCTGGAGGATCCAGCAAAAGCACATGCTTTCAGAGAGCAGCTTGAACATAGGCTGATAAGCAGCCTGACAACAAACAACCCAAATCCCAGAGCCAAATGGAGTATTCTCGACACGGTCATGACAAAAACTGCAGAGAGCCTCGGCGAGATTGAATGAATACGCCAAGACTGGTTTGGTGAAAATGACCCAGCAATCAATGTGCTCGTCGATGATAAACGTGCCGCTTTTACTGAATGGCAGAACAACCCTCAGTCTCGGACCAAAGCTGATACCTTCAGCAAGAAGAAATCGGCGGCCCAGTGGAACTTCACAATCTAATAATGATTGGTTTAAAAATAAAGCATGTGAAACAAAAATTTACAGATCAGCACAAGTTGCATGAATTTTTAAATTCCACTAATTTTATGGGCCAATAACTCGTGGCGCAGCCCCCCTCCGCTCATCTGACGGTAACCACATTATTAAAGACGATGAAGGCCTCCTTCCGCGCTGGAAAGAGCACTACCAAACCGAAACACTGATGTGGATGTCCTGACTACCCAGCAGGTCCCTCAGCATCCAGAGCTGACCCACCTCAGCTATCCTCCATCCCTGGATGAAGTAGCTACTGCCATCAAAAAGATGAAAAATAACAAAGCCTCAGGGCCTTATGGAATTCCAGCCGAGGTGTATAAAGCAGGAGGACCTCTACTTACCAGCTGTCTCCACTCTCTCCTGGAGAGTATATTGGAAAAGGAGGAGGTCCTTCAAGCTCTAAAAGGTGCCTCCATTGTCAATATTTATAAGAACAATGGGGAGACCAGTCAGATTGTGGCAACTACATTGGAATCTCGCTGCTGTCTGTAGCGGGCAAGAATATCGCCCGAGTCCTACTAAACAAACTTCTTCCTGAGGCGGAAAACTTCCTCCCACTTTAGACCATCACGTGGCACCATTGACATGATATTTGCTGCCCATCAGATACAGGAAAAGTGCAGAGAACGGCATCGTGACCTGTACATGGCTTTCACCGACCTAACCAAGGCCCTAGACTCGGTCAACAGGGAAGTCCTCTAGTGGACCCTCAGCTCCTTTGGCTGCCCACCAAAATTCATCGCCATTGTGAGGCAACTCCACGATGGAATGAACGACAGTGTCCTGCACAATGGCACCCAGTCTGAGTTCTTCCCCATCCAAACACGAGTTAAACAAGGGTGTGTACTGGCACCAACTCTCTTTTCCACTTGCTTGGCTGCCTTCCTTACTCGTGCCAGCGCCAATTTAGCCGGCGGGATGGACATCGAGTAGCGGGCTTGAGGTGAATGTACGTAAGACTCAGATTCTCTTTCAATCTGCCCCTGGTTCAGACACACCTCCATCATCCATCCAGCTTAACAGTACTACCCTCTCTAATGTTACCCTTTTTTGGTATCTCGGCATCGGATCAGTTGTGCATCTCAAGTCTTTGGCAGACTCCGAAAACTTGTCTTCAGCTGTAGGGAGCTGATATCATCTACAAAGTTATAAGTAAATTGAACAGTGGTCCTGCTATATGGCAATGAGACATTGGTCACATACAGGAGGCACCTCAAGGCACTTGAAAACTTTTACCAACGTAGTCTACTTTCCATCCTCCGAGTTCGCTGGGAAGACAAGAGAACAACTGCCAGTACTCTTGCTGACATCAACTGTAGAAGCATCGAGGCTACCATTATCCATGAACAACTACCCTGGACTGGCCATGTTACCCAAATGGACGACTGTAGACTGCCAAAGCAACTACTTTACAGTCACCTAACGAAGAGTAAACATAACACTGGAGGGCAACCGAAGAGGTATAAGGATAGTCTTAAGACAAACCTGAAAAAGTGCCAAATCAAACCCCTCACCTGGGAGACGATTACTCCACACAGTAAGGCTTGGAGGAACACCACACAAGAAGGTGTCAATACTTTTGAATTAGCCCGGCCACATAGAGGCAATCAAGCGCCAACGCTGGAAAGACGCTGCCACCGCCCCTCCCGCACTAGTTGTAGCCCTCCACATGTGCAACATCTGTAGACGACCCTGCTGGTCCCGTATTGGCCTCTTTAGTCACCTCAAAACTTACCAACCTAGGTGACATCCCTAATAACTCATATCATTGTATCACAGTTGGATGATCGTCATACTCGAGTCTGAGTGACAGCAAAGTACAGTAAAGCCTCCGATAACAACGGTTCAACTAAGGAAGATTCATATTTAAGATCCTGGTTAATTTAGGACCCAATTCAATTTACACCATTATTTTCTTCGTAATTACGACAAAATTAAAAAATAATTATTTTACATATTTGTGTAAATAATAACTAAATCCAGATACAGTAGAACGTCCATATAACACGAGATAGGTTCCAAGAGAGGTCGCCGCTTTAAACCGAATTCACCCTAAATCTAAGTGTTGTTTATATGGAATAATTTAGTTTGGTACTTGAGAGAAATACTAAAAAGACTGAGAGTCTACCCAGATGAACCTCAGCCCATCTCCTAGAATAAACAAAACATTGTTTTTTGTAGTATTATGTTAAAACAAACACTCATAAATCAACACAGCTAAAATTAAAGGATACAAAATGGTCTGTTTACTGGCTGGGAAGATGGTGGGAGGGGGGGGGGGGTGATATGTTTGACAGTTGATGCCAAGGTCTAGTGCTTATTTATTTACCGGTATCTGTCCTTAAGAGTGACTAAGTTTTTCTCTAATAAAATGTCACTCAACTGACATGGAGAATATAATTGACATTGCTGGAATTCTTAAAAGATGGTGATTAATTTGAATATACATGTAAATATACTATAGTTTGCACTAGACAACAATTTTAGTAGTCATTTAGTACATTATTTTGAGTACATGTACAGTACAGCTTTGCCCTTAGGACAGTGTAGCGTGCCCAGAGAAACATTAGGCGCAAAATCTTAACTATGATGCACCAGATTGACTCTCACAAAATAGGAAAGATTCGCTTTAGATTAAAACATTGTCCTTAAATGTGGGTGTCGCTTTAAATCAATAATCTTAAATTGACGTTCTACGGTATTATAAAAAACAAAACAAAAAAAACACGCCTTCCGTACGGAGGCTGCCGGGCTTGTTAGAGGTGACACCAGCCTCACTAGTATAAACAATCGCAGCTGGCGGGCCCTTTGTTTTCACACATCTAAACAAGAAAAAGATAAAAACTTTCTCAGGTTTCTTAAAGCTTTTTTGCATCCCTATTCAACATGAGCAAGAGAACAAGTGATGGTAGTGTTGTTTCAAAAGCTAATAGAAAGTGTATAAGCTTAGCCGAGAAACTAGATGTTTAAAACTACTGTATATGAAAAAGGTGAGAGGTCTGAGGATATTATATGGAGCAAGCAGTGAACATATTTTCTGAAGTGGATCCATTAACAGAACAAAGCATTAAAATTTAAATAAATGCAAATGACCTCTACATAAAGATGTTTAATGAGAAAAGAAAGCAGCTGTGCAAGGTTCTTTCGACAGCTTTATTATTCGAAGGCCTAAACCATCAACTCAGTTACACCATCAAACTCAGCATCATGAACAGCTTCAACAACAACTTCAGGTTCAGTAACAGTTTCAGCAACAGCTTTATGGAAACCTACAGCTTCAGCCAGAATTGAACCTGATGACTTCGCCATCTGAGTAAAAACTCGCACAACATCATTGGCTGTCCTTATGTTCTAGACTTTACCACTGTTGGTGAGTAGAATTTTTGTTTTACATTCATAAATATTATTTAAAATGTATATGAACAATAAATAAGTATTGCTTTCATATTCATATGTAGAGAAATGACGATAGGTTTTCACATGTAAGCACTTACTGTACATACGTTAACATTCACAATCGTCTCGCTTTATTTCTTTACCATTAGAGGTTAGCTACTTCTAGTGTTCCATTTATTGACATTAAAAACATTACTTAAAACATACATACAAGTATTAAATTTTTTTACATTAAGTTCACTACAGCTACAACCAAGGTCTTGTTTTTTTCAGTTTCTTATGTAGAACCATCGTCATTCACGAAAACAATGCCATCTTGTCCCCTAGTGTGTTTTAATATTCTACGTATTATTAATGAATTGCATTGTTCATTTCACATACTGTATATAAACATTAATTCAATCAAATACATATTCAGTAATAAACAATAATGAATCTTTTGTACATATTCTTAAGGTAAATGACTATGTTTCCTTGAGTGTGAACGTATACATTGGCGTTCCACTAACAGTCTCACTTTTTCTTTAATATCAGTGGTTACTTCGACTGTACATTAAATAACTTTAATTAAAACATACTGTACTTATTTTTTACATTAATTTAATTACAACAACAACCAGGGTCTTATTTTTTTCAGTTTCAGGTGGATAACTGACATTATGGGTGTAAACACTAACAACAATGTCTTCTCTTATCCTCTTGTGCGTTTTAATATTCAACGTATTATGAATGAATTGTATTGTTCATTTCGCAAATATAAAGATTAATTCTATCAAATACATATTCAGTAATAAACAATAATGAATCTTTTGTACATACAGTAAAAGTCCAAAAATCCGGATGCCAGGAATCCGGACCGCCAGGAATCCGGACTTTTTGAAAACTCAAACTTTTTAAATTTAGCGGGCTTTTGTGGGTTATGTGAATGAATGGAGTTGCTTTAAAAAATTAATTTACATAATTCTAATAATAAAATTAATTGTAAATTATAGGTAGCTAATTTTGTTAGTTTTGTAATTAGCTTGAACTGAAATGTAAAATTTGAGGCACTATAAATCTTTTGTGTGTATGTGTGCATGCGTGAGCGCCACAGCTGCACAGCGACAACAAACGACCACACGATCGCCACTTTAAAACAAGCAATCAAACTGTGACAACTTATGTAATTTTGAGTCCTACTCTTTCCATGTACAGAGTACAAGCCCATAATAATGGCCCTTAAAGTAGATAAACTTCGTTGTGTGAAGAAAAAGAAGAACACATTGAAATTGAGCGACAAACTTGAAATAATTAAGAAACTAGAATGTAATGTGAGCAATGCTGTTCTAATGGAAACATACAACATTGGAAAGTCTACAATTTATGATATAAAAAGGGCAAAGAATAAAATTCTAGAATTCACAGCTTCTTCTGAGTCTTACATTAAAATTGCTGAAAGAAAAAGTTTACATTGGCCCAAATTAGAAAATCTTGATAAAGTGTTGCACGAATGGTTTTTGTTAAAACGATCAGAAGGTATGGCAATTTATGGGCCGATGCTTATTGCCAAAGCAAAGTCTTTCAAGGAGCAAATGAACATTGAATCAGAGTGAGCATTTAGTGATGGATGGCTTAGGAATTTCAAGACTCGTCATGGTATTAGACAGTTTGTTTACATTTTTGTCTAGTGTTGACTTTATTTTTCTTTAAAACTGCTCATTTTGATGAATGAAGCATGCTTCATTTGATAATGAATAAACTATCAAAATGTACCTGTTCATCTCTTCTTTATTCCTCCTTAAATTTTAATTTTAAAAGTACTGCCTGAGAATCCGGAAATCCGAAAATCCGGACCGACCCAATCCTCAAGCAGTCCGGATTTTTGGACTTCTACTGTATTCTTAAAAAGATAAATGATGTGGTATCCTTAAATGGCATTCCCAATCCATCTCACATTTTTTTTCTTTACCATTAGTGGTTAGCTACTTCTATTGTTCCATTTATTAACATTAAATAACATTACTTAAAACATAAATATTCCTTTTTTTTACATTATATTTACTACATCTACAACCAGGGTCTTACTTTCTTCATTTTCTCGTGTAGAACTATCGTCCCGGACTCCCGGCTGTAAACACAAACGAAAACAATGGCGTCCCATCTTCTCTTGTGTGACCATATTATTATTCATTTATATTATATAAGGTGCATTCAGAAACATTATTTAAAGAATATAGTTTGCATTTTTCATTAATTGTATTGTTTTGGGGGGAAAAGAGGGTAAAAAGCCACACAAAAGATATGAAAAGGTCACACTGGGGAATGCATCTCATTATTATTACTTTATTTTAATGGTAATTAATGATTCAAGATATGATGATTCACCTCACACTGCAATATTGGAGGACACATTACCGTCGTTATTCAAGGCTTTACAGTACAGTAGTAGTAGTAGCAGTAGTGTTCTACGCTTGTGGTCGCCTCCCACAAGTAACGGTCACTTCATGCAGTGACAGCCGACCAAGTGAGTATATATAACTAATCTTACATCAGTACAACCATAGAAATAGTGGTTATTTCTGCCAAGGATATATGAACAAGTGTTAGGTGTGACAATCCTTACTCCCAGTGTATCACTCTGTTATGTGGATTGTCGCCCACAAGGAGGTGGCATACACACCCAAGCGCGCACGTATGCCCCTACGACCCGGACACAGCAGTCCAGCCTGTCACCTCTCTGCCCTTTCCTCATAAGAACTAGTTTCTTCTTCTGTATGGGACCAAAGCAGATGTCGGAGGCGGACGTAACTGTCGCCCAAAGTGAGGAACACTATGCCGGGAAACAGACATTGTTGCGTCTGTGCTAGCCAGAACCTAAATTGCACTAGCTGTGAATGTGCAAGAAACAACCGACCATGTGTGGTGTGCAGAAAGGGAAACAAGAGTCGGTTACCACATGGCAGGGAACCGACACAGGAGGCCACAGTGGATATCCCCGGGACCCAGCCGCCCGATGATATCCTAAATGATAGCAGTGAGTCTACTCAACCTGAAAATGTAGTACGAATTAACGCTGAGCCAATAGTAGCTGATGTCCATGAGGTGAATGAGAGACAGCCACCACAGTGGAATGGCATGTCGATGGAAAATGCGGACATATGGGTTAAAGAAACTTACTCAGAAATTGTCAGGTGGTCGCCAGCAAACCTGTTTGAACCACCCAAGTGTGCGGCCACCAAAGAAATGATTCGGGAGATGATTCGCCTCATCACCGAGTTCACTCCGGACTGCTTCCTTGACCCTTTAGCTCTTCAAATATTGGCAATAATACCCCATCTATTCTGTCAGAGGACACACACAAAGACTAAGTACAAAGAAAATGCGGCAGCAATGAAGAGAAGATTGACAATGTGGCAGATTGGGGCCCTTGATGATCTCCTATGTGAAGCAAGAACACTGCAGGAGAGACTAAAATTTATAGGAGACAAAAAGCAAAACACCGATGATGTTGCAAGAAAGTTTGGTAACAAGATGTGTGTGGGAAAAGTGTCATTGGTGGAAAGATCTCTCACAGAGGAATCCTCCAATGGAGTTCTGCCAATAAACAGAGAGACATTAAAACAACTGAAGGAAAAACATCCTCCTGCAATTGAAGACGAAGCTATCAGGTTCCAGGGTGACTATATCCCACCAAATGCTGTCATGTTCGAGAAAATAACAGGAGGGATGGTGTGGGAAAAGGCACTGAAAACTCAGGGTAGGGCTGGCCCTTCAGGCCTGGATGCAAACGGTTGGAGAGTCGTCCTCAGCACTAACAAGTTTGGCCCCGTAGCAAGTGATCTCTGCACTGCCATGGCCGCCCTTGCAAGAAAGCTAGTAACCTAGTGCTGCCAACATCTCAATGCTCTGACGGCCTGCTGCCTCATTCCCCTGGATAAGAATCCAGGATGTAGGCTTATAGGGGTGGAGGAAGTGCTGAGGTGGATCATTGGAAAATGCATAATGGAGGTGGTAAAGGATGATGTCAGGGCCGCAGCAGGGAACCTACAAGTTTGTGCTGGCCACCAGGCTGGTGGGGAAGCTGCCATTCACGCCATGAAAACGATATTTGAGCAGCGTGATTATGAGGCCGTTCTCCTGGTGGACGCTTCAAATGCGTTCAACATTCTTAAACGCAAGGCCGCACTGGACAACATCACGTGTCCAAGCTTTGCAATGTATGTTGAAAACACTTATAGGAATCCATCAGACCTCAATATAGTAAACAACAAGGCTCTAAGAGGTGATACCCTCATACAGTCAATTGAGGGAACAATGCAGGGGGACCCTGTTGCAATGGCAATGTATACAATAGGTCAAGCAAGTGGCATACGCTGATGGCCTTACAGGAGCAGGAAAAGTGGAGGACATCAAAAAGTGGTGGGACCTGATAACATCACGAGGTCCACAAATAGGGTACCAGCCAAACGCCAGCAAGTCCTTCCTCATTGTGAAGCCAGAACAATATAAACGGGCAATGGAGGTGTTCGGTGGAAGTGAGGTCAAAATAGTAAAGGATGGCACGACGAACTTCAAGACCGAGTACGTAACGGGAAAGGTGAATGAGTGGGTTAGGGAAATCCAAGCTCTGTCTGATATTGCTAACACAGAGCCACATGCGGCTTTTGCGGCATTCACCCATGGAGTCAAACATTGCTGGAACTACCTGATGCGCACTATCCCTGATATCGGACCCCTCCTCCACCCTCTGGAAGAAGCTATCAGCAATAATTTCATTCCCAAATTAGTGAAACATCTTCACTTAACCCCAGCAGAAAGATCACTCCTTGCACTACCACTGAGACTGGGAGGAATGGGAGTGACCAATCCAGAGGAGATTGCTGCCACTGAACATCAAAACTCAGTTAAGCTCATGGCAGTCCTCACTGACCACATAATAGCTCAGAACACAACAGGTGAGGTGGATACCATCGAAGTAAACAAGATTCGACGGTCCATTACGACAGAAGGACAGCACAGCCAAAGTGAGAAGTTGCTGCAACTGATGCTGCAAGTACCAGAGAATTTGAAAAAAAAGTAGCTATAGTGCAGGAGGTGGGCGCCTCGAACTGGTTAATTTTACCGATAAGGGCAAATGGCATCAGTCTCAATAAACAAGAATTTACAGATGCCATTGCTCTAAGGTACGGTAAGCCAGTAGAAGGTTTGCCCTCCCAATGCGTGTGTGGCTTTTCCTATGATGTCGATCACGCCATGGTGTGCAAGAAAGGGGGCTTCATATGCATGAGGCATGACAAATTAAGGGATCTCACAGCAAATATGTTGAAGGAAATCTGTCGTGATTTCAGGGTAGAACCGACCCTCCTTCCATTGGATGGTGAGAATTTCCATCAGAGGACTTCAAACACATCCAACGAAGCCCGTGTTGACGTCAGTGCTCGAGGATTGTGGATGCGGGGACAGCGAGTCTTCTTCGACATAAGGATTTTTTATCCCATGGCCGCATGTCACCGTAAATTAGTTCTTGATGCTGCACACAGGAGGAACAAGAACGACAAGATAAGGGCATATGGGGAGAGAATTCAGAACGTTGATCAAGGCAGCTTCACTCCTCTGGTGTTCACAACCTCTGGTGGGATGGGACCAAGTGCAAGATGCTTCTACGCCAGACTCGCGGAGGTGCTATCCGAACAGAAGCAGCAGCCCAGAAGTTATGTTACAGCCTGGATGAGATGTTGACTGTCCTTCTCTCTCCTTAGGTCTGCTTTGCTCTGCCTCAGGGGAACGAGAGCATCGGCACCCAAAGCCAACAACAGTTGCAGATGTTGACTATGAGGCTACAGTCACTGATTGCCACATAGATCTGTGGCTCAACTAACTCAACACAGCCAGGAAAGCTACTTATGTATTAGGATATTTAATTTTAAGGTAATAAAATGGCAGTGAAGGTGTGGCTATTGGGGGAGGCTGGAGGCCACATATATATATATATAAAAAACAAAACAAATTGTTTTATAGTTGTAGTAGCAGTAGTAGTAGTAGCGTGTGTGTGTGTGTGTGTGTGTGTGTGTGTGTGGACACTAATTCTCATAATACAACATTGCCTACATGACGCAAGTGGTGGGTAGTACAGTACTTTACTCCCTGACCCAAATCCTTGGTAGAAAGAGCTCACCTGCGGAGTCTCCCGAAGCGTCGCGTCATGTCTCCCGGAGACTGGATGAGGGTTGAGTACATGTTGGTGGCTACTTTAAGGATACACAGTAGCAGTGGTCCCAATATGGCCCCCTCAGCACCCCAATAGAAGATGCCTCCGGCCACAGCCAAGCCGGTCAGATAGGGATGGCTTCCCCTGAAAGTCAAGAATCTAATATAACCAAACACTTTTAGTATTAAATGTGTCTCTAACACCTTCATGAACAATTCTTATCTTGGAGACAATATCACTTAACTTTGTTGCTTCTTTCCACCAACACACAGCCTCTATCCTCAACTCCTAAAGCATGATTCATTCTGTTATGTTCATTATTAACTCAAGACTAATAAGTTCCTCATAAGGCTGTATGCATGTGTTCTGCCTCTCACACCTAACTATGGGATCAGGGTGACTTACACACATATACAGTATTTAGTGCACAGTAGTCCTTATTTATTACAAATTTCCCTAACACACACTAAACACAGGCTTGGTGTCTTATAAGACGGGTGTTCACATACCTCGACAGTCCATCCCTCAAAACACTCTTCAAAAGTGAGGTGCTTCTCCAATTGGAGTTCTGTACTGTCATCCTGTTTGGTCCCTGAGATATGTCAGTTAATTGAGAATGTCCAAAAGATAGCCACCAGACTGGTGCCTGCACTACAGCACTTCAGTTCCCCAGAGAGATTAGAATACCTGCAGTTGCCCAGGTTATACTAATAGACGTCTATAAGCACTTTAGAGGACATTACTCAGTCAAGTGTTCATACCTGAAACTAGCAGATGCCCACCCCACAAGTGGTCATAACCTCAGGGTGAAAATACCACTAGTTCAGAAAACTGTCAGGGTAAACTTTTGTGGAGTGAGAGTTAAAAACTCTTGAAACAATCTGCCAGAGAGTGTTGTGATGGCACTAAGTGAGAGCTTTTCATAGTCACATGCTCGTGACAGTACAGTATCCACTTAACATAACTATCCATTTTACAGGAGTCTCTCAGTCCCAAGGTTTCAGTTGACAGATACTTTTCCATACACTATTATGTACTGTACAGTACATGAGTTTTATTTTTACTATCAAGAAAAAATTGACTTACCCTTTTATATCAGCATAAATTGCAGTGTCAACACAAGACATGGGCAACAGCTGAGCACCAAAGAGGAGTGCACCAAGTGTTGGTGAGCCACGACTCCAACACAGCTCCAGCACCCCGGGTAGTGCAGCCCAGTACGTACCCACCAGTGGCACCGCACCAAACACCGCACCCAAAACTGAGGAGATAAATTTAATAATGACATGACAGTACAGGAGCATATTACAGTAGTTACGTGGTGCTGCCTAGTAGTACGTCCCCACCAAACACGGTCATGGTAAGTTTATTAATTATACACCAAACAGTAAGACAAGGTTGTTACCCATCCATTAACACAGTCAAAAGTTCTACTCACTTCATATACTTTTATGTTTTCTTTCTCTGTTTTATCAATCAGCTAACAGTCTTGGGTTCAGTTCCTGACCAGAATGGAGGACTGGGGTCCTCTATCTTGTCCTCAGTAATAAAGTGAGAACTGAACTGTACAGCTGTGTTCACTGATGGTGGAGGAGAGGTGACCCACCAGCTACTGAATACTAGGAATCACATGGTTGGTAACTGTCTGACCACTCAGCATCATAACAGTTAAAAGTTTTTTCCTAAGCAGGTGCTGGCATCTGGTATATTTCCTGACAGTATGAGAAGTGTCAATACACTACTACTGTAATGAGCCGCTCTCTTCACCTGGGGCTACAACTACCTCACCATCTTCATGATCTAGGTCTGCTGTATAAGCCGACCCCACGATTTTTGGGAATTTGGGGGCTTCCAACTTCGGCTAATACCACAAGAAATACGGTACTTATGATATTGCCCATTATTAAGACCACAGAAAAAAAACAAGAAGTGTTTTCCCCACAAAATCGTAAATTTACCCTAGATATTATTACTTTGTGACTTTTTAATTGTTAAATATGGATTCCTCACGCTTTTTTCACTAAAAAAAAAGGGAGTTAAAACAGTAATGTAAGCATTTTAATTTTTTAGTGACTTTTGGCGCTTATTGGGGAATACTGTACCGCCAAAATTGGCCAATGTGGTGAAAGGGTTAAGGTGAAACCATATGTCACAAACCCCAAACAATGCTGCTATTGTCAGATGTATGGCCATGTCAGCCACACTTGTCGTACGTTAGAGCAGGGTGTTCCTGCAGCAACTGTGTGTTAACTGTGGTAGGGGCCATGAGGTTCAGAAATGTCCTGGACCGGTCTGCTGTTTTCACTGTAGTGAGGTGCACCCGGCCTCTTCTAGTGAATGTGACTGTTTCAGAGTCGAGAAAGAGAGACTAAAGATCCGCACCAGAGACAAAGTGAGCTTTGCTGAAGCCATGGGGATACCTATATACAGGTTCTATCCCGACACAAGGCTTGGCGAACTGTTACTGTGGCACTGCCCCGAAAATCATCCGTACCTGTATTGAATTCAGCTCCCACACCCGACTCTATGCCACCAATCCTCAGTCCTCAGACTTCTCTTGTAGTGGCTGAGGTCCATATGGATGAGGCGGGCACATCTGCTACTCATCTTTCCTCCACCTGCCATCCTGGTGCTACAAGAATTTCAGCAAAAAACATTACAGAGTGTCCTCAGAGTCTCTGGAGGTAGACAATCCTCTGAAAAAGGTCTCGGTGGTAGAATCGTCCGATTATTGCACAGAAAGTGAGACCTGTTTGCTAGCTTCAGAACTTAATTCTCAGCCCCAGACACTCCAACAGATGTCAGCTCAGCCCGGCACCTCCTCAGAGAAGCCAAATGATCTTCTTCCAGAAGTGTCTGGTGCCGACACCCCAGCTAAAATAGAGCTGACAGGTGGGATCACCTCTATGGATCCTCCATCTGGGGAGCCATCTCCAGGGGTTAACTCTGGTGTGGGTCCATCGGATGGATCTACATCTGTGGTCACAAAGCCACAGACACACCTCTCAACCCTGGACAGGACAGAAGGGCTCAGCCCCACACAAGTCCATCAACAGGGGGACTGTAATGGGCACATGTCATGGTACACTCCCGGTGCATCCTCCAGGCTCCAGCTGAACTGTAAATGTGTGTTGGGGGCCGCACACTCACCTAAATAATGGTTGCCCCTTGTGAAAGGAGAATGGTCAGCCAAAGGGCCACCTAGGCCCAAATTTGTTTAAGGTGTAGAAGCTGTTGCCAACACAACAACCACACCGTGAGTTAACGAGCTGCATGACACAGTGTCAAGGAACAGTCCGAGAAGACCGGACAACTTACCAACTGCATGGGCTAACCATTACTCCGGAATACAATCCGCAAATCGATTAACATCCAGGTTCCCAATTACTGCTGGTTAGACAGAGGCAAATTGCATAAAGAAACCTGCCCATAGTTTCACCCTGCCTGGGATCGAACCTGGGTCGGCTCGCTTGCGAGGCGAGCATGCTGACCATTACACCACAGGTCGCAAACTCACCTACCCCTACCTAGATCCCAAATAATCACGGCTACGATAGTCCAATAGAATTATTGAGGCTTACAAGCCAACAAGGAGGAGCTCCAGTTGCTCCTGAGTAAATTCTCTCCTATATGCATTTGTCTCCAAGAGTCAAAGTTAGTTGCCTGTGATCATCCCTCTCCCAGAGGTTATTCATTCAGTTTATTATTCTCCTAATAATCCAGAACAGACGCATCATAGAGGCCCAGCCTTCCTTGTCTAGGACAAGTGTGGTGACAGCTTGTCAGATTCACCTCCAATGTACCTATACCATATGTTCCATTTACCTCCCTCCCAGGACACCAATTGTCAGGGAGAATTTGGTTTAATTAATTCATCAACTTCTTTCTCCTTATCTTATCCTCGGTGATTTTAATGGAAGGTATACCCTCTGGGGTGATACAATAGTTAATCCAATGAGTGACTTGATTGCTTTGATCACTGAAGAAATGGACTTGGGTATATTAAATACTGGTGATATCACCCACTGTCATGTCCAGAACCACACAACTACAGCCATAGATCTTTCATTATGCTCAGCAGACCCTCTACTGGACTTTGGTAGGAGAGTAACAGACAACGTCAGAGGAAGTGACCACTACCCTATTCTACTTTCCTCCCCGGAAGTCCTTCCAACACCACAAGTTCCCCATTGGTGGTAAGACAAGGCAGACTTTGACTTATTCAAGGAACTAGTGAAGGTAGACAGGAGCATTGAAGAATTTTCATCAGTAAACAAAACGGTTGAATACTTAGCCAGTCTCTTCCAATGGGCTAGCCACTGTACCATTCCTCGGACCTCTGATCGTGTAGCTCACCAACCTGTTCCTTGTTAGTCAGAGGATTGCAGGCATTCAGTTGTTGTGGGGCACAGAGCTTATGGCCACTACTGGCATCATAGAACAAAATTTTATCATGTGGAATACAAACGGGTCAGAGCCCAAGCTCATGGAGTTTTAAAGAATGCCCATCACCAGTCATTTTATTCTTATGTCTCTTCTCTAAACAAAAATACTCCCTTGTCCCGGGTACAGAAACGTGAGCTAACAATAGCAGGCAAGATTTTATCTAATCCTCTCCCAGTTCTCAGGGCTAATGATGACAAGTCAGTTGCTGCCCCTCAAGAAGTTGCCGAGTTTTTTGCCACAAAATTTGCAGGTGTGTCTTCTATGGCAGCTCAATCCTCAGAGTTCAAGCAGGTGTGTAGAGTAGAAGAGTCATGGGCCCTGGATTTTGGAGTGAGACATGGCGAGACATACAACATCACGTTCTCAATGACAGAAATGAGAACCACCCTCTCAATCACTGGAGATACTTCACCAGGGCCTGATGATATCCCATTTTCAATGATCCACCAACCTTGAAGTTGAGGATCTTTCTATTGGAGATATATAACAGAATCTGGTGAGAGGGTGTCTTCCTGGCCTCATGGTGGGAGGCTACTGTCCTGCCTTTCAAGAAGACTGGTAAAGAAGGTGTTCACCCACTAGAATATCACCCCACAGCTCTGACCTCTTGTATCTGCAACATATCTCAAAAGATGGTCAACTTTCCTCTCTTCTCACCCCCCCCCCTCACACACACACCCATGCTCTTCATTTTTTCTTATTTTATAATTCTACTGTATTTTATTTTACTTTTCTAAGCCACAATATAGTACAGGTATATATAATCATGTACTTAATGGGTGATTTAAGGGATTTTCGAGGGTAATTTTGAATATTTGCATTTTTGCCTTTACGTGTCCTCTTGTAACCCCCGTGTAAGATGTGACCTGACTGTATTTATGTGCCTTTGTATGTGGTAGGATTGTAGTGATCTTTAGTGTATTGGATATTTATGCAACTACGTACAGTAAAGTGATATTCCCGTCAGCCGGAACAATTGGTGCAGAGCACTTCCGGGAACGAAAGATATCCCGGTAACCGGACGACTCTCTCCAAGCCGGAAAAAAATCCATCATCCCCGGAATTTTCTGGATAAAGGAAAATTGTTCTCGGAATTTCCAGAAAATGCACCTGTTTTTCATCTCTCAAACCTGGAAAAAACTCCCCCTCCTCAGAATTTTCCGGGTATTGGGAAAATTTTCTCAGAATTTTTGGGAAAATGTGCCCCTCGGAAAATCGTTTTCAAAGCCGGAATTTTCCAGAAAATTCGGGCTTTGGGAACGCTTTTCCAAGAAAACTTTAATTCCGGCCATCGGAGAGTTCCGGGTATGAGGGAGTCCGGCTAACAGAGATATTACAGTATATTGTATAAGTGCGGCGACTGTTAAAATTTGATTATTGTTGGTTGTTGGTAAATGTTGTAATGTAAACTCTAACATGACCTTTACTACTCCTCTCCAATAGTAATATATAATACCTGAGTAATGAACAATATTGAAGGAGCAATAAACATTATCATGAGTGAACAGCCCGTCTGAGTTTGTTACCGCCCAGTAAGGTGTCTAGCTCAGGAATAAAATTCATCACATATTTAAAATTTACATGACCAAACCAGAGGCTGGTTTACTGAGCACAGCAAAACACAGATGCTACTTGACTCCTGCAGGAGACTGCACAGTACTGGAGTAGTGGTCTTCTGGTACAGTATTCATTTTTATTTATGATAACCATTTAAAGAAGTTAGTGATGTTGGGTTTAATATTTTAAGTAGAGAATCCATCAACCTTGAGGTCAGACAGCAATATAGTGATGACTACTTCTCCATAATGTTACCAACCACCAGTGATGTTGTTTAACAACTTTTCATTGATTCTATTGCTTTCTTTTATCCTTCATTATTGCACCTTTCATTATTTCAATGCAATGAAGTTAACAGTAAAAATAATATATTCACTGACATACAATTTCATTCATCTTACTCATTACAATATTGGAATCTATGAAACATAAGTTATGTTTCACTTCTGTAACTACAGTTATTTTCTTAATTAACTTGTGCATGACAAACACACTGTAAACAAAAGTATACCTGGAAACAAATCAACTCTGAGCATGTCACATATTATACAAAATTGTCTTCAAAACTTAATTCTGTTACAACCTTCCCAAACCTATATACATTACAGTGGTCCCTCGGTTAACAAACACAATTCGTTCCGGAAGGTAGTTCGTTAACCGAAAATTTCGTTAACCGAATCCATTGTTTCAATGGGATATTGGGTAATTGGTTCCAACTCACTGTAAAGTACATATAAAGTATAAAAAAATGCATTCAAGTACACTTATTTTGAGGTGTGTATGTAGAAGGTTCCTGGTTGATGATGATGATGGGAATTAGAAGTGGGGGTGGAGGCGAAGGAAGTGGGGATGGAGGAGAAATCACCTTTCAGGGGGCCCATGCTTGATGCTGTCATTTCACCAATAAAATTTTAAGTTCACTAAGTGTAATTCAAGATTATTTTCCTTAAATCAACACTGCACTGCGCTATATATTATCAATATGTTAACTAAAGTTCAGAATGACCAATAATTTCAATGAAAAATGAAAAAATATTGAAGACACCAACAAAATAGACGCTCACTCGACAGTAAACAAAGCCAGACTGACGCCTGGTGGCCGACCCATGCATCTGATGGGTGCAAAACTAACTAGCTCCCTGTAGAAAACATGCATAAATATTATAAAGCACAACTTTATTGATATTTACTCCATTGGAAACGAATATAAACATAGAACAGATTACTGAATTGGCTGAGTATCCCCTCAGCTGATCAGCTGATGTTCAAACCAAAACGTGACGTTAGTAAGGATTTCGTTAATCAAATTTTTGTTCGTTAACCGAATGGAAGATTCTTTTGGAAGGTAATTCGTTAACCGAAATTTCATTAACAGAATCTTTCATTAACCGAGGGACCACTGTAGCTGGTTATGACAGAGCTAAGCAGCCACAAAATGTCTAATTTCTCCTTCTGTATTACTCTTTGGGGCTTATCAGTCTACAGGATTTCAATAGGTAACTAATTATTTTATTGGCCAGCATTAATGACTGGGTGAAACATATTGACTGTATACTGTACTGTACTCCTGAAGCGATTCTAAACCTGCTGAGACAACTACAGTACACCAAAGATGTTTAACAAGTGTCCTAAGGGGTAACTAGCAACATTCGCTGCCCCACATATTAGCCAGGTGCCAACAGCTATCAATCCAAACACCAAGGCAAATGGAACAGTTATACAGTAAGGACAAATGTTTCTTGTACATCATGTATATTATTCATGCACTTAGTAACAATAAATAGTTGTGGAATTTGGAGAAAACAAAATGACACCTGTTAAGGACTTCAGACACATTACTCAAAAACCAAAAATGGGAAAATATATAAATAAAATTTCCTTTACGATATATACTGAGTGAGAGAGATAGTGAGATGTACAGTGAGAGGTGTATAGTGAGATGTACTGTGAGTGGTGTATAGTGAGATGTACTGTGAGTGGTGTACAGTGAGTGGTGTATAGTGAGATGTACTGTGAGTGGTGTATAGTGAGATGTAGTTAGTGGTGTATAGTGAGATGTACAGTGAGAGGTGTGTAGTGAGATGTACAGTGAGAGGTGTGTAGTGAGATGTACAGTGAGTGGTGTATAGTGAGATGTACAGTGAGTGGTGTGTAGTGAGATGTACAGTTAGTGGTGTATAGTGAGATGTACAGTGAGTGGTGTATAGTGAGATGTACTGTGAGTGGTGTATAGTGAGATGTACTGTGAGTGGTGTATAGTGAGATGTACTGTGAGTGGTGTATAGTGAGATGTACAGTGAGTGGTGTATAGTGAGATGTACAGTGAGTGGTGTGTAGTGAGATGTACTGTGAGTGGTGTATAGTGAGATGTACTGTGAGTGGTGTATAGTGAGATGTACTGTTAGTGGTGTATAGTGAGATGTACTGTGAGTGGTGTATAGTGAGATGTACTGTTAGTGGTGTATAGTGAGATGTACTGTTAGTGGTGTATAGTGAGATGTACTGTGAGTGGTGTATAGTGAGATGTACAGTGAGTGGTGTATAGTGAGATGTACTGTGAGTGGTGTATAGTGAGATGTACTGTGAGTGGTGTATAGTGAGATGTACAGTGAGAGGTGTGTAGTGAGATGTACAGTGAGTGGTGTATAGTGAGATGTACTGTGAGTGGTGTATAGTGAGATGTACAGTGAGAGGTGTGTAGTGAGATGTACAGTGAGTGGTGTATAGTGAGATGTACTGTGAGTGGTGTATAGTGAGATGTACTGTGAGTGGTGTGTAGTGAGATGTACTGTTAGTGGTGTATAGTGAGATGTACAGTGAGTGGTGTGTAGTGAGATGTACAGTGAGTGGTGTATAGTGAGATGTACTGTGAGTGGTGTATAGTGAGATGTACTGTGAGTGGTGTATAGTGAGATGTAGTTAGTGGTGTATAGTGAGATGTAGTTAGTGGTGTATAGTGAGATGTACTGTGAGTGGTGTATAGTGAGATGTACTGTGAGTGGTGTATAGTGAGATGTACAGTGAGTGGTGTGTAGTGAGATGTACAGTGAGTGGTGTATAGTGAGATGTACTGTGAGTGGTGTATAAGTGAGATGTACTGTGAGTGGTGTATAGTGAGTTGTACAGTGAGTGGTGTATAGTGAGATGTACTGTGAGTGGTGTATAGTGAGATGTACAGTGAGTGGTGTGTAGTGAGATGTACAGTGAGTGGTGTATAGTGAGATGTACTGTGAGTGGTGTATAGTGAGATGTACTGTGAGTGGTGTATAGTGAGTTGTACAGTGAGTGGTGTATAGTGAGATGTACTGTGAGTGGTGTATAGTGAGTTGTACAGTGAGATGTACTGTGAGTGGTGTATAGTGAGATGTACTGTTAGTGGTGTATAGTGAGATGTACAGTGAGTGGTGTATAGTGAGATGTACTGTGAGTGGTGTATAGTGAGATGTACTGTGAGTGGTGTATAGTGAGATGTACAGTGAGTGGTGTGTAGTGAGATGTACAGTGAGTGGTGTGTAGTGAGATGTACAGTGAGTGGTGTGTAGTGAGATGTACAGTGAGTGGTGTGTAGTGAGATGTACAGTGAGTGGTGTATGGTGAGATGTACTGTTAGTGGTGTATAGTGAGATGTACTGTTAGTGGTGTATAGTGAGATGTACAGTGAGTGGTGTATAGTGAGATGTACTGTTAGTGGTGTATGGTGAGATGTACAGTGATTGGTGTATGGTGAGATGTACTGTTAGTGGTGTATAGTGAGATGTACTGTGAGTGGTGTATAGTGAGATGTACAGTGAGTGGTGTATAGTGAGATGTACAGTGAGTGGTGTATAGTGAGATGTAGTTAGTGGTGTATAGTGAGATGTACAGTGAGTGGTGTATAGTGAGATGTACTGTGAGTGGTGTATAGTGAGATGTACTGTGAGTGGTGTATAGTGAGATGTACTGTTAGTGGTGTATAGTGAGATGTACTGTTAGTGGTGTATAGTGAGATGTACTGTTAGTGGTGTATAGTGAGATGTACTGTTAGTGGTGTATAGTGAGTTGTACAGTGAGTGGTGATTAGTGAGATGTACAGTGAGTGGTGATTAGTGAGATGTACAGTGAGTGGTGTATAGTGAGATGTACAGTGAGTGGTGTATAGTGAGATGTACAGTGAGTGGTGTATGGTGAGATGTACAGTTAGTGGTGTATAGTGAGATGTACTGTTAGTGGTGTATAGTGAGATGTACTGTTAGTGGTGTATAGTGAGATGTACTGTTAGTGGTGTATAGTGAGATGTACTGTTAGTGGTGTATAGTGAGATGTACTGTTAGTGGTGTATAGTGAGATGTACAGTGAGTGGTGTATGGTGAGATGTACTGTTAGTGGTGTATAGTGAGATGTACTGTTAGTGGTGTATAGTGAGATGTACTGTTAGTGGTGTATAGTGAGATGTACAGCGAGTGGTGTATAGTGAGATGTACAATGAGTGGTGTATGGTGAGAGCACTGTTAGTGGTGTATAGTGAGATGTACAGTGAGTGGTGTATGGTGAGATGTACTGTTAGTGGTGTATAGTGAGATGTACTGTTAGTGGTGTATAGTGAGATGTACAGTGAGTGGTGTATAGTGAGATGTACTGTTAGTGGTGTATAGTGAGATGTACAGTGAGTGGTGTATAGTGAGATGTACTGTTAGTGGTGTATAGTGAGATGTACAGTGAGTGGTGTATAGTGAGATGTACTGTTAGTGGTGTATAGTGAGATGTACTGTTAGTGGTGTATAGTGAGATGTACTGTTAGTGGTGTATAGTGAGATGTACAGTGAGTGGTGTATAGTGAGATGTACTGTTAGTGGTGTATAGTGAGATGTACTGTTAGTGGTGTATAGTGAGTTGTACAGAGAGGTGTGTAGTGAGATGTACAGTGAGTGGTGATTAGTGAGATGTACAGTGAGTGGTGTATAGTGAGATGTACAGTGAGTGGTGTATAGTGAGATGTACTGTGAGTGGTGTATGGTGAGATGTAGTTAGTGGTGTATGGTGAGATGTAGTTAGTGGTGTATGGTGAGATGTACAGTGAGTGGTGTATAGTGAGATGTACTGTAAGTGGTGTATAGTGAGATGTACAGTGAGTGGTGTATAGTGAGATGTACAGTGAGTGGTGTATAGTGAGATGTACTGAGTGGTGTATAGTGAAATGTACTGTTAGTGGTGTATAGTGAGATGTACAGTGAGTGGTGTATAGTGAGATGTACTGTGAGTGGTGTATGGTGAGATGTAGTTAGTGGTGTATAGTGAGATGTACAGTGAGTGGTGCATAGTGAGATGTACTGTAAGTGGTGTATGGTGAGATGTAGTTAGTGGTGTATAGTGAGATGTACAGTGAGTGGTGTATAGTGAGATGTACTGTAAGTGGTGTATAGTGAGATGTACTGTGAGTGGTGTATGGTGAGATGTACTATGAGTGGTGTTTTGTGAGATGTACAGTTAGTGGTGTATAGTGAGATGTACTGTGAGTGGTGTATAGTGAGATGTACAGTTAGTGGTGTATGGTGAGATGTAGTTAGTGGTGTATAGTGAGATGTACAGTGAGTGGTGTATAGTGAGATGTACTGTAAGTGGTGTATAGTGAGATGTACTGTGAGTGGTGTATGGTGAGATGTACTGTGAGTGGTGTATGGTGAGATGTACTGTGAGTGGTGTATAGTGAGATGTACAGTTAGTGGTGTATAGTGAGATGTACTGTGAGTGGTGTATAGTGAGATGTACAGTTAGTGGTGTATAGTGAGATGTACTGTGAGTGGTGTATAGTGAGATGTACTGTGAGTGGTGTATAGTGAGATGTACTGTAGTTAGTGGTGTATAGTGAGATGTACAGTGAGTGGTGTATAGTGAGATGTACAGTGAGTGGTGTATAGTGAGATGTACTGTTAGTGGTGTATGGTGAGATGTGCTGTTAGTGGTGTATAGTGAGATGTACTGTTAGTGGTGTATGGTGAGATGTGCTGTTAGTGGTGTATAGTGAGATGTACTGTTAGTGGTGTACAGTGAGATGTACAGTGAGAGGTGTATAGTGAGATGTACAGTTAGTGGAGTATGGTGAGATGTACTGTGAGTGGTGTATAGTGAGATGTACAGTGAGTGGTGCATAGTGAGATGTACAGTGAGTGGTGTATGGTGAGATGTACTGTTAGTGGTGTATAGTGAGATGTACAGTGAGTGGTGTATGGTGAGATGTACTGTTAGTGGTGTATAGTGAGATGTACTGTCAGTGGTGTATAGTGAGATGTACAGTGAGTGGTGTATAGTGAGATGTACAGTGAGTGGTGTATAGTGAGATGTACTGTTAGTGGTGTATAGTGAGATGTACAGTGAGTGGTGTATGGTGAGATGTACTGTTAGTGGTGTATAGTGATATGTACTGTTAGTGGTGTATAGTGAGATGTACTGTTAGTGGTGTATAGTGAGATGTTCAGTGAGTGGTGTATGGTGATGATGTACTGTTAGTGGTGTATAGTGAGATGTACTGTTAGTGGTGTATGGTGAGATGTACTATTAGTGGTGTATAGTGAAATATACAGTTAGTGGTGTATAGTGAGATGTACAGTTAGTGGTGTATAGTGAGGTGTACAGTGAGTAGTGTATAGTGAGTGGTGTATAGTGAGATGTACAGTGAGTGGTGTATAGTGAGATGTACAGTGAGTGGTGTATAGTGAGATGTACAGTTAGTGGTGTATAGTGAGATGTACAGTGAGTGGTGTATAGTGAGATGTACAGTGAGTGGTGTATAGTGAGATATACAGTGAGTGGTGCATAGTGAGTGGTGCATAGTGAGATGTACAGTCAGTGGTGTATAGTGAGATGTACACTGAGTGGTGTATAGTGAGATGTACAGTGAGTGGTGTATAGTGAGATGTACAGTGAGTGGTGTATAGTGAGATGTACAGTGAGTGGTGTATAGTGAGATGTACTGTTAGTGGTGTATTGTGAGATGTACAGTGAGTGGTGTACAGTGAGATGTACTGTTAGTGGTGTATAGTGAGATGTACAGTGAGTGGTGTATAGTGAGATGTACTATTAGTGGTGTATAGTGAGATGTACTATTAGTGGTGTATAGTGAGATGTATTATTAGTGGTGTATAGTGAGATGTACAGTTAGTGGTGTATAGTGAGATGTATTATTAGTGGTGTATAGTGAGATGTACAGTGAGTGGTGTATAGTGAGATGTACTATTAGTGGTGTATAGTGAGATGTACTGTTAGTGGTGTATAGTGAGATGTACTGTTAGTGGTGTATAGTGAGATGTACTGTGAGTGGTGTATAGTGAGATGTACAGTGAGTGGTGTATAGTGAGATGTACAGTGAGTGGTGTATAGTGAGATGTACAGTGAGTGGTGTATAGTGAGATGTACAGTGAGTGGTGTATAGTGAGATGTACAGTGAGTGGTGTATAGTGAGATGTACAGTGAGTGGTGTATAGTGTGATGTAGTGAGTGGTGTATAGTGAGATGTACAGTGAGTGGTGTATAGTGAGATGTACAGTGAGATGTACAGTGAGTGGTGTATGGTGTGATGTACAGTGAGTGGTGTATAGTGAGATGTACAGTGAGAAGTGTATAGTGAGATGTACAGTGAGTGGTGTATAGTGAGATGTACAGTGAGTGGTGTATAGTGAGATGTACAGTTAGTGGTGTATAGTGAGATGTACTGTTAGTGGTGTATAGTGAGATGTACTGTTAGTGGTGTATAGTGAGATGTACTGTTAGTGGTGTATAGTGAGTGGTGCATAGTGAGATGTACAGTGAGTAGTGTATAGTGAGTGGTGTATAGTGAGATGTACAGTGAGTGGTGTATAGTGAGATGTACAGTGAGTGGTGTATAGTGAGTGGTGTATAGTGAGATGTACAGTGAGTGGTGTATAGTGAGTGGTGTATAGTGAGATGTACAGTGAGTGGTGTATAGTGAGTGGTGTATAGTGAGATGTACAGTGAGTGGTGTATAGTGAGTGGTGTATAGTGAGATGTACACTGAGTGGTGTATAGTGAGATGTACAGTGAGTGGTGTATAGTGAGATGTACTGTTAGTGGTGTATAGTGAGATGTACAGTGAGTGGTGTATCGTGAGATGTACAGTGAGTGGTGTATAGTGAGATGTACAGTGAGTGGTGTATCGTGAGATGTACAGTGAGTGGTGTATAGTGAGATGTACAGTGAGTGGTGTATAGTGAGATGTACTATTAGTGGTGTATAGTGAGATGTACAGTTAGTGGTGTATAGTGAGATGTACTGTTAGTGGTGTATAGTGAGATGTACACTGAGTGGTGTATAGTGAGATGTACTGTTAGTGGTGTATAGTGAGATGTACTATTAGTGGTGTATAGTGAGATGTACAGTGAGTGGTGTATCGTGAGATGTACAGTGAGTGGTGTATAGTGAGATGTACAGTGAGTGGTGTATAGTGAGATGTACTATTAGTGGTGTATAGTGAGATGTACAGTTAGTGGTGTATAGTGAGATGTACTGTTAGTGGTGTATAGTGAGATGTACAGTGAGTGGTGTATAGTGAGATGTACTGTTAGTGGTGTATAGTGAGATGTACAGTGAGTGGTGTATAGTGAGATGTACAGTTAGTGGTGTATAGTGAGATGTACAGTTAGTGGTGTATAGTGAGATGTACTGTTAGTGGTGTATAGTGAGATGTACTGTTAGTGGTGTATAGTGAGATGTACAGTGAGTGGTGTATAGTGAGATGTACTGTTAGTGGTGTATAGTGAGATGTACTGTTAGTGGTGTATAGTGAGATGTACAGTGAGTGGTGTAAGTGAGATGTACTGTTAGTGGTGTATAGTGAGATGTACAGTGAGTGGTGTACAGTGAGATGTACAGTGAGTGGTGTATAGTGAGTGGTGTATAGTGAGATGTACAGTGAGTGGTGTATAGTGAGTGGTGTATAGTGAGATGTACAGTGAGTGGTGTATAGTGAGTGGTGCACAGTGAGTGGTGTATAGTGAGATGTACAGTGAGTGGTGTAAGTGAGATGTACTGTTAGTGGTGTATAGTGAGATGTACAGTGAGTGGTGTATAGTGAGTGGTGTATAGTGAGATGTACAGTGAGTGGTGTATAGTGAGTGGTGTATAGTGAGTGGTGTATAGTGAGTGGTGCACAGTGAGTGGTGTATAGTGAGATGTACAGTGAGTGGTGTATAGTGAGATGTACAGTGAGTGGTGTATAGTGAGATGTACAGTGAGTGGTGTATAGTGAGATGTACAGTTAGTGGTGTATAGTGAGATGTACAGTGAGTAGTGTATAGTGAGTGGTGTATAGTGAGATGTACAGTGAGTGGTGTATAGTGAGATGTACTGTTAGTGGTGTACAGTATAGTGAGATGTACTGTTAGTGGTGTATAGTGAGATGTACTGTTAGTGGTGTATAGTGAGATGTACTGTTAGTGGTGTATAGTGAGATGTACTGTTAGTGGTGTATAGTGAGATGTACTGTTAGTGGTGTATAGTGAGATGTACAGTGAGTGGTGTATAGTGAGATGTACTGTTAGAGGTGCATAGTGAGATGTACTGTTAGTGGTGTATAGTGAGATGTACTGTTAGAGGTGTATAGTGAGATGTACAGTGAGCAGTGTATAGTGAGATGTACAGTTAGGGGTGTACAGTGAGATGTACAGTGAGTGGTGCATAGTGAGATGTACAGTGAGTGGTGCATAGTGAGATGTACTGTTAGTGGCGTATAGTGAGATGTACTGTTAGTGGTGTATAGTGAGATGTACTGTTAGAGGTGTATAGTGAGATGTACAGTGAGCAGTGTATAGTGAGATGTACAGTTAGTGGTGTATAGTGAGATGTACAGTGAGTGGTGTATAGTGAGATGTACTGTTAGAGGTGTATAGTGAGATGTACAGTGAGTGGTGTATAGTGAGATGTACTGTTAGTGGTGTATAGTGAGATGTACTGTTAGTGGCGTATAGTGAGATGTACTGTTAGTGGTGTATAGTGAGATGTACTGTTAGTGGTGTATAGTGAGATGTACAGTTAGTGGTGTATAGTGAGATGTACTGTTAGAGGTGTATAGTGAGATGTACAGTGAGCAGTGTATAGTGAGATGTACAGTTAGTGGTGTACAGTGAGATGTACAGTGAGTGGTGTACAGCTAATCTGTATTGATGTTGGTTGCCATTTAACCACTGTACGGGGTCGCCTCTGAGCCAAATAAAATTGTCTGGTATTAACCCCATACAATATTAAAGTGGCATCTCTATAGTGAATGGATTCAGGTAAGGCTAGGCTAGGCTAGGCAAGGTAAGGTTAGGCTTGGTAAAGTAAGGTTAGGTAAGGTTAGGTAAAGTAAGGTTAGCTTAGGTTAGGTTAGGTTAGGTTATGTTTGGTTAGACTAGGTTAGGTTAGGTTAGGCTAGGCTAGGTTATGTTTGGTCAGACTATGTTATGTTAGGTTAGGTTAGGCTAGGCTAGGTTATGTTTGGTTAGACTATGTTAGGTTAGGTTAAGTGATGATTCATAAACAAAGCTGTAGTGACGTACCAGAGGGAATATAAACAATGTTGGTGGAGAAGAGGGAGTGGAGCAGCCAGGTCCACATGCCATAGAAGGCTCCCATCTTGAGGGAGGCGATGAACACACCATTCACAGCGTCCTCCACGGCCTTCCCTAGGCTGAACATTTAAAGATTATTACTTATTTTGACTACAGTATACTGTATGTGTGTGTGTGTGTGTGTGTTCATGAGAATTATTATCAACAACCTACATATTCCTCACCTTGCTGATAACAGAATAAGAGAACATATGAAAAACTGTGATAATATAACACAAAGTAAAAAGTCAATATATAATATTTGGATAACCTGAAGATTAACCTCACAGCTTATTTTACATAAAGATTAAACACCCTAACCTAACCTTACCAACCCCTCCCCCAGGTACAGGCTGGGTATCTCTTATCTGCATTTCCCATGTCCTAAATGCTCTGAAATCGAAAAGTTTATTTTGAGCAATACGCCACTTTAGTGTAATAAGACCATTAAGGAGAAATTTAGGGTAAGCAAAAATTTGGCCAATACAGTTGTACTGTACTGTATCTAGAGTAATGAAAGGATTTCTTGTGGGTATTTAACACATTGTCTGCTGCTGAGTACAGTGTATACAGTATAGTAGTAGCATATATTATTTTGTTTACAGTATTAACAATATTACCGTATATACTCGTCTATAACCCCCCCTCGTTCATAGGTCGACCCTGATTTTTTTTACCAAGAAATTATAATTTATGATATTCCTCGTTTATAGGTCGACCCACGTTTTTGAGGGTAATGGAACAACAAAACCTTCACCAAAAATGCTCTACATCCTGTAAACTGAGGCTCGCCGTGCATAAAACACGAGTGCCGAAGGCAAATTGTTTACCATTTATTATTACGACACTTTACACTGAAACGCGGGTAGTTTCAACAAAAATATTGTATATTTCCATTCAAGTATTTATTCAAGTCAATTAGGAGGGAATATTATTGTAATACAACAGTTTTTTAACTAAACCATTCGAAAAGCGATTACGGTAACATCTTTTGAACGAAAGAAAGCGAAAGTCATTGTTTTCGTCACGGTTTTATCCCACTTTCCACTTTAAGACGTACGTAATTTCAGCAAAAATATTACATTTCCGTGAATGTATTATATCAAGCACAGTATGAATAGAATTTCATTGTAATATAACAGAATTTTAACCGAAAACTATTAAAAAACGAGTAACATCTCAAGAACAGAAGCTTTGGTAAAGTCTTTTGTTTTCGTCATGTATTTTATCCTATTTTACATTGAAATACATCACGTTTCAGCAAAACTACTTTTATTTCCGAGAATATATTCATTCAGGCACAGTTTAGGTAAAATATACGTGTGATGTAATAGTTTTTAACTGAAAACGATTCGAAAAACACGTACCCTCTAGCCCTGTTCAAGGAGAGGACTGGGAGAAGCTGTTTGGTGCTGCAGACGATGACAAGGAAAATGATTTTGATGGATTTTAATGAAAATATTCAGAAATATGGTATCGTAGTATTTATTCAAGTCAATTAGGATAGAATATTATCGTAATACAACAGTTTTTTAACTGAAAACCATTCGAAAAGCGATTACGGTAACATCCTTTGAACGAAAGAAAGCGAAAGTCATTGTTTTCGTCACAATTTTATCCCACTTTCCACTGTAATACGTACGTCATTTCAGCAAAAATATTACATTTCCGTGAATGCATTATATCAAGCACAGTATGAATAGAATACCATTGTAATATAACAATATATTAACCAAAAACTATTAAAAAAACGAGTAACTTCTCTTGAACATCGGAAGGTTAGGTAAATTCTTTTGTTTTCGTCATGTATTTTATCCTATTTTACATTAAAATACATCACGTTTCAGCAAAACTACTATTTATTTCCGAGAATATATTCATTCAGGCACAGTTAAGGTAAAATATACATGTGATGTAACAGTTTTTTAACTGAAAACGATTCAAAAAACACGTGTACCGTCTAGGTGATACAGCTGCTGGTGCGTCATGCGTCGTTGTAAACAATAGGAGGTTGAAGTAGATTACCGGGTATTATATTAAGTGTGAAATATAGAAAAGGGTTTTAATACCGGTATTTTTTGTAGATCAATGAGAACTGTGATACTGTATATGATATGATAAGTTAGCCTGTGCTAAGAACTTCAACATAGACTACTGAAAGTGCGTTGTAAGGTAATTTAGCCTATTGTAAGTTGGTGAGCTTCATTTGCTGAAGGAACTGCACAACTTTTCATTACTAATTGGTACATATTTTACGTTTCCATTGTTTACTGGCAGTAAATGGTAAATATTTTTCATGTCTGAAGCTAAAAGTTGCTCCTCGCCCTTCCCATCATGCACGGGTTCAACCTAACAAAACTATTACGCATGTATAGGACGACCCCCAATTTTTTGCCTAAAAATTTGGTCTAAAAAACTCGAACTATACACGAGTATATACGGTATGTCCAGTACAGTGGGGTTTGCGTATATAATACAGATCCTGTGAGATGCATGACTTATACATGTGCAAAATTCCACTGTCTTTGCTGTAACACACAGCTACATTCATGCTCACGTCATATTGAGTGTTGTTTTTTAATAAATTTATCTATCAAACTTTTAGATTAAGAATTTATGATTATTTAGATAAAAAATGGTGTGCCAGTACACAGCCTCTTTATCATCAAGACTCCAGCTGTGCCTCCTCGTGGCAACACACCATAACTGAGTGCCTCGTGGGCCCAGGATAGACCAGCAGGGGATCTCGGAACAGCTGTGAGCCCCAGAGGGATGGTGCATAGGCCCAATGCCATGTGGACACATCCTAGCACCGACCAACCACTGCCCCGCTGCCTTGCGGATTAACCTTGGGCGGTATAAGGATACGGGAGTAAACCCCAAATGAAAAATCTGTGGTGGAGCCCTGCATCAGGCAGACATGCTTACAGAGCTCCAACAAGACCCCCAACGGCGGTGTAGGCGGAAGAGGTGACCACCATGGGAACCCAACAACTACACCAGCGGATGAAGGCAATGCCAGATGGACAGGCTACTTAGGCGAAACCCAACAAACTGGGCTATCGGCAGTCCATTGCAACTCTCCCTCTCCCCAGTTGTTGCAACACTTGCACCACTGGATCAGGAAAAGGAAGAGCCAAGATGTGTGGTTGCAGTCTGCGCTCCTGCCTCACCACGTAAATCAACTCACACACAGCCATCACCCAGCTCATCATGCTTCTCATCATCTACCCCCAAAAGTCCTACGGCGACGGACGAGTGGCAACAGGAACAGGCAGAGATGACTACTAGGAGTCTCTAATCACAACTTTACACATAGACGGCACAGATAAGATGGTCGTTTATGCACTGGGATCTGGACAGCAGTGCAATCCGGCCCTGTCTGTGCAACTGAGCAACCCTTTCGAGGGCTGCCCTAAACATAGCCTGCCTTAAGAACCAACATACCTTGACAACCACACCCAGTAAGGTCATCCTTATGTGGTCGAAAACACAAAACAAACTATACAAAAACAAACTATACAACCTCTTATGGTCACTGCATGGATTGTCAGGACCCTACTGGATACTGGCACAAATGAGTGCCCTTAATGAAGACCTGCCCTTGTGGCAAAAGAGCTGGCTAGGTATAACATCGACATAGCATCAATTAGTGAGTGCTGGCTCCCAGACGAGGGTCAACTCACAGAACGGGGGTCTGGGTATACTTTCTGCTGAAAGACTAAGCGTGCTGCGGAAAGAAACCGCATTTATTTAGTTGGCTTTGCCATCCGCCAATGCATCCTACATAAGCTAACTGAAATGCCTATTGGGATCAACGAACGCCTCATGACGCTTTGAGTTCCACTGAATCACTCATGTCATGCCTTCTTCATCAGTGCATACCCCCAACACTGGATGCAGAGGATGACATCAAGAAGGCCTTTTACACCGACCTTGACAGAGTGCTAACCTCTATCCCCAGAAGATAAGGTTGGGCTCTTTGGTGACTTCAATGCCAGAATTGGCAGAGATGCTAACATTTGGCAGGGAACCATAGGGAGAAATGGACTAGGAAAGTGTAATGCCAACTGCCTACTCCTTCTCAGCAAGTGTGCTGCTCACAACCTTACTATCACCAATACCTTGTTTAGGTAGGCTGACAAGTTCAAGGGTTCGTAGCAACACCCACAATCCAAACACTGGCATCTCATTGACTGCATCATTGTCAGAGAAAGAGATCACCGAGATGTCCTCATCACCCGAGTCATACGTGGCTCAGACCACTGTGACACTGATCATCAGTTCGTCAGAGCCAAGGTCTCACTTCACCTCGTCCCAAAACAGCGAAGGCAGCAACCCTCAAGAAGTGGTTTTAACACCGAGTGTCTTGAGGATCCAGCGGTAGCATATGCTTTCAGAAAGCAGCTCGAACATGGGCTGATAAACAACCCGACAACAAACAACCCAAATCCCAGTGCCGATTGGGATATTCTCGACACAGTCACGACAAAAACTTGCAGAGAGACCCTCGGCCAGGTCAAAAGAATACACCAGGACTGGTTTGATGAAAATAACCTGGAAATCAATGTTCTTGTTGATGATAAAAGTGCTCCTTTTACTGACTGGCAGAACAACACCTCAGTCTCGGAACAAAGCTGATACCTTCCACAAGAAGAAAGTGACAGCACAGAATGAATTTCACAATCCAAAGAATGACTGGTTTAAAAATAAAGCATGTGAAATGCAAAAACTTGCAGATCAACACAAGATGCATGAATTTTTCAACTCCACTAAAACATTTTATGGGCTAATCACTAATGGCGCAGCCCCACTCCGCTCATCTGACGGTAACTCCCTAATTAAAAATGATGAAGGCCTCCTTCAGCGCTGGAAAGAGCACTACCATTTGCTGCTCAACTGAAACACCAGTGTGGATGTTCTGACTACTCAGCAGGTTCCCTCAGCATCCAGAGCTGACCCACCTCAGCTATCCTCCATCCCTGGATGAGGTAGCCACTGCCATCAAACAGATGAAAAATAACAAAGCCTCAGGGCCTGATGGAATCCCAGCCGAGGTGTATAAAGCAGGAGGACTTCTGCTTACCAGCCGTCTCCACTCTCTCCTGGAGAATATATGGGAAAAGGAGGAAATCCCCTAAGCTCTTTAAGATGCCTCCATTGTCAATATTTATAATAACAAGGGAGACTGGTCAGACTGTGGCAACTACCGCGGGATCTCGCTGCTGTCTGAAGCTGGCAAGGTTATCACCTGAGTCCTCCTCAACAGACTTCTTCCTGAGGCGGAAAACTTCCTCCCAGAATTTTGATGCGGCTTTAGACCATCAAGTGGCATCACTAACATGATCTTCACTGCCCGCTAGATACAGGAAAAGTGCAGAGAACAGCGTTGTGACCTGTACATGGCTTTCATCAACCTACCGGTAACCAAGGCCTTCGACTCGGTCAACAGGGAAGCCCTCTGGTAGACCCTCAGCCGTTTTGACTGCCCACAAAAATTCATCGCCAATGTGAGGCAACTCCACAATAGCATGAACAGTGTGTCTTGCACAATGGCACCCAGTCTGAGTTCTTCCCCATTCAAATGGAGGTAAAACAAGGATGTGTGCTGGCACAAACTCTCTTTTCCATTTTCTTGGCTGCCTTCCTTACTCGTGCCAGTGCCAATTTAGCCGGTAGGATGAACATCGAGTACCAGCTGAAGGGTCTTTTCAACACAATACGACTCCAGGCAGGAACAAAGTTGTCAGCAGCTTCCATTACTGAACTTCAGTATGCAGATGCCTCACCATTGTTGCTCACACTGAATGCGACCTACAGGAGAATCTGAACACCTATGCAGATGCGTATGCACACCTCAGCCTTGAGGTGAATGTAAGTAAGACTCAGATTCTCTTTCAGCCTGCCCTTGGTTCAGCCACATCTCCACCATCCATCTAGCTTAACAGTACTACCCTCTCTAATGTTACCCACTTCCAGTATCTCAGCCCACACCTCTCCACCACCGTGGACATCGATGAAGAGATTCAACATCTGATCAGATCTGCATCTCAAGCCTTTGTCAGACTCTGTACCCGTGTCTTCAGCTGTAGGGAGCTAAAATCATCTACAAAGTTGCACATATATCAAGCAGTGGTCCTCCCCATTCTGCTATATGGCAGCGAGACATGGGTCACTTAGAGGAGGCACCTCAAGGCACTTGAAAGCTTTCACCAACGTAGTCTACGTTCCATCCTCCGAGTTCGCTGGGAGAAATTGACGGCACAGATCCCCCCCCTCCCCCCAAAAGGTCGCCTCTAATCCAGTGCTTGTCAGCATCTCCTGCCTCATTTATGATACAATACTGTTTAGAGTAAACCCTCTATGATTCATTCTTTGCCTGCAGTGCTGGTAAGTGTTACTGTTTTACATTACTACTTACAGTACATGTACTACACAAATATGGGTCAATAATTTTTTATTGTTGTATTTTTGTAGGAGGGAGAAATGACTCGATAAGTTGGAATTTGGGATAACTCGGCAAGGCCAGAGCCCCATACGTGCTGAGTTATCGAGGGTTTACTGTATGAGCAAATCTCCCCATCATGTTGTCGGGGAGTTGGGCCAGGATCTTCTTGTTAATGTCGCTTTGCCCAGGTGACTTATTTTTAAACCCTTTAATGATGGCGGACACATCTGCAGGAACTATGTGCTCCACCAGGTAGCTTTCATCCACCAGTCTAGTGAAGTCAGTCTATGGGAGCGGCTGGAGCAGGTGCTGATGGTCCTGCAACTGACCTGAAATATCCTCCTCAAACTCCCTGTTGAAGTGCTCGTTCTCCTGTTCACTAATGAGAAATATCTTCCAGAAATATCGCCCATGTAATTGTTCTTGGTTTACCTCCTCGAATAATTTCACGTTGTTTTGGTGGAGCAGGTAAGGGACCGTGCTAGAGGTGGAACCCATCAGTAGCTTGATCCCTTTCCAGATGACGACAGAATATTGGTAGTTGTTGGCTGCCTCCCACACCAAGGCGGCCCACTTTTGTTCATGTAGAGTTGTAGACGTTTGCTCTCGTGCTGGATGTCCGTCTGTAGCTCTCGGTACTGGTCTCTCAGCTCTTGCGTCCACCCGCGGATACTGGCTAGCTGTCTCACGTGATCGTACTGGACACTGAGCTGCCTCAGCTGGTGACTAGTGTGAGGATGGGGAATGGTCCTGTAACTGGTGGTCGGGATGTTGTTGTCTATCTCTGTCATTAAATCCGTGTACCATTGCTCGACCGGGTTGTCGATGTCATTGGAGCTGGCCTATTCCAGGTTCCTCCCCTGCTTGAGACTGAGAGACTCCTTGAAGGAGTCCCAGTCGGCTCATTTGAGACTCTGATTTGATGTTGGTGGGGATCACAATGGGATTCGATGAGAGCGTCACAATGACTGGCAGGTGGACACTGGTACTGATGGGTCCGGGGGTAACGTGCCTGTTCAGGACGGCCTCGTTGTTAGAGAGGATTATGTCGTGTGTTGTGGCACTGGCACGTCTGATGAGTGTCGGGATATCTGGCCCAAGGTGTTGCAGTTTCCCGTGCTGATGCTGTCAAACAGCGGCACACCGATGTTGTTCTCATTCCCATGCCCAAGTATGACATGGCACATTAAGTTCCCTATGATGTACAAGAAAGCCTCCTATAACAATGGTTCTACTAATATCGATTCATATTGAAGACCCTGGTTAATTTAGGACCCAATTAAATTTAAACCATTATTTTCTTCGTATTTACAACGAAAATACAATAAAAATAAAATAAAATTACATTTTCATATAAATTATAGCTAAATCCCAATATGAATTATACAAAAAAAAAATGCCCTGTGCACGGAGGCTGCTGGGCTTGTGAGTGATGACGCCAGCATCACTAGTATAAACAGTTGCAGCTGGTGGGCCTTTTGTTTTTATGCATCTGAACAGGAACAGGGAAAAAAAAATCTCAGGTTTCTTACGGCATTTTTGTGTCCGTATTCAACATGAGCAAGAGAGCAAGTGATGGTAGTGCTGGTTCAAAAGCTAAAAGAAAGTGAATAAGCTCAGCTGAGAAACTAAGTGTGTTAAAATGATATGAAAAAGGTGATAGGTCTGTGAATAATATATGGAGGAAGCAATGAACATATTTTCTGAAGTGGATCCATTAACAGAACAAGCATTAAAAATAACAGAGATGTGAAAAACGCATATGACCTCTACATAAAGATGTATAATGAGAAAAGAAAGCAGCTGTGAAAGGTTCTTTAGACAGCCTAAACCATCAACTTCAGCCACACCATCAACTTCAGGTTCAGCTACACCATCAACTTCAGGTACAGCTACACCATCAACTTCAGGTACAGCTACACCATCAACTTCAGGTACAGCTACACCATCAACATCAGGTAAGAGCTACACCATCAACTTCAGGTACAGCTACACCATCAACTTCAGGTAAGAGCTACACCATCAACTTCAGGTACAGCTACACCATCAACTTCAGGTACAGCAACACCATCAACTTCAGGTACAGCTACACCAACAACTTCAGGTACAGCTACTCCATCAACTTCAGGTTCAGCTACACCATCAACTTCAGGTACAGCTACACCATCAACTTCAGGTACAGCTACACCAACAACTTCAGGTACAGCTACACCATCAACCTTAGGTACAGCTACACCATCAACTTCAGGTACAGCTACACCATCAACTTCAGCTACACCATCAACTTCAGGTACAGCTACACCATCAACTTCAGGTACAGCTACACCATCAACTTCAGGTACAGCTACACCATCAACTTCAGGTACACCATCAACTTCAGGTACAGCTACATCATCAACTTCAGGTAAGAGCTACACCATCAACTTCAGGTACAGCTACACCATCAACTTCAGGTACAGCTACACCATCAACTTCAGGTACAGCTACACCATCAACTTCAGGTACAGCTACACCAACAACTTCAGGTACAGCTACACCATCAACTTCAGGTACAGCTACACCATCAACTTCAGGTACAGCTACACCATCAACTTCAGGTAAGAGCTACACCAACAACTTCAGGTACAGCTACACCATCAACTTCAGGTTCAGCTACACCATCAACTTCAGGTTCAGCTACACCATCAACTTCAGGTTCAGCTACACCATCAACTTCAGGTACAGCTACACCATCAACTTCAGGTTCAGCTACACCATCAACTTCAGGTACAGCTACACCATCAACTTCAGGTACAGCTACACCATCAACTTCAGGTACAGCTACACCGTCAACTTCAGGTACAACATCAACTTCAGGTTCAGCTACACCATCAACTTCAGGTTCAGCTACATCAACTTCAGGTTCAGCTACACCATCAACTTCAGGTACAGCTACACCATCAACTTCAGGTACAGCTACACCATCAACTTCAGGTACAGCTACACCATCAACTTCAGGTACAGCTACACCATCAACTTCAGGTTCAGCTACACCATCAACTTCAGGTTCAGCTACACCATCAACTTCAGGTTCAGCTACACCATCAACTTCAGGTACAGCTACACCATCAACTTCAGGTACAGCTACACCATCAACTTCAGGTTCAGCTACACCATCAACTTCAGGTTCAGCTACACCATCAACTTCAGGTACAGCTACACCATCAACTGCAGCTACAGTTACACCATCAACTTCATGTACAGCTACACCATCAACTTCAGGTACAGCTACACCATCAACTTCCGGTACAGCTACACCATCAACTTCAGTTACACCATCAACTTCAGGTTCAGCTACACCACGAACTTCAGGTTCAGCTACACCATCAACTTCAGGTTCAGCTACACCACGAACTTCAGGTTCAGCTACACCATCAACTTCAGCTACACCATCAACTTCAGCTGCAACATCAACTTCAGGTACAGCTAAACCATCAACTTCAGGTACAGCTACACCATCAACTTCAGGTACAGCTACACCATCAACTTCAGGTACAGCTACACCATCAACTTCAGGTACAGCTACAACATCAACTTCAGGTACAGCTACACCATCAACTTCAGGTACAGCTACACCATCAACTTCAGGTACAGCTACACCATCAACCTCAGGTACAGCTACACCATCAACCTTAGGTACAGCTACACCATCAACTTCAGCTACACCATCAACTTCAGGTACAGCTACACCATCAACTTCAGCTACACCATCAACTTCAGGTTCAGCTACACCATCAACTTCAGGTACAGTTACACCATCAACTTCAGGTACAGCTACACCATCAACTTCAGGTAAGAGCTACATCATCAACTTCAGGTAAGAGCTACTCCATCAACTTCAGGTACAGCTACACCATCAACTTTAGGTAAGACCTACACCATCAACTTCAGGTACAGCTACACCATCAACTTCAGGTACAGCTACACCATCAACTTCAGGTACAGCTATACCATCAACTTCATGTACAGCTACACCATCAACTTCCGGTACAGCTACACCATCAACTTCAGCTACAGTTACACCATCAACTTCAGGTACAGCTACACCATCAACTTCAAGTACAGCTACACCATCAATTTCAGCTACAGCTACACCATCAACTTCAGCTACAGTTACACCATCAACTTCAGGTACAGCTACACCATCAACTTCAGGTACAGCTACACCATCAACTTCAGCTACACCATCAACTTCAGGTACACCATCAACTTCAGGTTCAGCTACACCACGAACTTCAGGTTCAGCTACACCACGAACTTCAGGTTCAGCTACACCACGAACTTCAGGTTCAGCTACACCATCAACTTCAGCTACACCATCAACTTCAGCTGCAACATCAACTTCAGGTACAGCTACACCATCAACTTCAGGTACAGCTACACCATCAACTTCAGGTTCAGCTACACCATCAACTTCAGGTTCAGCTACACCATCAACTTCAGCAACACCATCAACTTCAGGTACAATTACACCATCAACTTCAGGTACAATTACACCATCAACTTCAGGTACAGCAACACCATCAACTTCAGGTACAGCTACATCATGAACTTCCTGTACAGCTACACCATCAACTACAGGTACAGCTACACCATCAACTTCAGGTTCAGCTACACCATCAACTTCAGGTTCAGCTACACCATCAACTTCAGGTACAGCTACACCATCAACTTCAGGTTCAGCTACACCATCAACTTCAGGTACAGCTACACCATCAACTTCAGCATCAGCAGCAGGTTCAACAACAACTACAGGTTCAGTAACAGTTTCAGCATCAGCTATGGTATCTTTATGGAAAGTTACAGCTTTAGCCAGAGTTGAACATAAAGCTTCAGCCAGAGTTGAACCTGATGACTCTGTCATCTGAGTAAAAACTCTCACAATATTCATTGGCTGTCATTATTCTTTTAGACTTTACCACTATTGGTGAGTTGAAATTTTGTTTTTCATTTGTAAATATTATCTAAAACATATATAAACAGTAATAAGAGTTGCTTTCGTATTCTTGTGTAGAGAAATGACGATATGTTTTCACATGTATGCACTTACTTATGTTAGCGTTGCGCAATCCGTCTCGCTATTTTTTTTACTATTAGTGGTTAGCTACTTCTATTGTTCCACTTATTTACATTAAAAAACATTACATAAATCATATATATTTATTTGTTTACATTAATTTTACTAGAGCTACAACCAGGGACTTATTTTCTTCAGTTTCAGATGGATAACTGATAATATGGGTGCAAACACTGACAACAACAATGGCGTCGCATCTCCTCTTGTGTGACCACATTACTGTTATTTTTTATTTATATTGTATAAGGTGCATTCACAAACATTACCTGAAGAATTCAGTATTAAATTTTCAATAATTTTATTGTTTTGGGGGAAAAAGAGAGTAAAAAGCCACAAACAAAATATGAAAAGGTCACACTGGGGAACATATCTCATTATTGCTTTATTTTAATGGTAATGAATGATTCGTAATACGATGATTCACCTTACACTGCAGTATTGGAGGACACATTACCATTGTTATTCGAGGCTTTCTGTATGTTGGTTTTCTGTGGCGCAGTCTAGTTCGGGTAAATAAGGACATTTGAGAGGGAGGTAAATCGTGCATTTTTTTTTTTTTAATGAGGAATAGACCACCCGGGCACAGGTCATTGACCCACAATGGGGCCTAGGGGGCATGAAAATAAGAGTAAAAAGATATTAAAAATAGAAGAAAAAAAGACTAAATTAATCTATACCACAAAGTTGCCAGAAAACCAGCTTTTTGAAATGAGACAGATTGTATGAGTATGGAAACAAAGAAGAAGGCAGAGCATTCCACAGGTTGGCTGTGTGAGGAAAGAAGGCTGTACTATAACGGGTTATTCTAGTGTGACCGACATCCACACAGAAACAGTGGGCACTTTGGGCAAGACGTGTGTTACGAGCCCACGGTCTTGCCGGCAGTACACAGGATGCCAAATCCACAGAACATTCCCCATTAAAGTGCCTGTAAAAGAGAGAAAGAGTGAGAGAGTGAAGCAACACTGCAGCAAAGAGAAAGGGAAGAAAGATTATCAACAAAATGCTTTTAATTCTACCCTATCTAACAGTTGGACAGAAGAAGAGCCACCCCAGATATGAGAGCAGTACTCCAAGTTAGGACGAATGAATCCATTATAAAATTGAAGCAACTGCTCAGGAGTGAAGTAGCTACGGCAGCTGTACAACATTCCCAGCTTTCGGGAGGCAACTTTAGCAATGTTGTGGATGTGTGGCTTCCTTGACTTTTTAGAGGAAATGGTGAGGCCTAGCATATCTATTTTCGAATTTGGCAGAATGATTGCGCCATGAAATGTGATTGGTGGGAAATCCTCTAATTTGGAAAGTGTAAATGGTAAATACTGTACTGAGTTTTATTACTATTGAATTTAACCAAGTTTCTATCTCCCCATTGAAAAATGCTGCACAGATCTTCATTGATAGATGAAATGATATCAGCTATAGAAACAGATCTGGTTTGAGAGTTAGGGGGAAGGGGAAAATGTGAAGAAGAGTGCAGACTTGAATCATCAGCGTTAGAATAGATAGAATTAGTCGTAGTGTGAAGTAAATCATTGATAAAAAGAAGGAAGAGAGTAGGTGAAAGAACAGAACCCTGTGGAACACCACTATTGGTAGAGAAAGAGAAAGAGATCGATCCCTCGACAACAAGTGTCATGAATTGGTTCTCAAGGAAGCTAGACATTAGAGAATAAAGTGGGGGAGAGAAACCATAAGAGGGAAGTTTAAAAAGCAAAGACTTGTGCCATACTCTGTCAAATGTTTTGGAGATGTTGAGGACCACGACGAAAGTTTCCCCATAATCCCTAAGAGAGGATGACCAAAGATGGGTGCAATAGGAGAGTAGTATGGCAAAAGCCCTAATGGTGACCTGACAAAAGAGAAAGGTGTTCAAGGTGACGGAGAAAATGAGAATTTAAGATAAGTTTGAAAATCTTAGAGAGGGATGAAACTAGAGCATTGGGGCGATAGTTAGAGGGATTGGAATGGGTTTGGGGTTTTGAGATGGTCTCCACCTGCACTCTTAGAACTGAATCCTCGAAGTCCAGCAACACTAACTCAGCCGTGACCTGATGGTCACAGCGACACCGTCACTTAGCTCATCCACCATGTTCCTCTGGTATACAGTATAACCAAAAATCTTCCGCTTATTTTCATCCTTTTTGCCAGAATAATATCTGGGTCTAATTGATAGTATAAGTAAGCCAGTTTGTTGCATCTATTAAGGGACCAGTGTAGGACATTATGTTGGAGAATTCTCATCTTGCTCACAAGTGCCATTTCGGAGACTGTAGCTTGGGGCGTTGCTTGAAGTGTTTGCTCGGCTTCGCCATTTCTAGGGGTCTGGAACTTCAAAGCAGAACCTTTGAACATCTACTTGTCAGTTAATGGCAGGCCCTAGAACTTCCCGTCACCCGTGTACAGTTAGATGTTCAAGTCCTGGGCCTGCGTGTCGAAGTCATCTACATGTCGCTGCAGCTAGAGGGTCTTGTTCCTGTGTGGAGTAAGTGGCCATCACCTAGTACCAATCATTGACTGTAGTTGCAGTCCAATGGTCGCTGTCATCGCTGGAGTACATGTCTTAGTGCAATGGTTCTCAACCATTTTCACTCCATTCCCCCCTTGAGGAATTTTCACATCCTCGTGGCCTCCATTTTTCTCCCAGAACAGACAAACAGACGAGTGATAAAGGCTAAGAATGATAAAGAAGGACAGATAAATAGGACAAGAGATAGAATGGCAAACACACACACACATTCACATACATAACACGCCCATGCACTGGAAATATGTCGACGACTCCACCATTGGGATCAGCGTCAACAATTCTGCTCCCAACTATACCGCCCTTCAGGATTTATTGAACAGTCTCCAAAACTGGGCTACCAACAACCATGTCACCATCAACCATACCAAGACCATGGTTATGCACATCAACCTCTCCTCCGACATTGTCCCACCTCCTTCCATTACTCTAGGTCCGAACACACTCCAGGTCGTAGATTCCACGAAGCTCCTCGGCGTCACCATAGACAACAAACTAAATTGGAAACCACACGTCAATGAAGTTGTCAAATCCTCCAGTTTCCGTCTCCACCTCCTCCGCCGACTCAAGTCCCTCGGAGTTCCTGCACACGAGCTCCTCAGTGTTTACACAACATTCATACTTCCCAAGCTCACCTATGCCTCCCCCACCTGGTCTTCCTCCCTAAATGCCACACAACGTAAACACCTAGAAAAAGTGCAAAAGAGGGCATGCAAGATTATTCTCTCCTCCTCCTACTCCACATATCAAGAAGCGCTCAACACACTGACCCTTTCGACTCTCACTGACCATCACCACGACCTCATCTGCAAATTTGGTAAGAAGCTTCTACACCATCCCCGACACCGGCTCCTACTACCACCCGAGGTCCCTTGTCCGAGAATTGCTGTTCGACACCACAACCGCATCCAGCCCATACGTGCACGAACTGATCGCTATAAGAACAGCCCAGTCCCAACCATTGTAAAAATTATCAATAACTTGTAATACTGTAACACTGTCACTATGTTGAATTGAACTGTAGTTTGAGCTTTTCCCCATCTAAGTTATTATATGTCTTATTTGTGTCACTTATGTTACTTGTATATTATTTGTAATTCGTAACCCATTCCCCAAATATGTAACTGTATATTTTCAGCCTTCTGGCTGCCAAGCTCTTTCAATAAACCGTTAATTATTATTATTATTATTATTACATAAAGCACACATACGCAAACATGCACACAGGTAAACATTCACACTCAAGCTAGCAAGCTGAAGTGTACTTCCTGTAAACAAGAACACGCCTCCTTTGACAAGCACTGTCCAACTTGGAAGAATGAGAAGAATAGTGAGTCATACCAATTTAGCACTAAAAATGGTAGGATTATATAAGTAAAGATTGAGTATGAACAACAATGGCACCAATAAACAAGGAAATAATTAATAAAGGAAGTGTACAAATATTTCACCCACGTAAAGCAGCGACCACATGAATTATGAAACAAAATAAGTAACACCAATTACGGAGTATATTATGCTCGAGTCAAGCTCAAACACAATATATGGTTCCGAGACAATACACTCCACTGTTTTCGTGATGGTATCCCAGGCCAGACTGAGATCATTCGGTCCTATCACCACTTGCAAAGGGATGACACACGGACACGTACTGAACAAGTCAGTTCAGCAACTCGGTCCAGCGCCTGTCACACAGACAGGGACTGACACAGACAGGGACTGGACCTGTTTAATTCAGATTCCCAACCTTATTTGGAAACGTACAATTTATAACAGCTCGCCGTGGCTCCCTTAGGGGGTCATGGCCCCCAGGTTGAGAACCACTGTCTTAGTGTCATGGAGACTTAGAGTGTTGCTAAAGGAGATGCGATCCCAGGAGGACTGACTGGCCACATAAGGTTTACGGTTATGCTGACTTTGGCCTAAGTCAGGGATGTCAGGGTTGAGGTCATCATGAAGTCGTTGAGTGGATTACTCCTTCAGGATTTCTTTTGAAGCGACTTAGTCGCTTATTTCAACAGGTGCAATGTTGTTCCTGGTTAGTGTCTCGTTGAGGTGTTTTGAGAATGAACCTGGATGAGCCATGTTCATGTGATGGGCATGTAGGTAAGACAAGTATATAGTGGTGGCTTTGGACTCGTCCAGCAGTGGAGAGGAGACGCTCCTGATGCTCTCCGCCACTGTGTCCCTCATGGCTCCCAGTGACTCAGTAACTGCCTGCTTTATTGAGTAGGCTACTTGATGGTTCATATCTCTGATTGCAGGACTTCCATGGTCTCGCTGACACTGTTGAGTTTCTTATGGAACGTCTTTTAGGGCATGGGTGTAATCTACCATTGTCAACTGAGTGGTCTTTTTCATGATGTTAGAAATTTTCCAGGTTTCTTTTTGCTGGTTACTTTGGTCAGTTTTTTTTTCTGTGTCTTGAATTACCCAGGTGGCAGAGAAGGTCCTGTGGCCACCCTAACAGACGACACACTTTTTGGTGGTGCTACGGCAGTTTTTATAGAAGTGTTGAACAGATGAACACTCCGAGCATACGACCCCTTGCAGGGGGCAGTTCTTGATTATGTGGTCATTATAGCACTTCATACATTGTTGGATGGGCGTATACTCTTTATGTTCTATTTGGTGTGAGGAGATGGAAGTGCCATATACATAAAGCCCCTTCTCCTTCTTTCTTTTTGCATCTGTTATGTTCTTATGGGATTAATTGCTTCGATAATTATTGATTCATTAACCAACGAATTTTCCTGGTCCCTATACGAGTCGGTTATCAGGGTATGCCTGTACTGCATGTATACTACAGTATACATGTGACCCTGGTCCTCAATAGCCTTGGAAAATGAGGTGTGTATATAAAAAAAAATGTGGTGAAAGTTGCCAGTTGGGAATGCATTCCCCCTTATTTACATTAATTATAATGAGGAAAATTGTCCTTTATACTCAAGTCAAATTACATACAGCGGAACCTCAATAAAGCGGACTATTTCAGGCAGACCCCAGTTCGAAAAAACGATTCTATGGAGGGATGGGGGGGAACACTGCTTATCTGAACTGTTTAAAGGAAATCAGTTGTTGTTACGTTATTGCTGCACCTCAACAACAAGGTTATACAGTGGTAATGCGCTTAACTCTCACCAGTAAGTCAAGGGTTTGAGCCTCGCCCAAGGCACATGTGACTCTCACTACCAAACACCACAGGTTTCCAGGTCCTGGTTTCCTCCTGTACTAACACTGGATAGACCGCCCAAACGGCTAGTAAGCTGGTAAGTGGCGAAAACGATTTAAAAAAAAATTAAATAAATATGAAACCGAACTCTCTGGGTTGAAAATCACACATAAGTTTGGTTGTCAACAACTGTTGTCACCAAGATGATTGTTATTTACTGTGAAGTGTTATAGGTAGTAGGAAGCTACCAAACAGGGAGATACAGTAGAACGTAAATATAACACGATATAACACGAGATAGGTTCTAAGAGAGGTCGCTTTAAAACGAATTCACACTAAATCTAAGTGTTGTTTCAATGGAATAATTTAGCTTGGTACTTGAGAGAAACACAAAATACTAAAAAGACTGAGGGTCTACCCAGATGCACCTCAGCCCATCTCCTAGAATAAACAAAACATTGTTTTTTGTAATATTATGTTAAAACAAACACTCGTAAATCAACACAGCAAAAATTAAAGGATTCAAAATGGTCTGTTTACTGGCTGGGAAGATGGTGGGGGGGGGGGGGGGGGGGAGGTGATATGTTTGACAGTTGATGCCAAGGTCTAGTGCTTATTTATTTATCTGTCCTTAAGGGTGACTAAGTTTTTCTCTTATAAAATGTCACTGAACTGACATGGGAGAATAGGGTGTGTCATAGGAGGGAAGATCAGCTAAAACTAATGGCCCATCACTTTTTTGGTAGATTTTAGTGTATATAAACAGAAAATAATTTCAGTTTCAATATTTTGCAACCTTTTGCTAGGTAAATTTTAGCGTGAAATTTATCGAAAATCTAACGTACAGCTGCATTAGTGCATTACAATTAAATAGTGAACATTGCTTTCTGACTTCATTCTTTAACAACCCAACTAACAATATTTTTTTCGGTTTCAGATTCTGATGCATTTATAAGTTGATAATATTTGCGATGGCTGCTTGTGTCAGGACGAGGAACCAAAAATCCAGCCATCTCAGTCACTATCTTGGGTCTGGGAGAGAGCTCCTGAAGTCGGAGTTGCCTACATTGAGAGATGCTTTGAGATACGGTGTTTTAATCAGGCAAATCAGTGAAAAGAACCAAAGAACTTACACAAACAAAGACATTGCCAGTGATATGACCAAAGCGGTCTTGGCACAGTACACTCTGGCTAACGCTCAGTTCAAGCCTCCAGTCATAACAAGTCAGAAGAAGATTAGTGAGAGACTGCTAGCCAGTTGGGAAAAGGCAAGAGATATCTCTCTTGGGAGAGGAAAACTTGCAGTTAAGGACAGCTTTGCCAAGCAACTGGACCAGTTATTTGACATAATTACTGGCAAGTGCCCAATTGTTCTCTGTCCTGAGTTTGGATGCGATCACGACTGTAAATCCGAGGCCCACATCTCCTGTATTTGCAAGCGTGAACTGAAGATTCCTGTGATCGAACTGACATTTGTCAAAGCACAGAGAGAGAAGACTGGCAGTATAGGGGCTCTCATGATTTCTAGCCAAGATATTCCGGAGTCCAAGAGACAGGAGGCTGCCACAGAGAGACAGAAGAGGAGAAGAGTTGCCAAGGAAAAGAGACTTGAGAAGGCCCAGGGTGAGGTAAAAAAGGCCAATGATTGGAGTCAAGCTGATTCAGAGTTTAATGACTTCCCCATGGCTGATCCGAGTGCTGACCAGGAGAATGGTGACTTTGTCCCTAACCCAGAAAATAATGATCCCAAACCTTCCAGGCATAACATTCGAAATAGGAAAGATATCCCGAGCATAGCTCTGGCCAGCATGCGACACCACACTGGTCTCAGAGAAACTGCAGAGATAGCAACAGCTGCCTGGATTGACGGTGGTTTGATAACACCTGATGATGTTCACCTGGTGATAGATCATAACAAAGTAAGGAGAGCTCAGGAGAAACTTGTCAGTAACCTAGAAGAGGAGTTTGATAAGGAGATAAGAGAAAATGGAATCAATTGTTTGTTCTTTGATGGGAGAAGGGATGACACTAAAGTGTTCATGAAAGTTGGAGATTCTGACAAGTTGTTCCCTGCCATGGTGAAGGAGGAACACTACTCCTGCTGCAGTGAACCAGGAGGGAAGTATTTGTGGAATTTCACTCCAGAGAAAGATGACATCAGGAAACCAGCTGAGATAGTGGCAGATAACATTGTGAACTGGCTCAGAGAGAGGAACGTAGACCAGACCCTGCAGGCCATTGGAGGGGACAGCACCAACACGAACACAGGGTGGCAAGGGGGGTGTCATAAAGTGGATAGAGCGGAAGATTGGGAGGAAGCTGGTCTGGATTGTTTGTGACCTCCACACCAACGAGTTGCCACTCGGACATCTGATCCAGGAGCTGGATGGCAAGACTCTTTCAAACAACAGATGGTCTGGTCCTCTTGGCAAGATGCTGGACTCTGCCACTGAGTTAGAAATAAATCCGAGCTTTGAAAAAATCACAGTTGGCCCTCCACTCGTTGAGCTTGCACATACTGTCATTGACGACCTGAGTACTGACCAGTACTATGGTTACATGATTTGCAGTGCCATCAAAACTGGGGTCATGCCTGATAGACTTGCTTACCTGCAGATAGGTCCAGTCTCACATTCTAGGTGGCTCACAACGGCTCTCGGGTTCTGCAGAATTTGGGTCGCTCATCATAAACTGAAAGGGAACCAGCTTCACAACCTGAGACTTATTGTCCAATTCATCGTGAGTGTCTACTTGCCAAATTGGTTCAACACCAAGGTCAAGTCATCGTTCTCCGAAGGTCCGAGGCATGTTCTCTTCCAGCTTGAGCTCCTGAGGAGTCAGCCAAGGAAGGTTGTTCAGATTGTGGAGCAGACTGTGAGGAGATCTTCCTGGTATGCTCATCCCGAGGCAGTTCTGCAGACAATGCTCTGCAGTAAGGATGAGGAGGAGAGAAGAGTGGCAGTCAAAAAGATCTTGGATATGAGACTTATGAGAGGATCTGGGCATGACGAATCAGTTGGTGACGATTCCTTCAGGGTCAGGAAGACTCCTGAAGTCAATCTAGGTACCAAGACCCACACTGATCTCATAGATCTGGATAACATCCAGGCTGGCAGTGAGCCCCCTCTTACCTGCAGCCTCACCAATGTTCAAGTCAGAGCTTTCCTGGACAACCCCATGCATGTCCCTGCCTGGCCCTCGCACACCCAGAGTATAGAGCGTTGTGTACAGCAAGTGAGCGAGGCCAGCAGTCACGTGTACAGCCAGGAGAGGAGGGAAGGCTACATCCGAGCTCAGGTGGTCAGCAGGGAGGTGATGAGTAGAAACAGAAGCAAGAAAGACATGTTCTCTATGGTGTGCAGCAACACCGGGTCGTAGTAGTAAAACTGGTTTTTGTATTTGATGATTTTGTTTTCTAAAGGAATATTAAATTTAATAAATGTGTCAAGATCATTCGTTTCACTATTCTGGATCATTTTCATCCTAATAAATTAACCAGATACATTTACTTTACTTTAAATAAGCTATTTAGTGGTGTTGGTAAAAGGGTGGGAATACTGAATTTTCATAAGATTTCAAGTTAAAATTTACCTTGCAAAAAATGAAAACTTTTCAAATCTGAGGATATCACATGATTCTGCACATAGAACTACATCATTAATACCATGGGCCGATGTTTCAAACTCAAAAAAAAAAAATTCGCCTCCGTATGACACACCCTATTGATTCAGGTCTCTGTATTATATGTATATAATTATACTCCCTTTTGTCACTTGAGTGTTAGTTCAGACTTTGGGCACATGCGCGCTGTACGCGCATGCGCAGATAGAGATACCCGGAGAGATTCCAAGGCAGGACGCTGTTTCCCCTGTCATAACTCCTTTTGTGTTTGTCCCAGAAATAGAACTTACGAACTTGACATCAGTGTGTTTCCTTTACCCCTGATATAAGGATCGCCTGAGTCTCTCCCACATTCCTTACAAGGTCTGCTGCAGTAGCTGCCACAATATGAACAGCCTGTCGGTCACTTGTATTGGCTCTGTCCAAGGCAGCAGCTCCAAGCAATGATATATCCTTCTGTTATATATGTGTATGTTTATATGCTGCCTTTATTGAATATATATATTATATTTTATGTTACTTCTTACCAAAGTCAGAAAGTGTTTAGGCTTGTGTAAACACAAAATGTGTTAGGCACGTTGTAACCAAGAACAGAGAATAAACGCCCAGCCAGACCGACCATGTGCTTGTCATTCTCCCATTAAATAACGTAAGATACTACACTGGCGACGAGGATAGGATTCACAAAGTGTTGGTGAAGTCCTTGAAGAGAGGATAGTGACCACTGAAGGGAAGGCTACTCTGAACCTGGAGAATTTAAGTGAAGAGAGCAACCATGGCTGGCATCAGTGGATACATCGGCCGAGTGGGGGAGTATGATGCAGACAAGGAGAACTTCACATCGTATTGTAAGAGAATGGACTTCTTCTTCCAGGCAAATGAATTAATGGACGACGGTGGTGATCTCAGAAGAAGAAGGCCCTTGAAGAGAAAAGGAAACTAATGTTTTTGACAGAGGTAGGAGCTAATGTTTATTCTACTCTGGTCAATCTGCTTACTCCAGACAAACCCAAAGACTCCTCACTGATTCAGATTACCAAGATTCTGAAGCAACATTTTGATCCTGCTTCACTTGAGATTGCTGAAAGTTACAGATTTGGCACAAGATATAGAGGTAAAGATGAATCAGTAAGTAATTATATAGTAGCTTTCAAGAATGTATCCATTCACTGTAACTTTGGACAGTTCTTGAACCGAGCTCTAAGAGACTGGTTTGTGTTAGGTCTGAATTATGAAAAAATACAAATAAGTTAATGCACACCGCTAACTTAACTTTTGAAAAAGCATGTCATATAGCTACAGGCATGGAATTAGCAGAGAAAAACACCAGAGAATTTGGTCCTAATGCTGGTAGTGAAACACTTGACAGTAGTGGCTCAGTGTGGAAAGTTGTAGTGGATACCTCCCCTACAAAAGCTATTTGTCGCTGAGTAGCCGACCCCGCGAATTCCCCAGTGTATGCCTCGTGGTCTAGGTCAACCAGCACCGCCTTACATGACGGAGGTCAACTATTAAGCCAAGCCTACCTCCGCTATATAAGACCCGACCTCGTGGTGACCACTCTCCGAGAGCAATCGTAGCCCTCAGCGAGGGCCCTCTGTTTCATATTTAAAACACCTCAGCAAATTCGTCGTCAACACTGTCTCTCCTCTCACCCTCTCTCTTTCTCTCTCGTCTAGTTTATCTTATTGTGGCTATCCCTCTCTTTCTCTCTCTCTCTCTTCTAGTTTATCTTACTGTGGCGGTAACATCCAATAACTGGCCAGATACACCCCCTGTACCCATCCCTGGACCCTCCTATGGGTCATCAATTGCTACAATGTGGCACTATCAGATTGGGAAAAGTGGCTCTGGGTCACAACAAATATCCAAGTATAAGGGCCGCAGAAGGCTCAATGGCCCTAGCACCCTCCATGATGCTTCTACCTGTGAGATCTTACCAGGTGTATTCAAACAGGTAGATTTTACAAAGTATCTAGTGCTCTGTACTGTAGGAGGCCAGCCTGTAATGAACCTGGACATTTTTAATGTTCACAGGTCAATACAGTGATCCCTCGGTTAACAAGCGCCTCGATTAACGAGATTTCGGTTAACGATTTACCTTCCATAAGATTCTTAACTTCGGTTAACGAGCAATCCCTCGATTAATGAGTTTTTTACAAGCCGACCTCAACATGTTTTCGCTTGCATTTGGCGGTTCACCAGCTGTAGTATTAGTCCGCCAATACAGTTATCGGTTTTAGGGCTTAAATTCCTTACTATTTTAGTAAATATCAAGAAGTTTATACTATTCAATAATTTTAAAAGTTTAATATTAAATTTTTTAGTTATTTTAACAATTATTTAACGTAATTGAAGATAATGAAACTAGTTTTATGCTCGCCATCCAGCCTCTCAACATACTATACAGGCGTCAGTCTTTGTGTCTTTTCAGTGGAGGTAACATCTTCCTTGAGACTCTCTTCAACTAAATGCATTTTTCTGTGTTTCCAAGCAAATTATTGGTCATTTTGAAATTTATTTTACATATTGACAATATATAATGCAATGCAGTGTTGATTTAAAGAAAATAATCTTGAATTACATCAAGAGAACTAAAATTTTATGGGTGAAATGGTGCCATGGGGTGACTTCTCTTCCACCCCAATGCCTTCTCTTCTCCCTTCTCCTCCACTCCCATTCTAATTCCCATCATCATCATCATCATCATCATCATCCAGGAGCCTTCTACATGCACACCTCAAAGTAAGTGTACTTTTCTACCTTTTTTGGTGAATTTAGGCAATTTTCGGTGAGCTGGAACCAATTACCCAAAAACCCATTGAAACAATGGTTTCGGTTAACAAGTTTTTCGGTTAACCAGCAACCTGCTGGAATAGATTCTGCTCGTTAATCGAGGGACCACTGTACAGTAAAACCTCGATAAATCTGACTTCAGTTTATCAGAATTTGCTTTTTTCGGACACTGAGGTGCTTTGGACTGCTCTTTTATTAAAAGATAATAATAATTAAATATGTATTAAAAAAAGAATTATAATAATTTTTATTAAAAAGAATAACACTTGCTCAGTGAATATTGTACAGTGGTCTAATCAGGTTTTCTACAAGCCTCACAAGAACCAAGACACTGTTTATGTAAGCAGGCTGTGGCTGATCGGGTGTTGCCACATTTTTCAGGTTTATTTATTGATTGATTCAGTATTATATTCTCATATGATTGGCCTCTTGTGGTTTATGGTTCATCATGATTAATATAACATCTTCAGTAATAGAGAAAAATACAATACTGTATGTACCGGGTAATATATAATATGACCTGAAAATAAAAGGATAAGCTGTATCAGAAGGCTGTTTACTCAAGATGTATTCATGTGAGCTTTCAGTGGACCAGCGTACAACAGGGTCACTATAATACACTGTATAGTATTTGACATGAAGATACCTCCTTAAAAATGTTATTTACTGCCTTTGAGTGTTATTTGATGACTCAGTTTGGCTACTTGTACACTTAGACAAATGATTAATGAATAAACCAGAGTACAGTGATCCCTCGGTTTACGAAATTTTGGTTAACGAATTACCTTCCATAAGATTCTTCACTTCGGTTAACGAGCAAACCCTCGGTTAATGAACTCCTTACTAATTTTTCCCAACGTGTTTTCGCCTGCATTTGGCTGCCCACCAGCTGTAGTATTAGTCCGCCAATACAGTAATCAGTTTTATGGCTTAAATTCCTTACCATTTTAGTAAATATCAAGAAGGTTGTACTATTCAATAATTTTAAAAGTTTTATATTAAATTTCTTAGTCATTTTAACAATTATTGAACATAACTGAAGTGCAGGAAACTACAGTTGTACCCCACTTAACACGGTCAATAGAACCCAGAGGGTCCCGCGTTAAGTGAAATCCGCGTTAAGTGAACAACAGAACATATGGGATTAATTCCAATAGAAAACAGCCCGACCCCCAAACTCCACTTTTTGAAGACACATAACTATGTTGAAGTAAAAATAACATCTTAATTTTATGATGGTACATGCACACAATTAATACTTAAGAGAAATAAAGAAATACAGTCGCCAAGTTAGTGTCCATTCAAATAATGGACTCAACTCCCTCCCCCTCTTCTCACACTACACTGCTGGCTCTTCCCTCTCTGAGAAATTTTTTGGGGAAAACCACTAAATTTTAATAAATAATACCTCAAACTAAAGTTAGGATAATACAATTGACATTGCTGGATTCCTTGTAAGACCAGGAATATTTTGAATATAAATGTCATATATTTTGCACAAAAGATAACATATTTACTAGCGAGAACATTTTATCTAAAATTTGTATGTCTAATGCAAAATATATGATGTTTATATTCAAAATGATCACCAAATTATAAGAATTCCAGCAATGTAAATTATATTCTGGCCGGGTAATTTGTATGAATTTCATGAGCTAAAACAAATATCTTCAGTTAATAAAAAAAAAAATATTCTTCAGGACACTATCTGTCAATCAAAGTACCCCACCTTGCCTCCCCCCCTCTTCCAACCGCGCGGTCAGTCCCAACCCTCCCCCCCCACCCCCCACCAATCGTCCCTTCAAGAGAAGAGTGGGTGAAAAAAAAAAAAGTTTTAACATTTTGTATTAAATAATACCTCAGATTAAAGTTAGGATAATATAATTGACATTGCTGGATTCCTTGTAAGACCAGGAATATTTTGAATATAAATGTCATATATTTTGCACAAAAGATAACATATTTACTCAGAGTAAACATTAGATCTAAAATTTGTATGTCTAATGCAAAATCTATGATGTTTATATTCAAAATGATCATCAAATTGTAGGAATTCCAGCAATGTAAATTATATTCTGGCCGGATAATTTGTATGAATTTTATGAGCTAAATAAAAAAATTTTACTTCACCCGCATAAAGGGGTACACACACACCGCGGAATGTGAGCATCCTGGGTTCTGGCAGGGCACCGCGTAAAGTGAGGGTTGACTGTATAGTGATTGTATTATTCGTACTATGTGTCTTGAGATAACAGCATTTGTTATAAGTGAATTGTTCTTTAACAGGTTTTGACCAAATTATATGGTACGCGTCATCATTATGGGTTTATTTCTCCAACAACAAATCAATAACGCTCCTATGAGCGCTAACATTGGAGTTTGTTTCTTATATACAAAACCTAAACTACTTCATTCCCCCACCCATCATGGAGCCCAACAAGGGGAGGTCAGTGCCAGAGATAAGACCCTGGTGACCCCAGGGGTAGCGGGGGAGTATACGTGGGTAACCGCCAGGTGGCCAAGACGGCCGCTCCTGGACCATAGGAGTGCCAGGCTCCCTGATGCCCACTTGACCCTAGCCACACTGTGACCAGCTGATTGACTTCATCAGGCCCGACCAAGCCGCCCATCTAGCTGGAATAGGGGACCAAAGAGGTGTGTTGCTAGCTGCAGGGTGTAGCGTGTGGCATCGCTCAACCTCCAGGACTCCCGTCTCTCAGCATTATGGGACGCCACACACGGCAAACACGTGGGAGAGTATTCCAGTGGTCTGGGCTGGGGACGATGCTGTCTGTCTGCTCTCAAAACCAGCAGCAGGACAGGAGCCATTTTGTGTGGAACCTTCCCGGTGTCCAACCCAGTTTGGGAAACCCTTCCCCTCCCTCCGAGGAGGGAAGGAAGGGGGACCAAGCCCCCCTCTGGTACTGCTCACAGGATCATCAGAACTCACAAGCCCCCCACCACAGCAAAGGTTGGACATTTGGTCTTGATGCTGTGCAGTGCAGTGTATTACTAATACAGTACTACAGTACTACTACTACGACTGTACTGTACTATGGTAATCTTACTATAGTTGTATTTAGTGATGCATCGGAACCGGAACTTGATGGAACTTAAAAATGCTCCAGCCAGAACGGGAACTTAAGGAGTTATAGCTATAAAAAAAAAACAAAGTTGTTTTAAGTTCATGACATTCACAAATTCTATTACTGTATGATATTATTGGTCTGTTATTTTTTTTTTTTTAAGTATAGCTATGAATATGAAGGCTTGTTTACTTAGTGCAGTGGTCCCCAAACAGAAGGCTACAGTGTTGCTCAAAAGTGAACCACACATGCTTGCTAGATAACATGCATCCAAGTATTAATGAACCCTTTATTGTATGTGATATTTCATAAATTATATTAAGTTTGAAAATTTAATTCCCCATACTGTATTTATAAATACACACAGAAGACGGTTCTTTAAATAACTACAACTGGTTCTGTTATTTGTAAAGCACAATAAATATAATTTAAGATGTAATATTTTTTTTTTGCTTCACATTTGTATATCAATATTCACTAACCATTCAGTACTTTTTATGCATTAACTGTGAATTATATACTGTACTAATTTATGAAACATTGACCACTATAAAAAGTTCTGGTTCTGGCTGGTTAGTTTACCCAAATTTGTGGTGCATCCCAAGTTTTGTTTAGGCTCGTCTTGCATGACTAAAATAAGTACTGTTCAACAAGAGCAGCAACACAATAACTCACTGGTACATCTGGCCAGGGGCGAGGTTGGCCATCACTGCAACTGGCTTGTAGACAGAGTCACTTGCACTCAGTACATAGAAGAGTGAAGACATGAAGATCACCTGCAAACATAAATCTACACTTTCTAAAATGAACTACACACTATATCTTAGTAAAGAGCAATAATATTTACACTACAAACTACAATTAAAGCATGTTCTGTACAGTAAACGGCATGAAGCCATTTCAACCCAACATGCATGGTATGAGCCACATGATCTGGTAACACTGCATGGTGAAGAGTTGATAGATTTGCTTTTAAATACTGTACCAGTTATTTATGATATATCATAGCAGATTGTCTCAGAATATTTGATGTATACTGTACAGTATTGTGTAACTGATTGGTACAGTATCTGATGCGCAAGAGGATTTCTTAATGGGCACATTACTATAGTACTGTACTTTTCACACAGTCTAAACTTTCAACAAAATCAAAACATATGTAATGAATACGCATTAATATTACAGGATTGTACAGGTATACCCTGATAACCGACCTTATAGGGACCGGGAAAAGTTGTTAGTTAGTGAATGAACGGTTACTGAAGAAATTAATCCCATAAGAACATAACCAATTCAGGGTGTTAGGGACCGGCCACCCTCCCATCTACCCTTGATATATCTCTGTACTGCACACTGTCAAACAAGAAAATAAAGCAGACATAAAGCAAGCATAATAAGACTTAAATAAGCAATGTAAAGCATAAATTGAGACTGTTATTTACCTGTGTTGAGGACAGTCTAGGGTGGCAAGTTCAAGTCTCTGCCACTCTTTGCTGATCTATCACCACTCTTATTATGCTTTATTATGTCTTATTATGCCTTAAGACATCACATCAAGCTGCCCACTACAAGAGGAACTACGACTGGGGCATTTAAGCATGACTGAGTAGCACACCAAGTCAGAAAAAAAATTAAGTCAGACACATAGTAAGTGTAAACAAGAGCAAAGATGGCAGGAATGAATCAGAGGCAATGCGCAGAGCCCTCTGGTGGCAACAATTTGCACCACGCCACCACTTGCCAAATTCAAAACAGCTCTGTCGCGCCTCTCCCAATCATCGGATCTCAGGGGTATCAACGAAACTTACAGGGGTATTTCCCCCATATATAATCATCGGTTATGAGAAGCGGCGGTTATCGGGACATTGGTTAACGGGGTTCACCTGTACCGTGAGTGGTATTATAGTACTGTACTGTATTATGTAAAATTAAAATTCTCCCTACCATTCACCAATCAACTGACCACAATGTTTCAGTTCAAAATACAAAAAATATTACCATAGTTTAAGATAAGTAATATCACAAACACTGTACACCTTGCCCTTAAAATTAGCAAGTCTCTGGGTCTCAAAATGGTCGTCAATAGTCAAATCTGCCAAATATTTATTTTATTTTACCTGTAGTATTGTATATATGTGGTATGACGAACTCGAGAGACAACTATTTTGTGATTTAGAATATTATTGAGGTGGATATGTATTTTTGTAAGCCCCGAGGAGGAAAACCTAAATATATTTTGTGGGTTTGAAATGGAATTTGGAGGGACGCTACAGAGTTGTTTACATAACAAAAACGCGTCGGGCGGGCCCAGTATCAGGTGTGTCCCATGTATTTCTTGCTCTGTTAGGGTGTGTTTGATAGATTGAGCATAATAAATGTTATATGGAGAACATGATGATCTCGTGGAGGTAGTCTGTAAGCCAGAATAAGGCTAATACTAGCTTTGCTCTACACACATTCACCCTGGAGTGAGCAGACACCAACAGCCACCCCCCTGTGTTATGCTGGTGGGTTGGGTTTATTATTTATTGTTTAATTCCTACGACTGTGTGGTACCAATATGTGAATATGACAACAGTTGATGCTTGTTTTGTGAGTATAATGTATAATAACTAGTTATGTCTGATCTAGGTCCCAGCCTTTTCCTTCTCGGGTGATTTCTAGAGTAAATAAATGAGAGAAAACTACAAGTGTGTGTCCTATCCCTGAATTGGGAGTCCCCTGCTTTGTGCTTTGCTACATATATATGTGTGTGTGTGTGTGTGTATAAACACACACACCACGTCAGGTCCCTCATAACACCATCTGAGGGAACTACTACATCACGTGAGGTCCCTCCTAACACCATCTGGGAGGGAGTTACTACACTACGTGTTTGCTGTTCAACACGTACAATCCTACATTAATCAGAATGTTCACTTTATGTTCCTTCACCTTTCTCTAATGAAAGCTTTTGTTAAACCACCAATGTATGTAATAAGTCATTTATGTCCAATGTATATTTTCAGCCTTCGGGCTGCAGAACTTTTTCAATAAACCGTTAATTATTATTATTATTATTATACAGTATTTACAATACAGGTAAAGGAAATTACTGTCTTTACAACAAATGGCTTCCTGTCCCAGACGCAAAAATGCCGGCAACTTTAAAACTACCTACAGACTTTCTTGGGTACATCCAGGGTGTTATCCGCGAATAACCGAGAACTGCAAAGTAAAAATCCGAGAAAATTGGGGGGCCCTCAATACTCATGAACAGACCTAGGTTGTAGTTGGCTGGTTCACCATAAAGTGTGATTGCCATCCTATGTACTTGACATCAATTTAATTATTGCATTGCAAGTTCAAACACTGATTAGATTATAAAAAATTATTCTTAGGAAATTAATATAAGCTCAGAGCCTAATTTTCACAGCCTGTGGTGTACTGTAACTGAGGACGTGTGTAAAAGTATTGAGGGTGGTAACATTCCATTATACATCATTATAACCAAAGATGACCATGGTTAAGTTTACCCTGAGGAGTAAATATCACCAGACAACAGTATAGAACTCACCACACTGATGAGAGCATTGAGGAGAGAGAGGGAGCCACTGAACACTAGGGAAGCAGCAGTTGTGAGGGCAGACATGGCTAGGCTCAGGTTGCCCAGCAGGATGGTCCACACTGACTCTAGCACACTCACCACAGTACCCAGGTTGTCCCGTACCACATCACTCACAAATGAGAAACTCACAATACCTGCGAACAACAAATTTATACTTATAGATAATTTACTTACAAATATTCTACATTTACAAATAAATTACACTTACACATAATTTACAATACAGTTGGTCCTCTTATTACGCGGTCCCACAATCCGCGTTTCACCGTTAACGCGGTGCCTTGCCAGAACCTAACTTTTTCACATTCCGCGGTCGTGAACCCCATTACGCGGAGAGCGGCTGGCAAGCCGCGCCATTTTTGGATCCAAACCTCCCGCCATCCGCCATGTTGTGTAAGAGGCGCGAAAATGGTGCGCACAAGGTCGCCCAGTCATCAAAACATTACCGAGTTCTTCACCCGCCACCCACTACAGCCGGCCCAAGTCAGTGATAGTGATAATTATAGTGAGGATATGGACTTATATGAACTTTGGGGGGTTTGACAAAGAGGCCCTGCAAGCCTCTGTGGTGGATAGTGATACAATTGATACAAGTGAGGGCCAATAATCTGCCCTCTGCCTCGGAACCAACCGCCCATCCCCGTGTGCCCAGCCATCTTTTCTACTTATGTAAGTGTTAAAAAACCTAATATCATTGATATTTCTCTTAATTATTAATTGTGTGTGCATGCCATCATAAAGTTAAGATAATATTTTTACTACAACATAGTTGTGTGTCGTCAAAAAATGGAGTTGGGGATCGGCCCGGACTCCATTTCAATTAATCCCATATGTTATGTTATTCACTTTACGCGTTTCTCACTTTCCGCGGTACCCTCCGGGTTACATTAACCGCGTAATATGAGGACCAACTGTATAGTAATTATCTTAAAAACAATTTACCTGAACATAATTTACACTTGCATTTACACCTGAGAAGTTTATAACACATAAAGGTTAGTAAATAATGGTCATAACTTCACCACAACTTTAACTATCAAACCATAAATCTATACTTAATTAAAACTATTTATTATTTTAACAATAGATGGGATGGTGCTATGGTGTGTGTGTGACTTAAGACAGACACACAGATAGACAGAGAGACACGAGGCAGCTATAGTCATCACCTGAAGGCATGGATGGACTGGGACAAAAAAGCAGCCCTGGGCTTTCACCCAGATCGGTTCCCACAGCCTGGGAGCAAAGTGAGCCTAATCTGCTGGGGGGTTTGAGTGAGGAGGGGTGCGCTGTAAGCCCCCCTTCAAATGAATTTTAGAATTTTGATCAATTTCAGAGACATTTTAAGGCCATAGGAGAGGGGTATTTGGACATATCCTAGGTCAGATAAGTGTAACCGCCCAATAAGCGACTGTGCGAGAATGAGACCTTTGCACGTACGACTCAATTGTTCTTTATTCGGTCAAAACCTGCAGATTACAAATTACATATGTTACATATGAGACAATTAATTCAATCGTATGTTCCATCACTATTAACGACTACATATGATATATTTGAGTAGAGTGGGGTGTTAAACCATAAAAAACTTACGTGTTTCGGGTCTAATATAGGACTTATTAACTCCCTGACTTGATAGTTCACTGGACGGATAGAGACTGCCGAGCTAGTCAGCCCGAGCCGAGGGCCAGCTGTTTCACACCTCAGCAAAGCTCAAGCTCAAGCTCAAGCTCTCTCTCTCTCTCTCTCCCCCTTATAGATTATTCTACTGGCGGTAACACTCCCCCTGTTGAGCTTGCTCGAAACCCATTGTCTGCCGGGAGTCTCACTCTCCGACTCCCTCCAATAGGCAGAGCTTTGTCACTGGACGTATTAACACGGAGTCCTTCATCTTTACTTTGGCATGCCGCACCAGGCCGTCATCACCCAGTACCGCCTCCAGTACCCTTCCCAGCATCCATTGGCTCCTTGGGAGAGGATGTACAGATATGACGACGATGTCCCCAGTGCGGAAGTTGCGGTGTGTGTTGGTCACACAATATATACCGTATATACTAGTCTATAACCCCCCTTCGTATATAGGGCGACCCCGATTTTTTGACCAAGAAATCGTTAATTTATGATATTCCTCGTTTATAGGTCGACCCAAGTTTTTGAGGGTAAAGGAACAACAAAACCTTCAGAAAAACACTACGTCCTATAAACTTGTTTACCATTTATTATTACGACACTTTACACTGAAACGCGGGTAGTTTCAACAAAAATATTGTATACTTCCATTCAAGTATTAATTCAAGTCAATTAGGAGGGAATATTATGGTAATACAACAGTTTTTAACTGAAAACCATTCGAAAAGCGATTACGGTAACATCTTTTCAACGAAAGAAAGCGAAAGTCATTGTTTTCGTCACAATTTTATCCCACTTTCCACTGTAATACAGGTAGTTCTGCTATAACGCGATAGTTTTGTTCTTGTAAAACATCGTGTTATAGAAATTCGTGCAATAGAAATAACAGGGCTTATGGAGAAAATAGGGTTAGGTGCATATTACTCCATATCGAAAAAAAATTTCGTAGTTAGCCTAACACAAAGGATAGCACAGTCTAAATAAATGTTACATTCATATCTAATAATGAAATCATACAGTAAATGTTCCACTTTACCTTAAAAAAATATGAATATAACTTGATGGGGGAGAAGGTTGATGTTGAGGCTGAGGAGTCATGAAACATCAAGCTTTTCTTCAAGTGTTATAGCCTCTTTTACGATCACCACCGGAAATGCGATCACCAGAGTGCTTACCAGAGATATTCTTCTTTTCCAGTCACAAAATTGGAGAAACAGTAATCAGAATTCACTGAGGACACTTAAAAACTTCACACGTGTTTCAAACTGAACGTGTGGAGTAAACAGAGCGCGCAGGTCTAAAACGCTATGTATTTTGTTTTTCTCTTATTTAAAATTTTACAATTTACTTATAATATATAGGTATACTGTATACATAAATATTACATAAATTATTTCTGCAATTCTTCACAAACAAAACACATAAATCAATTGAACATGTGATGTTGAACGTGAACTGTAAACACTGCATAACCCCGCGTCAAGCCACAATGTAAAGTACACTTTAAACGCTACTTATTTTGTTTTTCTCTCTTATTTAAAATTTTACAATTTACATATACTGTACAGGTATTTCTTCACAAACAAAACACATTAATCAATTGAACAAGTGATGTCGAACGTGAACTGTAAACTTTGAGCCAAGCCACAACACTGTACAGTACACTTTAACACTTTAAACGCTATGTATTTAGTTTTTCTCTTTTATTTAAATTTTTACAATATATATATATATATATATATATATATATATATATATATATATATATATATATATATATATATATATATATATAAGTAATTGTAATTTACATATTCATATTATGCCAGAGCGCCCACAAAACATGAGAAACGTTTGAGTCCCCCAGTAGAGATGTCCGTTCTCTATCCACTCCAGGATGTCCTAGTCCTCCGTTTTCTTTTTGTGTACTCGCTCAGGGACTCAAGTATTTCTGTATATGACACAGGATGATAAGGGAATTTGAATTTATTTGTTTATTTATTTATATATAATATACTGTAATATATTAAATATACTGCAAGTATTTTCTTTAATTTATATACGTGTTTCGCGAAAAACGGAGGCTACATTTATGGTGATCATTAAGGACCAAACTCCGAATCCATGACGTGACTTCTGTTCATTATTTATATCCTAAATTTACCACTGTAGGTAGTTTCAAGAATTAACGCAGTCATTTACTGAATATTCTTTGCAAAAAAATAAATTTTAAATGAATATTTATAAGAGATAAGTATTATGATCAGTAAATATACAGATATGCATTACTGACCACCTCCGAACACAAGGACGGCTAAAAATAGCCACAGGCGGTCACAGTCAAGGTCACTTTCCCTTTCTTGTCACTGGCAAATGGGGGGGGGGGGGGATGATAATAGCAGCTGTGTTTATTACAGTATGTTAGACTGGTTTATAATACATTTTTATTATTTTAATATACCGGTAATCTTCATTTTAATCCAGCTTCCCAAACGTAAGTTTCAGTATAAAATAATTAGTGGTACTGTAGGACCTTGTGAGTGGTTTACTGTATACATAAATATTACATAAATTATTTCTGCAATTCTTCACAAACAAAACACATAAATCAATTGAATATGTGATGTCGAACGTGAACTGTAAACACTGTGTGTGATGTAAAGAGAGCGCGGGTCTAAAACGCTATGTAATTTGATTTTCTCTTATGTAAAATTTTACAATTTACTTATAATATATAGGTATACTGTATACATAAATATTACATACATTATTTCTGCAATTGTTCACAAACAAAACACATAACTCAATTGAACATGTGATGTCGAACGTGAACTGAAGCCACAACAACCGTTCGAGTGGAATCGCGTTAGAGCAAATGAGTTCGCGTTTTACAAATATCGTTCCTCAATTCATAAATCGCGTTCGAGCAAATTCGCGTTGTCAAAACACGCGTTATAGCAGAACTCACTGTACGTACGTCATTTCAGCAAAAAATATTACATTTCCGTGAATGTATTATATCAACCACAGTGTGAATAGAATATCACTAATATAACAGTATGTTAACCGAAAACTATTAAAAAAACGAGTAACATATCTTGAACATCGGAAGGTTTGGTAAAGTCTTCTGTTTTCGTCATGTAGTTTATCCTAATTTACATTGAAATACATCACGTTTCAGCAAAACTACTATTTATTTCTGAGAATATGGAAATGTAATATTTTTGCTGAAATGACGTACGTATTACAGTGGAAAGTGGGATAAAATCGTGACAAAAACAATGACTTTTGCTTTCTTTCGTTGAAAAGATGTTACCGTAATCGCTTTTCGAATGGTTTTCAGTTAAAAACTGTTGTATTACAATAATATTCTATCCTAATTCACCTGTGATGTAACAGTTTTTTAACTGAAAACGATTCGTAAAACACGTGTACCGTCTAGCTGATACGGCAGAGCCCTGGTCGCGGAGGCTTTGTGTTTGCATCGGCCCTTCTTAAGCAGCTTTTAATTTTAGAGTACGTTGAAATTGTGTTTACCGGTATATTCTTATTTTCTTGCTTCTTATTTTCCAGAAATATGACAAGTTTGTATATAATACAATGTTACAGAACTTTTAATTTACAAGTATTCATTTTTAAAAATACAGAAGAAACTAAACAAATACCAGTACTACGGTTATTTGCGTGACTCTCCCGCCAAAAAAGACCAAACAGCTGGTACTCTCTCCCTCAGCCCTACCAAAAATAACCCAACGACATCTTTCTTGTTTATTCTCTTCCAATTTCTCACTTTAACTGGTATTTTTTACTTCATATTGCCTACATCAGATAAACTACAGTAATTGAGGTTACACACTGTTATTAATTTGATAACCGGGTCCTGGCAGGTGCCGTTAGAACCACCTGACCCTACCAACAGTGTTGCAAGTCAGACAGCAATTTTTTAATCATCCATGTGCACGAGAAAGGATGGATGGATGAAGGCGGCATACAAATATGGCTTAAAAAAGTCTGAACTTTAGACCAGGAGGACTGCGCAAAGAAAAAAGTCTTCTTGTGTGGGATATGTTTCAGTCACATCTTGTTGACAGTGTTACTGCTGGGATTAGGAAGGAAAACACTGATACAGCTGTGATTCCTGGTGGATTAACAAGTCTTGTCCAACAACTGGATGTTTCCATAAACAAACCATTTAAAGATGCGGTAAGAGTGAAGTGGAACAACTGAATGATAGAAGGCGATAAGACATACACAAAGGGAGGCAACATCCAAGCTCCATCACTAGCAACATTATGTGAATGGATTGTAGAGGCCTGGGATGCAATCAGACCAGAAATTGTGGTGAAATCTTCTAAGAAATGTGGGATTTCGAATGCTCTTGATGGAACAGAAGACGACTTGTTGTGGGATTATGAGGCTAATGAGATATTGATGATCCTATGGCTGATGATGGTGTTGATCCATATGACGATGCGTTCAAGGAGAGGACTGGGAGGAGCTGTTTGGTGCTGCAGATGATGACAAGGAAAATGATTTTGATGGATTTTAATGAAAATATTCAGAAATATGGTATCGTAGTATTTATTCAAGTCAATTGGGATGGAATATTATTGTAATACAACAGTTTTTTAACTGAAAACCATTCGAAAAGCGATTACGGTAAAATCTTTTGAACGACGAAAGAAAGTGAAAGTCATTGTTTTCGTCACAATTTTATCCCACTTTCCACTGTAATACGTACGTCATTTCAGCAAAAATATTATATTTCCATATTTATTTCTGAGAATATATTCATTCAGGCACAGTTAAGGTAAAATATACTTGTGATGTAATATTTTTATGAAAATATTTATAAATAAGGTATCGTATTTTTCTTTGTTTCAAATTTAATTAACAAAGATTGATGTTTCAAATTTAATTAACAAAAATTTATGTATCTATAAATACTTATAAAAATGAATACTTTATGTTTTACATACTCCTGTGCATACCATACCATGCATTTGGCTACTTTGGGCTTGCTATGATGACGCAAGAGATCTGCCCTGGCAACTGTACCGACACTCACAGCGGGTGGTGCGTCGTTTCCATTGTTTACTGGTAGTTACTGGTAAATATTTTTCAACCTAACGAAACTATTACCCGTATAGAGGTCGACCCCCAACTTTTTGCCAAAAAATTTGGTCTTAAGAACTCGTGCTATACACGGGTATATACGGTATTTATATACAGGTGCTCCCCGACTTACGATGGGGTTAGGGACCCAAATCCAGGTCACAAGTCCGACTGGTCGTAAGTCCGACATGGATAAAAAAAAATAAATAAATAAAAAAATAAAAAAAATAAAAAAAATAAAAATTTTCAAATAAAAAAAAAATAAAAAATCTACAATGAAATACAGTACAGTGAAAGTAATAAATAATGAGGAAAGGATACAGTGTGACTAAGCACTTACCTTTAATATAGTCAGCTGAATGCACACGGGGGCCCCATAATTTTCTATTTACAGGATACATGGAGACTATATTAATTGGAAGAAGCAGAGGAGGAGACAGGGCTGAGTGGGTCATCAATGTCGCTTTCTTCAGACAGGTTTATGTACTGTGAAAACTAGCTGGTTGAAGTTATTGGATCATCTTGAGGGAGTGAAGAGGCAGCACTGGTGGGGCAAGAGGAGACAGCACTGGGGGACTTCTTAAAATAGATGTCCAATTTAGACTGCACAGTTTTTTTCTTTTCATTATAAATTTCTCTGTAGCAAGGAAGTGCATCTTGGATCATTCTGTCAACTTTGGCATAACGCTCATAATTCTGATCCATGCCATCAAGCACTTGCATTCCTTTATTAATTGTAGCAAATGCCTCTGCCATTTGTTTCACTGAAAACCTTTTGGGGGGTGCAGGTCCTTCTTCTACATTTTGTCTTTCTTCTTCCTCTGCAATTTTCTGTGCATCTAGTTCAATAAGATCCTCGTTACTGAGCTTTTCTGTTACACTTTCAACCAACTGTCCAACATCTTCATTATCAATTTCTAACTCCAGCTGTTTACCTAACTCCACTATCTTGTTACTAATATCCGAAATAACTTCATTTTCATTAAATACTTTGAAACTGTTCACATATCTTTTCAGGATTTTCTTCCATATTCCATTCATGCAATGTTTTGTAATCTGATCCCATGCTGCACTAATGTTCTTTATACATAACAAAACGTTGTACTCGTTCCAAAACTCTCTGAGCGTTTTCTCACCTTCAGTAGCAGGAACAGCCTGAGCGAAGGTCGTGCGTAAATAATACGCTTTAAAGGCAGCAATAGCACCCTGATCCATGGGTTGGATGATAGAGGTAGTGTGAAGTGGAATGTACACTACCTTAACATCAAGGTGCATGTCGTCCAGGTGTGGTGGGTGTCCCGGAGCATTATCCAAAATCAACAAAATCTTGAATGGAATCCGTTGTTGCAGACAATACTCCTTGGCTCGTGGAATGAAACAAGTCATGAACCAATCCTCAAACAGTGCTAAGGTCATCCAGGCTTTCTTATTACTGCGATAAAACACTGGCAGTGTGTGCTTGCTGACGTGTTTAAAAGCCCTGGGGTTCTCTGAATGATATATCATGAAGGGCTTTAGCTTGAAACCAGCAACATTCCCCCCAACAGAAGTGTAATTCTGTCCTTGAATGCCTTGAATCCTGGCATTGTTTTCGCCTCTTTGTGGATGTATGTCCGCACAGGCATGCGCTTCCACAATAATCCAGTCTCATCCACATTGAATACTTGCTCAGGCAAATAATTCCCTTCCACAATCACATCATCTAACTCCTCCTGAAAAGCTTCGGCAGCACCAACATCAGCACCAGCTGCCTCTCCACTCACCTTAACATTGTGTAGACTGTAGCGTTTTTAAATCTATCAAACCACCGATGACTTCCAATAAAGGTTTGCTCACATTCATCTCCTGCCTGCTCCTTCAGGCTTTGGAACAGGCTTCTTGCTTTAGCCTGTATGGTTAGAAGGCTTAAGGGTACACGCTTCTGTATCTGGTCTTGTATCCATATCACCAATAATTTTTCCATATCATGAATAGGACCTTGTCTTTTCTTTGAAATTCTAGTTCCCTTTATTGTATTGGTATTGTTCCTTTCACTACATCACAAATACGTTCCTTGTCCTTCAGAATAGTGGATATGGTCGAGTGTGAGAAACCTAGGTCGCGTGAGATTGTTGCTACAGTCTTTCCATTCTCATGCTGTGTTATTATCTTCATTTTCATCTCAAAAGTAATTGCCTGTCTCCTTTTCCTTGGAGCACCACCAGCACTCTCACTTTTACGCTTTCCAGTCATTATAAAGTCAATTAAAAACGATAATAACGAAAGTTCACAGTGCGATCAGTATAGGATACGATAGCCAAACACCAACTAAGCGCTCCACTGAGTGAATACACCCACGCGGCGACCGAAGCCAGCCCGCCACGCTCTCGCCCGGGACAGAAACGTTTCAGTATAGAAAATGCGAAGGTCATTTGAAAATATTTTTGGTCACGACTGCGGCGGTTGTAAGTCCCGGCGGTCGTAAGGTCAGAGCAGGTCGTAAGTACCGATGGACATAAGTCCAAGCAGTCGTAAATAGGGGAGCACCTGTATATATTAGTTCTTGATTTGATAAGTGGCAGGGCTGAAGTAAACACTTTGTTGGTTTTGTTTTATTGTAGAAAAATATAGTTTCACAGGTACTGAGTTCAGTTGAGAGTATATTGTTCCTTCTCTGCTAAGGGAAATGTCTTAGTACACTTTTTTGGGAGAGCACTTAAGTGAGGTATTCACTGGGTAACAGGTGATATGATAGTCTGTCTCTCTCTCTCTCTCTCTCTCTCTCACCAGGGAGAGGGAGTTGTCAGGCGTTCCTCACAGGATGTTGTTGTTGAAATGTGTTGACCCAGCTTGACCTCACCCACTCCCCAGAGGAAATGTCAAACTCACCAATTGATTCATACTCATGGATGAATGACTTGGTGAATACATGGGTAATATACATTTGGGTAAATATTTATATAATACAAATTGTGCTGTTACAGGTGCGCCCGGAAGTGCTTCTGTCGCTGCCGGAGTGTCGGGAGATATTCCTTAACCCACCTCTTCCCGAATTGGTCTGCAATGAATTGGGAATGCTTCCATTTTTATCGGTATGCTTCTGCTATGGACCGATCGCCTTCAGTGGACAGGGTTCCCGCATGCATTCGCAGTAGGTGAAGCGGAGTGAGTGCTACTAGGGTGATGGGCCTCCCGTTGACGATTTCTTCCACGGCACAGAACAGGATGTTGAGTCGCTCGTCGTCTAGTACCTGTGTGCCCATCACCCCCTGGAGAACCTTCTTCACATCTGACGCTTGGGAGGTCCCCTGTGGGATGTAAACCTCTTCATGGCGTTGATGAATGAGTCTGTGTTCAGTGAGGTGAGGACTTCCAGGTGAATAGCACGGGTGGCCAGACATGTAAACAAACATCCCCATCTTTTCGCCAGGGCCCGGCCTTGTTTAACCATAAAGGGACCAAAAAACAGTCGACTCCGGTGCAAGTGAATGGCCAATCTTCTGGATGTACCCGGTCCTCTGGCAGGTCAGCTTGGCGTTGGTGGGTAGGCTTCCAATTGCTTCTTCGACAAATTACACACGTACGTAGTACTCGGTCGATCAACTTACAGCCCCTGGGTATCCAAAATGTCTTGAGCAGCGCAGCTAGAGTGGTCAGCCCTGGTCGAATGTACCTCCTGTACGATAAGTTCTGTGGTTTTTTGTCCCTGGGTAACAGTATGGGGTTCTTTGCTCTGGATGGAGAGCAGCACGCTTTAGTCGACCGCCTACTCTGATCAGGCAGTCTGCATCCAGGTAAGGTTCCAGTCTGCTTACGTCACCAGTCCTGAAAGAGTGTCTTCGTTCCAGCGCATCCATCTCGTGGGGAAATCCCTTCCTTTGTATCAATCTTGAGACGACTTACTTCACATCTTCAAATTTGCTGACATTGAGTCGATGTTTTCGGTGATGTCTGATTCTCCAGCCGCCATTCTATAAACCTTCTAATCTACACTACGCTATTCAGAAGTCGATGCCATGAGGAGTACCTGGCCCATAGCTTATTGAGGATACCTTCCCCCTGGTCGGCGTTCGTCGTCAGCACCGTGGTTTCCTTCTTCACCTCTGGGTCTACGTCTGTGAGGTCTGGAACCCTCATTGTACTCTTTTGCCAACCGTCTTCTTCCAACAAGAGGAAAGCAGGTCCCCGAATCCACCTGACCTCATCATTGAGCTCTGTTCCATGCAGTCCACAACTAGCGTCGTCGGCTGGGTTCAGTGCCGAATTCACGTGGAGCCTTTGTTCTGCATTGAAGTCCTCTTGTATTGTTTCCACTCGGTTGGCCACGAAGGAATGGAAGCGTCTTTTGGTATTTTGTATGTACTGAAGGACTGCCGTACTGTCTGTCCAGAACACTGATCTGTCTATTTGTGATTCAAGTTCTCATCGTAGTTGTTTGCCAGTCTTGGCAGCCAGTACTGTCGCGCAGAGCTCAAGTCGAGGTATGGTCTGCTGTTTCAGAGGGGCTAGCTTGGCCTTGCCACACATGAAGGAGATTCGTTCATCCCACCCAATACCTCGTCTACACTCATCTTGGAATATATAATTTTGGCTCTTGTGACGCTTGGAGCGATGAATCCCAGTGGGTCATGTATGGAGCTTACCATATTCAGAAGGCTTCGTTTCGTCTCTGGTTTCTTAGGGATCTGGACCCGGACCTTTAGTTCGTCCTTTTCCAGGTCCCAAGAGATTCCCAGAACTCGTTCAGTGGGGAGCCTGTCGTCTTTCAAACAACTTCCTTTAATCCCACGGCTTTCTCTGTCTGTGGAATTGCCTTGAGGACTTCCTTGTGATTACAGACCCATTTCGTAAGTCTGAATCCGCCCTTCTTCCTCAGCTGTCACGGTCAATGGGTATTTATCGTTGCCTTCCCCGGCGAATCTACTGAGAGAAGCAGATCGTTGATGTAGAAGTTACGATTCGCTTTCTTGATGTCGTCATGGAGATTTTCCCTGTAATCTTGGAATGTTCGTTGTAGCGCATACCCGGCGCATGAAGGGCTTCAAAGACCTCCAAAGAGATGTACTGTCATTTGGTAAGTGTGGGGCCCCTGGCAGCTGGTCGTCCGTCCACCATAAGAATCGTATGGCGTCTCGATGTTCGGGTACTACTCGCAAATAGAGGAACATTGCTCGATATCAGCCATGAGTGCCACCTTTCCTTGTCTGAATCTGATGAGGACTCCCATCAAATTGTTGTTAAGATCTGGCCCTTGCATCACCTGGCTGTTCAATGACATCGACTCATTTTCGGCTGCACAATCAAAACTATTCTCACCTTTTCTGGCTTGTTGGGATTCAACACAGGGTGGTGTGAGAGATACCAGGTCTTCCCGGGTGTAACACTGAGTTCTTGACATGGGACTCGCTCAGCATGTCCCTCGTCGACTAGATGTCTCATGTCTTCTTGATTCCTCTGAGAGAACCCTGGGTTCTTTAGGAGGCATTTCTCAGTCCCGCCAATCGCTGTTCGGCAAGCTTCTTAATGTCTGGGAGTTCCGGTTATTCATGGTGAAACAACACTGACCTTGGGGATAGTGATGGATCGGCTCTTTCTTTCTCCTACGCTAACCATATATATATATATATATATATATATATATATATATATATATATATATATATATATATATATATATATATATATATATATATATATATATATATGCAAGTAAATCACTGTAGGTGCGCGTGATCTAGGTATATGCTGATAACCACCAGGAAAGAAGAAAACACGAAGTTCCCAAGCGCTTTCGTGTAATTCACCCCTGAAGATGTGAATTACACGAAAGCGCTTGGGAACTTCGTGTTTTCTTCTTTCCTGGTGGTTATCAGCATATATATATATATATATATATATATATATATATATATATATATATATATATATATATATATATATATATATATATATATATATATATATATATATATATATATATATATATATACGCCCAAGTAGACAAGAATGAATATATAAAATAAGTAGATAAATAGATGTCCCTATACTGTAGGTTGTTTCATTGTAATTCTTCATGCACCAAGATTAACATTGACATTAATCTGGTGGGTGTGTCTCATAGGTAAGAAAAATGCTGTAACTGTAGGAAAATCAACATATTCACAGACTGCTTCACCCACCTTCTGTTAAATGCCAAGAAACATTAACATATTACTTAAAAGTTTGTGTGGAGGATTGGTTTTATAAATGGGAAAAAGACTGATTATAAACTGAAAATATCGTAAGGTGGACGTGATGATAAACTGTTTCACTATCCGTGCTAATACATTATTGTATTAACATTACTTTTGGGTTAGGAAGGATATAAATTTTGGTGGGTTGGCCCACAGAAAAATACCTACCGGTATATGTCGGTGTACAAGGCCACGGGGTGTATAAGACGTCCCCGAAAATTTCCATTTAAAAAGTAGGTTTTGAGCTATACTCGCTGTATAAGACTACCCCAAATGTGACACTTAACATGGGAGCTTACTGACCCAGTAGTTCTTTACCAACCATCCCACTGGCCAGTGGAGTGATGCTGTTAAACACACTGCTAAGCAACACATCCATGGTTATTTAAAATAAGGCCAATTAACTTCAAGTAATGGCAAAATATTGTCAACTACCTACCATAATCTGCATCAAACGTTACCAGCTGGTGTAGCGTAAACACTAGTGACATCACTTAAGCGTCGGTTTTTTTACTGGAACTAATGTCGGTATCAAGTAAAATTTTACCATTTACTTGAAATGGATTTATCGATTTATTTGTTAATTTATTTATGTTTATTTATTTATTTATAATATACTGTAATATATTAGAAATGTAGGAATAAAATACACAGCAGGTATTTTCTTTAATTTATAAAGTTGCTTCGCAAGACAATCGGTAGGACTGGCTGTTTGTTTACTTCGGAAGCAGTTGCAAATGGCGGGCGGTGCGTGATGATACCTGCGTTTATTATGTTGTTATTTTATGATATTTACAGTATGTTAGACAGGTTAATAATACATTTTCATTATTTTAAAATACCGGTAATCTTATTTTTAATCCAGCTTCCCAAACGTAAGTTTCAGTAGAAAATAATTAGTGGTAGGACCGTGGGATTAAGGCGAGTGTTTTAAGATGTTCTCCATCACCACTGGTGACACACTAAACCACAGGATGTAGAGGTTCGGATTTTATACCCAGCGCTTAAGACGACCCCTAATTTTGGGCTGATTTTTTTAAGGTTCAAATTCCGTCTTATACGCCGACATATACGGTATATCATAATGCAGCCCATGACTGAGGAAAGGTTGCCCATGTCTGCTGTACTTATAGTATAACCTTAAGACAAAAGTAGAATGTCTATTTAAAGCGATTGAATTTAAGATTATTGATTTAAAGCGACATCCACAATTAAGGACAATGTTTTAATTTAAAGCGAATCTTTCCTATTTTGCACAAGCCAATCTGGCGCATCATATTTAAAATTTTGCTCCTAATGTTTCTCTGGGCACGCTACACTGTCCTAAGGGCAAAGCTGTACTGTACATGTACTCAAAATAATGTACTAAATGATTACTAAAATTGTTGTCCAGTGCAAATTATAGCATGTTTATATTCAAATTAATCACTATCTTATAAGCATTCCAGCAAAGTTAATTATATTCTCCCCGGTCACTTCTGTGACTTTTATAAGCAACGAAAAACATAAACTCAAGCTAAAGGACATAAATAAACAAATAAATACTTCACTAGACCTTAGGTGCCAACTGTCAAACATGTCACTGTCACCCCTCCCTCCTTCCCTCCCCCCATCTTCCCAGCCAGGGTTTGGTGTTTTAGGCTTAAAGTTTTTATCTTATATAATGTCATAGACTAAAGTTAGGAGAACACAATTTGTATTGCTGGAATCCTTGCAAGACAGCGAATAATTTGAAAATAAATGTACCAATATATATTTTGCACAAAAAATTTTGTTTTGCTCTTTGTAATAAAATTCTTAAATTAAAACAAAAATTTGCATGTCTAATGCAAGCTATAGCATGTTTATATTCAAATTAATCACTATCTTATAAGAATTCCAGCAATGTTAATTATATTCTCCCATGTCAGTTCAGTGACATTTTATAAGAGAAAAACTTAAAGTCACTCTTAAGGACAGATAAATAAATAAGCACTAGACCTTGGCATCAACTGTCAAACATATCACCTCACCCCCCCACCATCTTCCCAGCCAGTAAACAGACCATTTTGAATCCTTTAATTTTAGCTGTTGATTTATGACTTGTTTGTTTTAACATAATACTACAAAAAACAATGTTTTGTTTATTCTAGGAGATGGGCTGAGGGTCATCTGGGTAGACTCTCAGTCTTTTTAGTATTTTGTGTTTCTCTCAAGTACCAAACTAAATTATTCCATTGAAACAACACTTAGATTTAGTGAGAATTCGGTTTAAAGCGACCTTTCTTAGAAGACATCTTGCGTCATATCCACGTTCTACTGCACTGTCCTATACTTTTGCTATACAGTACTGCATATGATGGAATTACAGTACAAGCTCAAAGCCACTGACAGTCACTACATAATGTTTGTCATGCTATATATAGTCTGTCAATTAAGTTCATGAACTCATGCTATAGGTGCCAGTACGTACCTTACTGAGGATCAGCACTGTGGTCCCCTTCAAATTATTCCCCTTGCAATACTATACACGAACGCCAGCGTTTCTTCCACCCATGGAAACATTGTTGGAACTCACTTTCTGGAAGAGCATTTGTAGCTGCTGTCGTGCTACTCTGAATGTCATCCACGTCTTGAAAATGCGTACCCATGATGTGTTTCTTCAGAGAAGGAAATAGAAAAAAGTCACACGGGGGCAAGTCAGGTGAACAATGGGGTGTGTTTCAGTAAGGTAATTTGTTTCTCGGCCAAAAACTCCCGCACAATCAATGCCATGTGTGCTGGGGCATTGCCATGATGCAAGATCCAATTGTTTCTAGTGAAAAGTTTTGGATATTTTCATTGAGATAGTAAAACTGGTTCACACTCTGACCTGGGGGAACAAATTCTTTGTGAACTACACCCTTACAATTGTAAAAAGTGAAGAGCATTGTCTTCACTTTCGACTTTAACATGCAACACTTTTTGGGGCGTGGTGAGTTTGCAGTTTTCAACTGAGCGCTCTCGTGTTTCATTTCAGGGTTGTATTGATAGACTCATGATTCATCACCAGTAATGACTCGGTGAAGCAGGTCATCTCCAGCTTCTTCTATTTCCAAAAGGTCTGAGCAAATTTCAACTCTTTACTTTTGTTCTTCACGGAAAATTTTCGGTATAATTTTCGCACACACTTTCCTCACCTTCAAACCTTCAGTCAAAGCCTTTCTAACTGTTTGCCTGTTAATGTGAGCCTCATCTACAATGCTTCTCACCGTCAATCACCTTTTAGTTCACACAACTTTCCTAATTTTTTTCACCGTTTTCCTCAGTCCTGCTCGTTGTTGGTCGTCCTTCTCTGTCATCATCGGTCACGTCTTCTCTTCCCTCAGAAAATCGCTTTATCTACCTGTAAACTGATGTTTTCTTTAGTGCATTATCTCTATACACTTTGGTTAACATGTCCCGAATTTCAGGCCCAGTTTTCCCCAGTTTCACGAGAAACTTGAAGTTTGGTCTTTGTTCTAAACCAATTGTCATAATCGCGACAAAACCAGAAAACACTCAAATACATTAGCTGCCACTGCACACGTCCAACTTGCTTGAGATCAACGACACAACTGGGGTAGTATGGGAAGGGATCAAGGTCACACACACACCACTCACTCATTAGAGTGCTGCTGCCTGTTGAACCATGCGGCAAGTTCACGAACTTAATTGTAAGACCTCTTACATAATGATATGAATAACTTATTGAGCCACTGACAGTAGCTACATATTGTTTGTCGTGCTATACATAATGGTGTGAATAACTTATTGAGCCACTGACAGTAGCTACATATTGTTTGTCATGCTATACATAATGGTGTGAATAACTTATTAAGCCACTGACAGTAGCTACATATTGTTTATCATGCTATACATAATGGTGTGAATAACTTATTGAGCCACTGACAGTAGCTACATATTGTTTGTCATGCTATACATAATGGTGTGAATAACTTATTAAGCCACTGACAGTAGCTACATATTGTTTATCATGCTATACATAATGGTGTGAATAACTTATTAAGCCACTGACAGTAGCTACATATTGTTTGTCATGCTATACATAATGGTGTGAATAACTTATTGAGCCACTGACAGTAGCTACATATTGTTTATCATGCTATAGATAATGGTGTGAATAACTTATTGAGCCACTGACAGTAGCTACATATTGTTTGTCATGCTATACATAATGGTGTGAATAACTTATTGAGCCACTGACAGTAGCTACATATTGTTTATCATGCTATACATAATGGTGTGAATAACTTATTGAGCCAATGACAGTAGCTACATATTGTTTGTCATGCTATACATAATGGTGTGAATAACTTATTAAGCCACTGACAGTAGCTACATATTGTTTGTCATGCTATACATAATGGTGTGAAAAACTAACCTGTGGCAGCAACTAGTTCCTCTCCCTCAACTAAGGAAGGAAGTGGGGATAAGAGAAACAGATGTACACAACTCTCTGTAACACACATCTGCTCATAGCATATTAATACATGAGCCATAAGGGAAGGTTGTAGTCATTACTGTTTATAAAGACACAAACCCTGGAGATAACATGACCCATGGCTGCCCTGGAGACAACATGACCCATGGCTGCCCTGGAGACAACATGAACCCATGGCTGCCCAGGAGACAACATGACCCATGGCTGCCCTGGAGACAACATACATGAACCATGGCTGCCCAGGAGACAACATGACCCATGGCTGCCCTGGAGACAACATACATGAACCATGGCTGCCCTGGAGACAACATGACCCATGGCTGCCCTGGAGACATGACCCATGGCTGCCCTCGAGACAACATGACCCATGGCTGCCCTCGAGACAACATACATGAACCATGGCTGCCCAGGAGACAACATGACCCATGGCTGCCCTGGAGACAACATACATGAACCATGGCTGCCCTGGAGACAACATGACCCATGGCTGCCCTGGAGACAACATGAACCCATGGCTGCCCAGGAGACAACATGACCCATGGCTGCCCTGGAGACAACATACATGAACCATGGCTGCCCAGGAGACAACATGACCCATGGCTGCCCTGGAGACAACATACATGAACCATGGCTGCCCTGGAGACAACATGACCCATGGCTGCCCTGGAGACATGACCCATGGCTGCCCTCGAGACAACATGACCCATGGCTGCCCTCGAGACAACATGACCCGTGGCTGCCCTGGAGACATGACCCGTGGCTGCCCTGGAGACAACATGACCCGTGGCTGCCCTGGAGACAACATGACCCGTGGCTGCCCTGGAGACAACATGACCCATGGCTGCCCTGGAGACATGACCCATGGCTGCCCTGGAGACAACATGACCCATGGCTGCCCTGGAGACATAAACCATGGTAGAGGAGTTACTGTGTACCGTAAGTGACCAGGTGGGGTCTGGGTAATTGCTACTCGTGTCAGCATGAGTTCTGTTTTATTTTTTTATTTATATTAATAGTCTCATGTGATTAGCTTCTTATGGTGTATGATACTTCATACATATTATAATATCTTCATATCTCCAATAAAAAAAACTATAATATAGCTCACCAAGTTATCATACAAAACAAACATAAGGGAATTCTTCACACACAGGCTGTGGAGTCACAAACAGTACTGGGCTCCAAAATAGTCACTGAAAAAATTGTCAAGAACAATTGAGGGATCCTACATAGTCCACTGGTCTCTTTTCCTCAGCATGGACACCTCTAGTGGGTGGCCATTAGGTATATTTTGTAAATTGACCTTATAATATGGCTGGTGGTGCCTCAATTCCCCCTCCCTCCTCCCCTCTCCTCCCTGTGACACTGTAAGCTGATGGAAAATTTCAATAAGGTAAAAACTATTTATTATCATGAAAAATAAAATAAAACAAGGACTAGTCTTAAGTTACCCTTTCTTGCCCAGCCTTAAGTTACCCTTTCTTGCCCCAAGTTTAATGATACTTTACATCAAGTAGCAGCAACAATAACTCTCTGTTGCTGCTACTTTGCTTCTCAAGCTACAAGGGGTCCAAGATGTTGTATAGGACATAATTATACAGTACAGTACGAGCCACACCTGATGCCCTTTATGTATAGGACATAATTATACAGTACAGTACGAGCCACACCTGATGCCCTTTATGTATAGGACATAATTATACAGTACAGTACTAGCCACACCTGATGCCCTTTATGTATAGGACATAATTATACAGTACAGTATGAGCCACACCTGATGCCCTTTGTGTATAGGACATAATCATACAGTACAGTATGAGCCACACCTGATGCCCTTTGTGTATAGGACATAATCATACAGTACAGTATGAGCCACACCTGATGCCCTTTATGTATAGGACATAATTATACAGTACAGTACGAGCCACACCTGATGCCCTTTATGTATAGGACATAATCATACAGTACAGTATGAGCCACACCTGATGCCCTTTGTGTATAGGACATAATCATACAGTACAGTACGAGCCACACCTGATGCCCTTTATGTATAGGACATAATCATACAGTACAGTATGAGCCACACCTGATGCCCTTTGTGTATAGGACATAATCATACAGTACAGTACGAGCCACACCTGATGCCCTTTGTGTATTTAATCAACAAAACTGTTAAACAAATGGTGTCAACAATACTGTACTATGTAAAGAGGCCTGAGGGCTGTCATCACAGTAACTGCTGCCTTTATATCTTATCGTATTATGCAATGGGTTAATAGAAAACTGGCATATCAAGTAATAATGAAGGAAGGCAACAAAACTTTCTTGAAGTGTTCATTACTCCTGCCTTTAACACAATGTTGTGACATCACAGCCTGGCATGACAGTAGGATCCTATACTGTAATATGTTCCATTGTTGTGTGGAACCTTCCTCTCTTGAAGTACAGTACTAAAACAGGAAACAAAAAGGAATGTTGCCTGACCTGGAGTCTTGCGTAGCCCCTCCACGAGTGAGTCAAAAGTCATGGCAACAGCTTCTGAAGTGACAACTGGGCCTCTCATTGGAGGCTGGGGGTGAGCTGCCACCCATGCCTGGTATACTCGGTCCCACAGCTCAACAACCTGTCAAACAATAACATGTTAATACATCATGACTTAGAATACAGGAGACAGAGAGAGAGAGAGAGAGAGAGAGAGAGAGAGAGAGAGAGAGAGAGAGAGAGAGAGAGAGAGAGAGAGAGAGAGAGAGAGAGAGAGAGAGAGAGAGAGAGGATGACCCACAAGAAGGGATGACCCACCTGTAAGAATGACCCACCTGTAAGGATGCCCTGTCTGTAAAGATGACCCACCTGTAAGGATGACCCACCTGTAAGAATGACCCACCTGTAAGGATGCCCTGTCTGTAAAGATGACCCACCTGTAAGGATGACCTGCCTGTAAGGATGCCCTGCCTGTAAGGATGCCCTGCCTGTAAGGATGCCCTGCCTGTAAGGATGACCATGCCTGTAAGGATGCCCTGCCTGTAAGGATGCCCTGCCTGTAAGGATGCCCTGCCTGTAAAGATGCCCTGTTTGGAAGGATGCCCTGCTTGCCCTGTACAGTACTGTACTGTACTGCACTGTACTACACTGTCATATACTGCATTGTGCTGCACTGTATGTACTGTACTGTACTATATTTTACTGTACTGTACTGTATGGTATGGTATGGTACTGTACTGTATTGTTCAGTACCGTACTGCACTGTACTGTACTGTGTTAGACCATGCCACTAGTGTATGGGTCTAGGGCAGTATTTAGTAGGCAGCTACCAAACAGGGAGGTACTACCACTGCCTGGGAAGATATTGGAAGCATAATGTGTTGTCTAATGGTAGACCCTGCTGCCACATGGCATCACGAAAATTGTGACCAAGTCCCAGGTTGCTGATGTAACTTTCTGCCTCATTTACACACAATTGCAGGGTCTCAATTGTTTATCTTACTATTGACAACACAACATACATACTGTATATTGTACTGTACTGTACTACAGTATACTGTACTTTACCTGTTTCTCCAGATTATTGGCTTTGTCGTCATCTGTCTCTCCCAGCATTCCTCGCACCTGCAAGAGGTTATACCAGCATTAGGTGAGATGAAGTGACTTGAGTTGATGGGAATAATACATAATGGATCACCACAATATATAAAATTGACACCTAACCTAACCCAACCTAACCTCAACTAATCCAACCCAGCCTAGCCTAACCCAACCTAACCTCAACTAATCCAACCCAGCCTAGCCTAGCCTAGCCTAACCTAACCTAACCCAACCTAACCTCAACTAATCCAACCCAGCTTAGCCTAACCTCAACTAATCCAACCCAGCCTAGCCTAACCTAACCAAACCCAACCTAACCTCAACTAATCCAACCTAGCCTAGCCTAGCCTAGCCTAACCTAACCTAACCTCAACTAATCCAACCCAGCCTAGCCTAGCCTAACCTAACCCAACCTAACCTCAACTAATCCAACCCAGCCTAGCCTAACCTAACCTAACCTCAACTAATCCAACCCAGCCTAGCCTAGCCTAACCCAACCTAACCTCAACTAATCCAACCCAGCCTAGCCTAGCCTAGCCTAACTCAACCTAACCTCAACTAATCCAACCCAGCCTAGCCTAGCCTAGCCTAACCCAACCTAACCTCAACTAATCCAACCCAGCCTTGCCTAACCTAACCTAACCTCAACTAATCCAACCCAGCCTAGCCTAACCTAACCTTAAAAAACGACCTAACCTAACCTGACCCAACCTCGCGTAGCCTAACCTAACCCAGCCTAGCCTAAAAAAAATGCCGACCAAACCTAACCTAGCCTAGCCTAACCTAACATAAAACCTAACCCAGCCTAGCCTAGGCTAGCTTAGCTTAGCCTAGCCTAGCCTAGCTTAGCCTAACCCAAACTAAACTAAAAAAGCTAAACTAAGCTAACCTAACCTAACCCAATCTAGCCAAGCCTAACCAAAAAAAACAGCCTAGCCTAGGCAAGCATAACTGAGCCTAACCTTATCTTACCCAACCCAACCCAACCCAACTCAGCCCAGCCTAGCCCTGCCTAACCTAACCTAACCTAGCCTAGCCTAGCCTTACCTAAAAAAGCCAACCTAATCTAACACAACCTACTGTAGCCTAAAAAAAAGCCAACCTAACCTTGAAAAAATAGCTGACCTGACCTGACCTAACCTAACCTAACCAAGCCTAGCCTAGCCTAAGAAAGACCGGCTGAGCCTAGCCTAAAAAGCCAACCCAACCTAGCCTAGCCTTGCCTAACCTAACCTAACCTAGACTAGCCTAAAAAAGCCAACCCAGCCTTGCCTTGCCTAGCCTTTTCCAAGTCTTGGGAAAGTAGCAGCTCAGCCCATATGGCAGGAAATGAGTAGGGCAGCAAAATATAACAACCTATGCATTATGGGTGATTTCAACTTCAGAAATATTGACTGGGACAATATTGTAGGTGACTATGAATCTGACTACTTCCTAGATGCAGTACAGGGCAATATTTTTAAACAAGTAATTACAGAACCTACTAGAGGTAACAATATATTAGACCTAGTATTAAAAAATAAAGAAAATATTATCAGAAATATCACAATAGGGAAAAAACTAGGGAACAGTGATCACAGAGAAATCAGGTTCACCCAAAATTGGAAACGAAAAACAAAGACAATATGGTCAGAGTCCTAAACTTTCAATTGGCGGATTATCAGGGGTTAAGAAGGCACCTCGGTGAGGTCACCTGGGAACAGTCAGGCCAGTCCCAGGTAGGAACGGGTGAGGTCACAGGTGACACAACAATTGATCATGACTATTCACTCGTATACTGTACACTATTCCCTCCTTATCGACGGATTTTTTATCGACGGTTTCGATTATCGACGGATTATTTAGATGGATTTTCATTTTGGCTTTATTTGAACTCCGCGGGCCTTGTTTGTACTTTCGCCGCTAGGCGGCACTAGTGGCGTGACTAGCGTCTACCCGCAGCCCGCCTTCCCTAAACATAAACATCAGCCAAGCCGCGGGGGCAACAGTCTTTGATTTTCAACTTTTGCTGGTGGTTCATCACATCAACTTATATCACCATGCCTCCCAAACGACCTGCTGCTCCCTCTGGATCTACACCTAAGAGGGCAAGACGCTTTAGCTTCAAGTGCACCAGTGACATCAAAAGTGACAAGCCATGTGCGTGATGATGCCCTCATTAAAATGGAAAAAGCACTGAACATTTGGATAGAGGACCTAAACCGCCGCCGCATACCACTTGACTCGAAATTTATTAGGCAGAAAACTGTATTGTTTACTGTAAGGACCGATGTTCACTTCACTAAATGAAATCGTAAGTTTGCTAGTATTTTTGTCCACTTATTATATTATTATTTATACACTATTATTTAAGGTTATGTGTAAAGGAAACGCATTAATGCTTAAAGGTACATTTACTCAACATATACTAATAATAATTAGAAAAATTACGTAACCATCACGGTATCGACGGTTTCTTTATCGACGGCCATCTTTTGCAGAACGTAACCCCCGTCGATAAAGAGGGAGCACTGTACTACGTAGAGCACAAGAACAAAATATACCATACAGAAAAATTAGGTCAAATAAGGATGAGCCAAGGTGGATGACCAGAAAACTTAAACATGACATAGGAATAAAGAAAGGGAGGGGAGGAGCAGCTCAGAAACAGGTATAACGAACCATCTAGGAATGTTGAGAAAAATGTAGAGAAGGCAAAGAGGGACTATGAAATCAGGATAGCAAGAGAATCCAAGGCGAATCCCAAGGGATTTTTCCAGGTATATAGGACAAAGGTCAAGGACAAAGTTGGGCCTTTAAAGTCAGGGAGAGGGGAAGTGATCGATGACAGTGAGGAAATAAGCAAAGCATTAAACAGCTACATTTTATCAGTTTTCACAGAATAAATTCACGAGAAAATTCCAGAGGTGGAACTGATATTTAGGGGAAATGAAGAAGATAAATTACAGAATGTCACTATCAGAAAAGAGGATGTTCTTAAGAAGGTAAATAAATTAAATAAGACAAAATCCCCAGGGCCGGATGAAATTTTCCCTCGAGTTTTGAAGGAGTGTAAGGAACAGATTAGTGGACCCCTCGTAAATTTATTTACAAAATCATTAGACACAAGAGTTGTGCCAGACTTGTGGAAACAGGCAAATGTAGTACCCATATTCAAAAAGAGAGACAGAGCATCAGCGCCAAATTACCGGCCGATTAGTTTGACGTCAGTAGTGGCGAAATTTCTTGAATCAATTATAGCAAATAGCATCCGATCGCATTTACAGAAAAGCAAATTAATCTACGACTCTCAACATGGGTTTACAAGGGAAAATCTTGTCTAACAAATCTGCTGACATTTTTTAAGAAAGTCTTCGAAGTAGTAGATAATGATGAAAATTACGATGTTATTTACTGTACTTAGATTTTAGCAAAGTGTATGACAGAGTACCGCATCAGAGGCTTCTGAGAAAAGTTAAGGCTCATGGTATTGAGGGGAAAGTTTTAAATTGGATAAAATCATGGCTCACTGATAGAACACAGAGGGTTAGGTAGATGGTGTTAAATCTGAGTGGGGCTGTGTAACCAGTGGGGGTTCCCCAGGGGTCAGTACTGGGCCCACTCTTGTTTATAATCTACATAAACGATCTAGATACTGGGATCAGCAGTGACATAAGCAAGTTTGCGGATGACACCAAAATAGGGCGGCAGATGAATTCAGGGCAGGATGCAAACACACTACAGGAGGATTTAAATAAACTACAGAAGTGGTCAGAAAAATGACAAATGAAATTCAACACCAGCAAGTGCAGCGTACTGAATATTGGAAGAACAAATACTGTCAATGTATACAGCCTTAACAATATGAAGCTAGAGAAGTCGACTTGTGAAAGAGAGTTAGGGGTACTTGTAAGCCTGGACCTACGGCCTAGAAAACAGTGCGTTAATGTTAGAAATAAGGCAAACAGAGTATTAGGTTTTATACCTAGAAGTGTAAGTAATAAGAGTGCAGAGGTCTTATTGCAACTATATCTTGTAATAGTCAGGCCGCACCTCGATAATGCGGTTCAGTTCTGGTGCCCTTAATATAGAATGGACAAGTGATCGTGGGCCCTTCATGCCCGGTTCGCCATCTGGCTGACAGCGTATAGCAAGCGTAAATAAAATGGTTAATTAATGCCTTCCTAAAGAAACCATCGACATGGGACCAGGCTTGTTCCACTCCACGATTTTTTGCGATTTTTCCACCAAGTTTGATGAAAAACGATTGTGCTGCTTCGATTGCCCAGAACAGACACACACACAGACAGACACAAGGCTATTCCTATACAGTTCGTCCCCGAGTTACGTACATCCGATTTATGTACAAACGGCCGATACGTACATCGTTTCTGAAGTCTTTAATTGCAAAAATATTGTCTTAAAAGGGCGAGCAATTTTTAAATTTGGCGGGCGAGCCAGCCGCACCGCGCCGCCACTATCACTGACCATGCAGACGACACGCTAGACGCACCAAAACAACAAGTGTGGTCATTGTGCATACAGTACTTCTCCTGTGAATTTCTGCCCTATTTTGTACACTTTACTCTGTGTGCAATGACTGGTGTAAAGCGTAAGAGTGGTGAAGCCAGTGGGAGTGCTACGAAACGTCAAGCAATCTCACTAGAGGTAAAAATGGACATAATAAAACTGCTTGAAAGTGGTGAAAAGTTGACCATGTTGCCCGCAAATTTAACCTGAGTCAGTCAACTGTTAATACAATTGATAAGGGCAAAGAAAAGATCAAGGAACATGTGAAATCTGCAGTGCCAATGCAATCTACGATTATAACTAAAAGAAGAGGGAAGGTCCTGGAAGAAATGGAAAAATATCTTGCGATGTGGATCGAGGACTGCACACAAAAACGTAAGCCTCTGTGTCTCAGTATGATTCAGGAGAAAGCCCTAAGTCTTTTCAACGACCTAAAGAAAGATCACCCTGATGATACTGTGACATTCAATGCTAGCCATGGGTGGTTTAACCGATTCAAGGTGCGAAATAAGCTGCATAATGTTCGAGTGACTGGTGAGGCGGCGAGTGCTGATTGGAAAACAGCACAGGAATTTCCAAAGAAACTCGCGGAAATTATTGACGAGGGAGGCTACACACCACAACAGATCTTCAATGTGGATGAAACTGGGCTTTATTGGAAAAAAATGCCTGACAGGACGTACATAAGCAAAGAGGAGAAGTCAATGCCTGGGTTTAAAGTAGCGAAGGACAGACTGACGCTGCTTCTTGGTGGTAATGCAGCTGGTGATTTTAAATTAAAACCATTGCTTGTGTACAGTTCTGAAAACCCACAAGCACTCAAAAACATTGCAAAGGCATCCCTTCCTGTCATATGGAAAAGTAACACTAAAGCATGGGTTACACAGGCACTTTTCCAAGACTGGTTCTACCACCATCTTATACCAGACGTGGAAAAATATTGCAGGGACAATGGTATACCCTTCAACATCCTCCTGCTGCTTGACAATGCACCTGGTCACCCCCCTTTCCTGGATGACTTCCACCCAAAGGTAAAGGTTGTGTACATGCCACCCAACACAACATCTATCATCCAGCCAATGGATCAGGGCGTCATTGCAACATTTAAAAAATATTATCTTAGGCGCACCTTCCGCCAAGCACTGAAGGCAACTGATGACAATGGGATGACTCTCAAGGAATTTTGGAAGTCCTATAAGATCTACAAGGCAATTAAAAACATCGGTGCATCCTGGCAGGAGGTTACATCATCCTGCATGAACGGCGTGTGGAAGAAAATCTGTCCACAGTTTGTCAACGACTTCAGTGGGTTTGAGAATGTTCAGGAGGAGCAGAAGGCTGTGATCAACAACTTAATCAAAATAAGTGAGAAATTGGAGTTAGACCTGAAGGAGAATGACTTCTCTGAGTACTTCGACGCCCACGGCAAGGACTTGACAAATGACGAGTTGATTGAGTTGGAGAAGCAACAACGGGAAATAGAAACAGCTGAAGAAGATCAAGTTGAAATGCCTACAAAGCATTTCCAAACTAAACTGATGGCGCAGGCTTTTGCAAAGGGGGAGGAAATGTTGGCACTTTTTGAACAGCAAGATCCAAATGAAGAAAGACTTGCCAAGGTGTCAGCAGCGATCCAAGAGGCTATTAAATGCTATCACATAATTTATGAAGAAAAAAGAAGATAACAACCCAAACATCCATCCACAAATTCTTCAAACCAGCAGCCGTATTGCCAACATCATCTACACCTGATCCAGTGCCATCAACATCATCTACACCTGATCCAGTGCCATCAACATCATCTACACCTGATCCAGTGCCATCAACATCATCTACACCTGATCCAGTGCCGCGTGATATGGATGATAGTGACGACTGCGACGGCTGACTGCGTCACGAGTGTTGCCGCGAGTGTGTTTACATAGTTCACCGCGCGGCTACTTATGCCGCATTTATGTTAAATAAAATATGTTTGCATTTGATAAGTTGTATTAATTACCACCAGATAACATTATAGGGTTGGGGGATTTTCGAGTTACGTACATTTCGAGTTAAGTACAACCTTTTGGTCCCCATTATGTACGTAACTTGGGGACTTACTGTAGTATATTAGATATCAATTCACTGGAGTCGGTGCAGCGAAGAATGACGAAAATGATTCCAGGACTTAGAAACCTTCCATATCAGGATAGGTTAAAGAAACTAAACTTGCATTCCCTAGAAAGACGAAGAGTGCGGGGAGATATGATAGAAGTATTTAAGTGGGTGAAAGGAATCAATAAAGGGGATATAGATAAAGTTCTTATAATATCCGAGTAGGATAGGACTCGGAGCAACGGATTCAAGTTGGATAAGTTTAGGTTTAGGAGGAAGATAGAAAGGAACTGGTTCACAAATAGGGTGGTGGACGAGTGGAACAAGCTTAGTAACTTTGTAGTAAGTGCTGGAATGCTGGAAAGTTTTAAAAGGAGGCTAGATAGATTCATGGATGATAGAGTGATGGTAACTCTCGACAGGAGCTGCCATGCACAGGCCAACCGGCATGCAAGATTATTCTCTCCCCCTCCTACTCCACATATCAAGAAGCGCTCAACACACTGACCCTTTCGACTCTCACTGACCATCACCACGACCTCATCTGCAAATTTGGTAAGAAGCTTCTACACCATCCCCGACACCGGCTCCTACTACCACCTGAGATCCCTTGTCCGAGAATTGCTGTTCGACACCACAACCGCATCCAGCCCATACGTGCACGAACTGATTGCTATAAGAACAGCCCAGTCCCAACCATTGTAAAAATTATCAATAACTTGTAATACTGTAACACTGTCACTATGTTGAAATGAACTGTAGTTTGAGCTTTTCCCCATCTAGTTATTATATGTCTTATTTGTGTCACTATGTTACTTGTACAGGTAGTCGTCGACTTAAGACCTATGCGACTTACGTCTGTTCGACTTTACGACCGGCGGTACGACAGTTTTGGCCCCAGCCCCAGTGTAAATAATAAACCAATTGTACTGTAGTATGCAGTGATTTACTTAAACCTGACGACCGTAACAATAATGAACAAAGAAAATGTTGATAAAATATGACTTAAAGATGATTATATTATCATTACACATTACAGTATAATATACGTAAGGTAATTATAACATAGGCCGACTTACGACCAGATCAACTTACGACCGGTCGGCCGTAACCAATCTAGGTCGTAAGTCGACGACTACCTGTATATTATTTGTAATTCGTAACCCATTCCCCAAATATGTAACTGTATATTTTCAGCCTTCTGGCTGCCAAGCTCTTTCAATAAACCGTTAATTATTATTATTATTATTATTATTATTGTAGACTCCTTATTTTCTTATGCTCTAACCTAACCGAGCCTAACCTAATCCGACCCAGCCTAGCCTAACCTAACTCAACCCAACCTGTATTTGCCTCTGTCACTTTAATATTATATAAATATTGGCTAAAACATATACAGGTATTCATTATATACATTCTATCACCCAGACTATTGAGCATACAGCTACATGAACATTTGTTCTGTCACACCTCCGAGGGTGGACAGCCCATAAGACTACAGACTCAACCCTCAGTGTGTGGGTAAGATAATGTCTGTGTTGAAGGATGGGTTGTTCTCCAACCACCAGGCACCAGACTCAAGAGAGTACAGCCCAGTTCCCCCAGTACACAGCCCGACATGATGCCCTAAAGTTGTCGTGAGACCAGCTCTCCAGGCTGTACCTCTCTCTAATTATATCAGCTAATTACAAGGTAATAGCTAATGCTCATTACTCTGTCAATACCAAATAATTGTACAAAGATGACTACCTAATATAACTATAAAATCACCACGTGTGTTTACATTAAACCAAGGAACAACGAGTGAAGAGAACATTACCTGTGTGTCTTGTTTAACTTACAAGCTAAGATAATTACAAGTACAGCCCAGGACAGCTGTGACGATTTCAACTATATCTAAGGTGACACGCTGTGAGATTACCTGACATCTCATTCAGCAGCATCAAAGGTACCAGCGACTAACCTACACTCATTCAGGCAAATGTTAGCAAGTGAGATCGTTTGATATCCTATCACAGCTAAAACAAACATAACCTAACCTAGCCTAGCCCAGCTTAGCCTAAAAAAAAAGCCAACTCAACCTAGCCTAGCCTAGCCTAGCCTAGCCTAGCCTGACCTGGAGGTGACTGTTGGAGCAATAGTTGCAACTCTTCCTCTCTGCCTTAACACAACACATGTGTATTGATCCAACTATGATCACAACACATGTGTATTGATCCAACTATGATCACAACACATGTGTATTGATCCAACTATGATCACAACACATGTTCATCTACATATATACACTGTGCCCTCGTTTATTTGGTTCGCTATAATTCACATTTCGAATTGATATGTGTTTTTTCAAAAATTAATTAAACAATTTGAATTCAGAATGACTGAAATAACTGAGCAGTTTTGAAAAATCGATTATTATTAGAGGTTTATATTATGAAATTGATTAAAATGAATGATTATAGGAATAGAATATTAATTAAGTGACATCCGTTAGCAGAACAATTGGTGCAGACCACTTCTGGGGATGAGAGATATCTGGGTAACGAGATGACTCTCTCAAACCCAAAAAATTCCTTATCCCAGGAATATTTTCCGGTGACTGGGAAAAGTTTCTGAGTGTCTAAACTAGACATCTTGCACACACAGAAACTAGCCCACTTCCCCAGAATGTTTCTGGGTGCTGGGGATATTTTCCTTGAGTCTAAACTACCGGAGTCTGTAAATGCACTTCTAATTAAGTTAGAAACTCCATTTCTTTATTAGAATAATCCAGAAAAGTTTATCTAAAAGTTTGGTAAAATAAATATATTTAAAAACAAAAAATCTATATGAAGCTGTTAATATAGCCCACAGGGTACCGCGGAAAGTGAGAAACGCGTAAAGTGAACAACAACATAAGGGATTAATTGAAATAGAGACTGGGCCGACCCCAAAACTCCACTTTTTGATGACACACAACTATGTTGTAGTAAAAATATTATCTTAACTTTATGATGGTATGCACACACAATTAATAATTAAGAGAAATATCAATAATATTAGGTTTTTTAACACTTACATTAGTAGAAAAGATGGCTGGGCACACGGGGATGGGCGGTTGGTTCCGAGGCAGAGGGCAGATTATTGGCCCTCACCTGTATCAATTGTATCACTATCCACCACAGAGGCTTGCAGGGCCTCTTTGTCAAACACCTCAAAGTCCCTATAAGTCCATATCCTCACTATAATTATCACTATCACTGACTTGGGTGGCGGGTGAAGAACTCGGTAATGTTTTGATGACTGGGCGACCTTGTGCGCACCCTGCTCGCGCCGCTCTCCGCGTAAAAGGGTACTCACACCGCGGAAAGTGAGCATTCCGGTTTCGGCAGGGTACCGCGTAAAAGTGGAAATGCGTAAAGTGGGACCGCGTAAAGCGAGGGTTGACTGTATTTATATATACAGCTAGACCCCGACTTACGACGGGGTTAGGGACCCAAATCCAGGTCGTAAGTTCGACTGGTCATAAGTCCGACATAGATAAGAAAAAAAAAATAAAAAAATAAATAAATAAATAAATAAATAAATAAAAAATCTACAATAAAATACTGTACAGTACAGTGAAAGTAATAAATAATAAGGAATGGATACAGTGTGACTGAGCACTTACCTTTAATGTAGTCAGCTGAATGCACATGGGGCCCCCATAATTTTCTAATTATACATGGAGACTACATTAACTGGAAACGTTTCGGTATAGAAAATGCGTGTATCATTTGAATTTTTTTATTTTATTTTATTTATCTATGTCGTAAGTCCTGACGGTCGTTAGTCGAAGCAGTCGTAAGTCGGGGTCTAGCTGTATGTATGTATGTATGTATGTATGTATGTATGTAATAATAATAATAATAATTAACGGTTTATTGAAAGAGCTTGGCAGCCAAAAGGCTGAAAATATACAGTTACATATTTGGGGAATGGGTTGCGAATTACAAATAATATACAAGTAACATAAGTGACACAAATAAGACATATAATAACTAGATGGGGAAAGTTTGTCTAAAAACAGTGACCCATTTGAATTTTTAGACAAACTTAATAATATTGTCCCTAGTATCACGTTCAAAATTGAAAGAGAAATAAATGAATCCCTTCCATTTCTTGATATGCTTATCATGAGAAATGGCCAAAACTATAAATTCAAGGTATATAGAAAGCCCACACAGGTAGACAGTTTCATTCACTTTTTATCGAATCACCTTGAGTCTACCAAAATGTCAGTTTTTTCTGTTATGTTCCTAAGATGTCTGCGTATTTGTGACTCTGAATTTATTGACGATGAATTGAAACACATTCGTTCTATTGCACATAAACGTGGGTACCCTTCTGTGTTTGTTGATCGTTGTTTTAATAGGGCTAAAAAATCCTTTCATTCCTCTCAAACCAGACAAGTTCCTACACTTAAGAATATTTTGACTCTGCCCTATCGTAATGAATTTGTCCCGTTAGTTCGGTCCCTCAAGCTTCTAAATATTAATGTTGTTTTCAAGTATGACTCAACCATTACTAATATGTTAATAAGGAATAGCCCAAGTTTGAATGTAAATGGTAGTGTTTATTGTATTCCATGTAGCAAATGTAATTGTAATTATGTAGGTCAGACAGGAAAAACACTGCAGCTTAGAATCAAACAACATAAGTATAATATTAGAACTGCATCTGAAAGCAGTGCCTTGTTCGTTCATGTTAGGAATAATAATCACCCCATTGCTTGGGAAAAAAGCTTAGAAATTTTCAAATCATCTTGTGTCACAGAAAGACTTCTTGTTGAAGCTAGTTTGATTAAGGAATTAAAATCAATAAACCTTAGTGATGGTCAGTTCAAAACCGATAATATGTTACATAAATTTATTTGTCAGTGGCCCAAGGTTAAAAATGCTTTAAAAACCTTTGATCTAGATGTATGATAGTTATTTTGTGGGACCCCTTTTTTCTGACCTGACTTGACTAGTCACGTCACCACCCTTCTCTTAAGCTCCTCTACGTGTGTGTTGGTGTGGGGATTAGTGGATGTCATCATTTTGACCTGACCTCATGTTTTTTAGGTCACCCTGTATATTTAAGCCTCTCTCTGTCCATGTAATCCAGTTGCCTCTGAAGATGTCTTGAATAAAGACGAAAGCTAAGGTACTCCGTTGTTTCCATTTTCCCGTGTGATTTTATCAAGATTTATCTTATCCACGTTTTCATTGTGGATTTTCATAAAATATATATATATATATATATATATATATATATATATATATATATATATATATATATATATATATATATATATATATATAAATGTGTGTGTGTGTGTATCACGGATCCAAACAAAAACAGACTATGCAACCTCTTATGATAGCTGCATGGAATGTCAGGACCCTACTGGACACTGGCACAAATGAGCATCCTGAAAGAATAACTGCCCTTGTGGCAAAAGAGCTGGCTTGGTATAACATCTACAGAGCAGCCATTAGTGAGTCCCGGCTCCCAGACGAGGGTCAACTCACAGAACGGGGGTCTGGCTATACCTTCTTCTGGAAGGGAAAGCATGCTGCGGAGGAGAGAAACCGCATTTATGGAGTTGGCTTTGCCATCTGCCAATGTATCCTACACAGGCTAACAGAAATGTCTATTGAGATCAACGAGCGCCTCATGATGCTCCGAGTCCCACTGAAACACTCACGTCATGCCTTCTTCATCAGTGCATACGCCCCAACACTGGATGCAGAGGACGACATCAAGGAGGCCTTTTATGCCGACCTCGACAGAGTGCTAACCTCTATCCCCAGAGAAGAGAAGGTTGTGCTCCTTGGTGACTTGAATGCCAGAGTTGGCAGAGATGCTAACATTTGGTAGGGAACCAAAGGGAGAAATGGACTAAGCAAGTGTAATCCCAACTGCCTACTCCTCCTCAACAAGTGTGCTGCACACTGTAACAGCACCATTTGCATTATATAAATATTTACCCAAATGTATAATACCAAATTATTCACCAAGTTGTTCAACTGTGCCTCAGCTGTTGACGTTATGCATGGCTGAGGTTGCAGTTCGTTCGGGGAGCAAGCGAGGTCAGGCTGAGGTCAGCTCATGTTAGCACAATGGTATATCTGACGTGTTTCCTTTCTCACACTCCCGAGGGCAGGCGAACAAACCAAGTCATAACATACCTGGCCTGCTCCTCATCTCACTCTTGATAATAGAGGCTGGGGAGAGGTCAGACTCATATTTTTTGTTACCCAGAAAACACCTCACTTAAGTGTTCTCCTGTGTACGTACACTAAGACATTTCCCCTAGTAAAGAAGGTATAATATACTCTCAACTGAACTAATTACCTGTGGAACAATAATTTTCTACAATAAAGAAAAACCAACAAAGTGTTTAGTTCAGCCCTGCCACTTATTAATTCCAGAACTAATATATATATTTGTGTGTGATATATATATATATCTATAAAAAGGACAAACACAACACAACCTCACTATTACCAATGCCTTGTTTAGGCAGGCCGACAAGTTCAAGGGTTCGTGGCAACACCCACGATCCAAACACTGGCATCTCATTGACTACATCACTGTCAGAGAAAAAGCTCGCCGAGATGTCCTCATCACCCATGCCATGAGTGGCTCAGACCACTGTGACACTGATCATCGACTTGTCAGAGCCAAGCTCTCACTTCACGCCGCCCCAAAACGGCGACGGCAGCAAGCCTTCAGAGGAGGTTTTAATACCAAGTGTCTGGAGGATCCAGCGGTAGCATATGCTTTCAGAGAGCAGCTCGAACATGGGCTTATAAGCAACCCAACAGCAAACAATGTGAATCCCAGTGCCGAATGGGATACTCTTCATACTGTACTGTTATGACAAAAACCTGCAGAGACCCTCGGCCAGATAAAAATATTACACCAGGACTGGTTTGATGAAAATGACTCGGCAATCAAGGAACTCATCAATGATAAACGTGCTGCTTTTACTGACTGGCAGAACAACCCTCAGTCTCGGACTAAAGCTGCTACCTTCCGCAAGAAGAAAGCGGCAGCCCAGCGGAAACTTCGCAATCTAAAGAATGGCTGGCTTAAAAATAAAGCATGTGAAACACAAAAACTTGCAGATCACCACAAGAAGTGTGAATTTGTTATTTTCACTGAAACATTTATGGGCCAATCACTCGTGGTGCAGCCCCCCCTCCACTCATCTGACGGTAACCTCATAATTAAAGATGATGAAGGCCTTCTTCAGCGCTGGAAAGAGCACTGCCATTCATCGCTCAACCGAAACACCGGTGTGGATGCCCTGACTACCCAGGAGGTCCCTCAGCATCCAGAGCTGACCCACCTCAGCTATCCTCCATCCCTGGATGAGGTAGTTACTGCCATCAAACAAATGAAAAATAACAAAGCTTTAGGGCCTGATGGAATCCTAGCCGAGGTGTATAAAGCAGGAGGACCTCTGCTTACCAGCCGTCTCCACTCTCTCCTGGAGAATATATGTAAAAAGGAGGAAATCCCCCAAGCTCTTAAAGACACCTCCATTGTCAATACTGTATTTATAAGAACAGGGGAGACCAGTCAGACTGTGGCAACTACCGTGGCATCTCGCTGCTCTCCGTAGCTGGGGAAGTCCTCTGGTGGACCCTCAGCCGTTTTGGCTGCCCACCAAAATTCATCGCCATTGTGAGGCAACTCCACGATGGTATGAACAGCAGTGTCCTGCACAACGGCACCCAGTCAGAGTTCTTCCCCCATCCAAACAGGGGTTAAACAAGGGTGTGTACTGGCACCAACTCTCTTTTCCATCTTCTTGGCTGCCTTCCTTACTCGTACCAGTGCCAATTTAGCCAGCGGGGTGGACATCCAGTACCAGCTGAAAGGTCTTTTCAACACTATACGACTCCAGGCAGGAACAAAGTTGTCAGCAGCTTCCATTACTGAGCTTCAGTATACAGACGACCTCACCCTTGTTGCTCACACTGAACATGACCTACAGGAGATCCTGAACACCTACGCAGACGTGAATGTACGTAAGACTCAGATTCTCTTTCAACCTACCCCTGGTTCAGACACACCTCCACCATCCATCCAGCTTAACAGTACTACCATCTCTAATGTTACACACTTTCGGTATCTTGGTTCCCACCTGTCCACCACCGCGGACGTCGATGAAGAGATTCAACATCAGATCAGATGTGCATCTCAAGCCTTTGGCAGACTCTGAAACCGCGTTTTCAGCTGTAGGGAGCTGAAATTATCTACAAAGTTAAACGTTTATCAAGCAGTGGTCCTCCCCACCCTGCTATATGGCAGCAAGACATGGGTCTCATACAAGAGGCACCTCAAGGCACTTGAAAAGGTTCACCAGCATAGTCTACATTCCATCCTCAGAGTTCGCTGGGAAGATAAGAAAACAAATGCCAGTATTCTTGCTGACACCACCTGTAGAAGCATCGAAGTTACCATTATCCATGAACAACTACGCTGGACTAGCCATGTTACCCGCATAGACGACAGTAGACTGCCAAAGCAGCTACTTTACAGTCACCTAACGAATAGTAAACAAAACTCCAGCAGGCAACTGAAAAAGTATAAGGATAGTCAAGACAAACCTGAAAAGGTGCCAAATTGACCCCCTCACCTGGGAGTCAATTACTCCACATCGTAACGCTTGGTGGAACACCGCACGAGAATGTGTCAATGCTTTCGAGTTAGCACGATTGCAAACCAAGGCAAAAAAGCGCCAACGCTGGAAAGACGCTGTTGACGCCCATCCCTCACTAGATGCAGCCCACCACATGTGCAATGAATGTGGATGACCTTGTGGGTCCCGTATCGGCCTCTTTAGTCACCTCAAATCTTACCAACCGAGGTGACATCCTTAATAACTCATTTCATTGTATCATAGTTGGATGATCATCATACTCGATTCCGAGTGACAGCAAAGTAGCAGTAGTACTGAGAGAGAGAGAGAGGAGAGATAGAGAGGTGTGTGTGCACATGGTTATCAAGTTTGGCAGCATTATGTTAGTGTTAAGGTGTAAGCACTGCTTGCTTCCATTCGCTATCAACTACCGCTGATGGCTAGCCCTCATATCAAACAAGGAAGCAACTTGCATAAGTCCCCCCTAACAGTACACTCCCTCTTCACTATGAAGACTCCTGCTGTGCCTCCTCGTGGTAACACATAGTAACTGGGTGCCTCGTGGGCCCAGGATAGATCAGTCGGGGATCTCGGAGTAACAGTGGGCCCCAGAGGAACGGCGCATATGCCAACTGGCATGTGGACACACCTGGTACTTACCAACCACTGCCCCATTGCCATGCAGATTAACCTTGGTAGGTATAAGGGTACGGTAGTAAACCCTGAATGAAAAATCTACGGTGGAAACCCGCATCAGGCAGACATGCTTCCAGAGCTCCAACAAGATCCATTATTTACTCTTTTCAGGCTGGCTCTCTCTCTGGGCTGGTCTGGGGTAAATACACACAACAGACCCGAGACAAACGGCAGTTCCTCTTTCTCTCACTAAAGTCGTATCAAGTTATTACAGATATTCATTATTTTCACCCTGACAAAGAATCCCAAATATTTTACAATTTTCTAGTAAACTCTTGTGTACTCCATAATATGGTGTGGGTGCCACTGTGGTAGAGGGTGACTGGTGGTAGAGGAGGGATGGAGGGCTCAGACAATGTGATCCCTTTATAATGATAGCATAAAATTCACCATAATTCCCATATTACTGTATTTAGGTTCATTTGGTGCTGAGTTAATAAAACAGTACAGTATTGAAATACAAATAATCATACCCCAAAATCCCACACTCAGTCCCAGAGGAGCTATTGCTCTGCAGTATATTCTCAGACCCTTGTTTACAGAGAGGTAACAGCTGACACTGCTCTCCCTAACACTGTTGCCAGTACTGTATTCACCATCTCTCTAGCACCATTGTTGTCACTGCTCAAGAGGGTTAGTCTTTACCATAGGCTCTGTCTTAAGCACTTAGTAAATATTATTGTAGTGTATAATGAGTCTCCATATGCCCTGGTTTATTCATTGATCAGTTGTGTAAGTGTAAACGTAGCCCTGTTGAGCCATCATGTATCAATTAATTTTAAAATATAAATTATAATGTAAAATGTTATAAGACAATGGTTTAGTAGTACTGTTAATGTGTGTAAGTGGCATGGCATGTCACCTCACCTCCTGCCTCGTCAGATCACCTTGCAGTGTTACATTAATAAATTACTGTATTATTTACTTTATTATTACTATATGTATGTTTAAAAAAATATTTGTTTGCACTGTAATTATAAATAGATTATTTTATGTGGCAGCCACGACATGGCCAGGCGCGAAAGCTGAACAAAATGAATGAATAATTACATAATTGAACACAAAACTTGAAAATTGTCGAATACAGTGATCCCTCGGTTAACAAACGCCTCAGTTAACGAATTACCTTCCATGAGAATCTTCAATTCGGTTAATGAAATTTTTACGAAATCATGTCAATATGTTTTCGCTTGCTCACCAGCTGTAGTATTAGTTCGCCAATACATTAATCGGTTTTAGGGCTTAAATTCGTTACCATTTGAGTAAATATCAGGAAGGTTGTACTATTCAATAATTTTCCAAGTTTTATATTAAATTTTTTAGTCATTTTAACAATTATTTAACATAATTGAAGTACAGGGAACTTGTTTTTAGTGCGCCAAACAACCACTTGACTCACCCAGCATGGCGTCAGTTTGTATCTGGTTAGTAGAGGTAACATCTTGCTTGAGACTCTCTTCAACATTAACTATTTTTGTGTTTTTGCAGTACAATTATTGGTCATTCTGAAATTTATTTTACATATTGACAATATATAATGCAGTGCAGTGTTGATTTAGAGAAAATAATCTTGAAATACACCTAGTGAGCTTAAAATTTTATGGGTGAAATGGCACCATGGGGTGACTTCTCTTCCACCCCAATGCCTTCTCTTCTCCCTTCTCCTCCACCCCCACTTCTAATTCCCATCATCATCATCATCAACCAGGAGCCTTCTACATACACACCTCAAAGTAAGTGTACTTTACTGCATTTATTTTTAGTTTATATGTAATTTTCGGTGAGCTGGAACCAATTAGCCAAAATCCTATTGAAACAATGGTTTCAGTTAACAAAATTTTCGGTTAACGACCTTCTGGAACGAATTGTGTTCGTTAACCAAGGGACCACTGTAATGTTAAAATATTTCGAAATCGGTTAATTTGGATTTTTTGGTAAATCGAGTGACCCTGAGCCCCTTTTTTTGGCAAATTAACGAGGGTATATTCTTAATTAAGGACTATGTAAACATGACAATGCACACTTTACACCATGTGGGTAAGGTACTGCAAGTATAAATACAATGCAAGTGAAAACATATATTTATGTGATAGTAAAAGCACTGTATGGTTAGGTTAGGTTACCTTACTTTTACTTGTACTTTTATCCTCTTCACCACTGATCGGCTCGTTAGCCGCTTGGGCGATCGGTCATGTCTCTGCCACGCACTGTTGGCAAGTACTGGGCATGCACCGGCTCCTGAATAAACCTGAACCCGCTCCAGTGCTGGTCAAGTCTGGTCTTGAAAGAGCTCACACTCGGTGCCGTCACAACACTTTCTGGCAGATTGTTCCAAGAGCTCACAACTCTCACTCTAAAAAAGCTACCCCTCACAGCTTCTGGGCTTGAGGCTTCTTCAACCTTGAGCTGTGACCCCTTGTGGGGCAAGCGTCCGCCACCTCCAAGTAAGGACGCTCGACTGAGTAGTGCCCCCTGAGATGCTTATACACCTCAATTAGGTCGCCCCTTGCCCGTCTGTAGTATAAGCTAGGCATGTTCAAGAGCTCTAATCTCTAAGAGTAGCTGAGGTGCCGTCGCGCAGGCACCAGTCTGGTGGCCCTCCTTTGAACATTTTCAATCAACTGATAGTACCGAGTATATCTCGGGGGCCAGACGAGGTGACAGTACTCCAGATGGGGAAGCTCTTCACTCTTGAAGATAGTTACAAGGGACGGACCTTCTAGATATCTGAACGACCTTCTTATAAGACCTAAAAATTTATTTGCCTGATTTACCTTCTTCTCGCAATGCCCGAGAACTTCAGCTCATTGTCAACATACACACCTAGGTCCTTCTCACATTCAGTCTCAAACAGTGCAGTTTCTTCATCCCGTTGGGACATATGATACGCCTCCTTACCATTGGTACGCCCCTGGTGCATCCTCTTACACTTCGTGACACTGAATCTCAGCAGCCATTTCTTCGACCATTCTTGAAGCCCACAGAGGTCCTTCTGCAGCTCTTCACAGTCAGCTTGGTTCTCAATTTCTTGAAATAACTTGGCGTCATCGGCAAACATTTGTATGGAGAAGTGTACAGCGTCAGGCATGTCATTTATGAAACAAACAAACAACAGCGGGCCCAATACACTGCCCTGTGGTATCCCACTTGTGACAGGTACAGATGATGATTTCGTGCCATTAATCACCACACATTGCTTGCGGTCATGTAGAAAGTCTCCGATCCACGCAAGGACATTTCCCCGCATGCCGTAACCTTCCAGTTTAGTTTTCAGCCTTTTAAGGGGTACACTGTCGAAAGCCTTGGCAAAATCTAGGTGTATATATTGTCAATATTGCCACCCTGTTCCAGAATATGTGTCCAAGTATTTAGTACCTTGAGTAATTGCGTTAAGCAGAAGAGTCCCGGCAAAAAACCGTGTTGGCAATCCATTACAAAGTTGTTTCGTAGCATATGTTTCATCATGGCATCTCTTATAATGCTCACAAGTACTTTACATATTATGCTGGTCAGGCTCACCGGTCTATAGTTGTTCGTGGAGTGATGATCGCTTTTCTTGAAGATAGATAGAACTCACATAAGCCATTTTCCAATAATTGGGGACCTTTTGTTCATCCAGGCATTTACAGAACAGGGCCATATCAGGGCCGGGACTCTTATGAACCATTAGCTTTGACAGGTTAGGCTAGGCTAGGTTAGCTTAAGCAAGGTTAGGTTAGGTTAGGGTACTTCCTGTTAGTCCCAAATTGTAAGTAGAGACCAGATAGAATATAAATTAAACAAACTTTCCATTTAGTCAAATCTGGTTCACTGCGTACTATACCACTGTATATACTATACAAATATATATATCTATCTATCCATACATACATACATACAGTACCTCTCACATCCAGATTTTGGTTGGTCCAGACCAACGTCTGGATGTGGCAAATTCCCATCCGGTCTCTCTCTCTCTCAGTCTGTATGCCGTGTTTACTCCCCCATTGCTAAATGGACCCACTCCACATCTCCCGCCACTAGTAACAGCGCGCGTCCCTCCTCAGTCTCGCCCTCTTGTTGTTCCTCGTGTTCCTTGTGACTGTTTCTTGTGCCTTGTGACTGTCTTTGAGCCTTGTGACTGTTTTTGTACCTTATTTCTTGTGCCTTGTGACTGTTTTTGTACCTTATTTCTTGTGCCTTGTGACTGTTTTTGTACCTTATTTCTTGTGCCTTGTGACTGTTTTTGTGCCTTGTGACTGTTTCTGTGCCTTGTTTCTTGTGCCTTGTGACTGTTTTTGTGCCTGTTTTTTGTGCCTTGTGACTGTTTTTGTGCCTTGTGACTGTTTCTGTGCCTTGTGACTGTTTTTGTACCTTATTTCTTGTGCCTTGTGACTGTTTTTGTGCCTTGTGACTGTTTTTGTGCCTTGTTTCTTGTGCCTTGTGACTGTTTTTGTGCCTTGTGACTGTTTTTGTGCCTTGTGACTGTTTCTGTGCCTTGTGACTGTTTTTGTGCCTTGTGACTGTTTTTGTGCCTTGTTTCTTGTGCCTTGTGACTGTTTTTGTGCCTTGTGACTGTTTTTGTGCCTTGTGACTGTTTTTGTGCCTTGTGACTGTTTCTGTGCCTTGTGACTGTTTCTGTGCCTTGTTTCTTGTGCCTTGTGACTGTTTTTGTGCCTTGTGACTGTTTTTGTGCCTTGTGACTGTTTCTGTGCCTTGTTTCTTGTGCCTTGTGACTGTTTTTGTGCCTTGTTTCTTGTGCCTTGTGACTGTTTTTGTGCCTTGTGACTGTTTTTGTGCCTTGTGACTGTTTCTGTGCCTTGTTTCTTGTGCCTTGTGACTGTTTCTGTGCCTTGTTTCTTGTGCCTTGTGACTGTTTTTGTGCCTTGTGACTGTTTTTGTGCCTTGTTTCTTGTGCCTTGTGACTGTTTTTGTGCCTTGTGACTGTTTTTGTGCCTTGTGACTGTTTCTGTGCCTTGTTTCTTGTGCCTTGTGACTGTTTTTGTGCCTTGTTTCTTGTGCCTTGTGACTGTTTTTGTGCCTTGTGACTGTTTTTGTGCCTTGTGACTGTTTTTGTGCCTTGTGACTGTTTTTGTGCCTTGTGACTGTTTTTGTGCCTTGTGACTGTTTTTGTGCCTTGTGACTGTTTTTGTGCCTTGTGACTGTTTTTGTGCCTTGTTTCTTGTGGCTTGTGACTGTTTTTGTGCCTTGTTTCTTGTGCCTTGTGACTGTTTTTGTGCCTTGTGACTGTTTTTGTGCCTTGTGACTGTTTTTGTGCCTTGTTTCTTGTGGCTTGTGACTGTTTTTGTGCCTTGTTTCTTGTGCCTTGTGACTGTTTTTGAGCCTTGTGACTGTTTTTGTGCCTTGTGACTGTTTTTGTGCCTTGTGACTGTTTTTGTGCCTTGTGACTGTTTTTGTGCCTTGTTTCTTGTGCCTTGTGACTGTTTTTGTGCCTTGTTTCTTGTGCCTTGTGACTGTTTTTGTGCCTTGTTTCTTGTGCCTTGTGACTGTTTTTGTGCCTTGTGACTGTTTTTGTGCCTTGTGACTGTTTTTGTGCCTTGTGACTGTTTTTGTGCCTTGTTTCTTAAGCCTTGTGACTGTTTTTGTGCCTTGTGACTGTTTTTGTGCCTTGTGACTGTTTTTGTGCCTTGTTTCTTGTGCCTTGTGACTGTTTTTGTGCCTTGTGACTGTTTTTGTGCCTTGTGACTGTTTTTGTGCCTTGTTTCTTAAGCCTTGTGACTGTTTTTGTGCCTTGTGACTGTTTTTGTGCCTTGTTTCTTGTGCCTTGTGACTGTTTTTGTGCGTTGTGACTGTTTTTGTGCGTTGTGACTGTTTTTGTGCCTTGTGACTGTTTTTGTGCCTTGTGACTGTTTTTGTGCCTTGTTTCTTGTGCCTTGTGACTGTTTTTGTGCCTTGTGACTGTTTTTGTGCCTTGTGACTGTTTTTGTGCCTTGTTTCTTGTGCCTTGTGACTGTTTTTGTGCCTTGTGACTGTTTTTGTACCTTATTTCTTGTGCCTTGTGACTGTTTTTGTGCCTTGTGACTGTTTTTGTGCCTTGTGACTGTTTTTGTGCCTTGTGACTGTTTTGTGCCTTGTTTCTTGTGCCTTGTGACTGTTTTTGTGCCTTGTTTCTTGTGCCTTGTGACTGTTTTTGTGCCTTGTGACTGTTTTTGTGCCTTATTTCTTGTGCCTTGTGACTGTTTTGTGCCTTGTTTCTTGTGCCTTGTGACTGTTTTTGTGCCTTGTTTCTTGTGCCTTGTGACTGTTTTTGTGCCTTGTGACTGTTTTTGTGCCTTGTTTCTTGTGCCTTGTGACTGTTTTTGTGCCTTGTGACTGTTTTTGTGCCTTGTGACTGTTTCTGTGCCTTGTTTCTTGTGACTGTTTTTGTGCCTTGTGACTGTTTTTGTGCCTTGTTTCTTGTGCCTTGTGACTGTTTTTGTGCCTTGTGACTGTTTTTGTGCCTTGTGACTGTTTTTGTGCCTTGTGACTGTTTTGTGCCTTGTTTCTTGTGACTGTTTTTGTGCCTTGTGACTGTTTTTGTGCCTTGTTTCTTGTGCCTTGTGACTGTTTTTGTGCCTTGTGACTGTTTTTGTGCCTTGTTTCTTGTGCCTTGTGACTGTTTTGTGCCTTGTGACTGTTTTTGTGCCTTGTGACTGTTTTTGTGCCTTGTGACTGTTTCTGTGCCTTGTTTCTTGTGCCTTGTGACTGTTTGTGCCTTGTTTCTTGTGCCTTGTGACTGTTTATGTGCCTTTTTTCTTGTGCCTTGTGACTGTTTTTGTGCCTTGTTTTTTGTGCCTTGTGACTGTTTTGTGCCTTGTGTTCTTGTGCCTTGTGACTGTTTCTGTGCCTTGTTTCTTGTGCCTTGTGACTGTTTGTGCCTTGTTTCTTGTGCCTTGTGACTGTTTTTGTGCCTTGTGACTGTTTTTGTGCCTTGTTTCTTGTGCCTTGTGACTGTTTTTGTGCCTTGTGACTGTTTTTGTGCCTTGTGACTGTTTTTGTGCCTTGTGACTGTTTTGTGCCTTGTTTCTTGTGCCTTGTGACTGTTTTTGTGCCTTGTTTCTTGTGCCTTGTGCTTGTGCCTTGTGACTGTTTTTGTGCCTTGTGACTGTTTTTGTGCCTTGTGACTGTTTCTGTGCCTTGTTTCTTGTGCCTTGTGACTGTTTTTGTGCCTTGTTTCTTGTGCCTTGTGACTGTTTTTGTGCCTTGTGACTGTTTTTGTGCCTTGTGACTGTTTTTGTGCCTTGTTTCTTGTGCCTTGTGACTGTTTTTGTGCCTTGTGACTGTTTTTGTGCCTTGTTTCTTGTGCCTTGTGACTGTTTTTGTGCCTTGTTTCTTGTGCCTTGTGACTGTTTTTGTGCCTTGTGACTGTTTTGTACCTTGTGACTGTTTTTGTGCCTTGTGACTGTTTTTGTGCCTTGTGACTGTTTTTGTGCCTTGTTTCTTGTGCCTTGTGACTGTTTTTGTGCCTTGTGACTGTTTTTGTGCCTTGTGACTGTTTTTGTGCCTTGTGACTGTTTTTGTGCCTTGTTTCTTGTGCCTTGTGACTGTTTTTGTGCCTTGTGACTGTTTTTGTGCCTTGTGACTGTTTTTGTGCCTTGTGACTGTTTTTGTGCCTTGTGACTGTTTTTGTGCCTTGTTTCTTGTGCCTTGTGACTGTTTTTGTGCCTTGTGACTGTTTTTGTGCCTTGTGACTGTTTTTGTGCCTTGTTTCTTAAGCCTTGTGACTGTTTTTGTGCCTTGTTTCTTTAGCCTTGTGACTGTTTTTGTGCCTTGTGACTGTTTTTGTGCCTTGTGACTGTTTTTGTGCCTTGTGACTGTTTTTGTGCCTTGTTTTGTGCCTTGTGACTGTTTTTGTGCCTTGTGACTGTTTTTGTGCCTTGTTTTTTGTGCCTTGTGACTGTTTTTGTGCCTTGTGACTGTTTTTGTGCCTTGTGACTGTTTTTGTGCCTTGTGACTGTTGTTGTGCCTTGTTTCTTGTGCCTTGTGACTGTTTTTGTGCCTTGTGACTGTTTTTGTGCCTTGTGACTGTTTTTGTGCCTTGTTTCTTGTGCCTTGTGACTGTTTTGTGCCTTGTGACTGTTTTTGTACCTTGTTTCTTGTGCCTTGTGACTGTTTTTGAGCCTTGTGACTGTTTTTGTGCCTTGTGACTGTTTTTGTGCCTTGTTTCTTGTGCCTTGTGACTGTTTTTGTGCCTTGTTTCTTGTGCCTTGTGACTGTTTTTGTGCCTTGTTTCTTGTGCCTTGTGACTGTTTTTGAGCCTTGTGACTGTTTTTGTGCCTTGTGACTGTTTTTGTGCCTTGTGACTGTTTTTGTGCCTTGTTTCTTGTGCCTTGTGACTGTTTTTGTGCCTTGTTTCTTGTGCCTTGTGACTGTTTTTGTGCCTTGTGACTGTTTTTGTGCCTTGTTTCTTGTGCCTTGTGACTGTTTTTGTGCCTTGTGACTGTTTTTGTGCCTTGTGACTGTTTTTGTGCCTTGTGACTGTTTTTGTGCCTTGTTTCTTGTCCCTTGTGACTGTTTTTGTGCTTTGTGACTGTTTTTGTGCCTTATTTCTTGTGCCTTGTGACTGTTTCTGTGCCTTGTTTCTTGTGCCTTGTGACTGTTTCTGTGCCTTGTTTCTTGTGCCTTGTGACTGTTTTTGTGCCTTGTGACTGTTTTTGTGCCTTGTGACTGTTTTGTGCCTTGTTTCTTGTGCCTTGTGACTGTTTTGTGCCTTGTGACTGTTTTTGTGCCTTGTGACTGTTTTTGTGCCTTGTTTCTTGTGCCTTGTGACTGTTTTTGTGCCTTGTGACTGTTTCTGTGCCTTGTTTCTTGTGCCTTGTGACTGTTTTTGTGCCTTGTTTCTTGTGCCTTGTGACTGTTTTTGTGCCTTGTGACTGTTTTTGTGCCTTGTTTCTTGTGCCTTGTGACTGTTTTTGAGCCTTGTGACTGTTTTGTGCCTTGTGACTGTTTTTGTGCCTTGTGACTGTTTCTGTGCCTTGTTTCTTGTGCCTTGTGACTGTTTTTGTGCCTTGTTTCTTGTGCCTTGTGACTGTTTTTGTGCCTTGTGACTGTTTTTGTGCCTTATTTCTTGTGCCTTGTGACTGTTTCTGTGCCTTGTTTCTTGTGCCTTGTGACTGTTTTTGTGCCTTGTGACTGTTTTTGTGCCTTGTGACTGTTTCTGTGCCTTGTTTCTTGTGCCTTGTGACTGTTTCTGTGCCTTGTGACTGTTTTTGTGCCTTGTGACTGTTTTTGTGCCTTGTTTCTTGTGCCTTGTGACTGTTTCTGTGCCTTGTTTCTTGTGCCTTGTGACTGTTTTTGTGCCTTGTTTCTTGTGCCTTGTGACTGTTTTTGTGCCTTGTGACTGTTTTTGTGCCTTGTGACTGTTTTTGTGCCTTGTTTCTTGTGCCTTGTGACTGTTTTTGTGCCTTGTGACTGTTTTTGTGCCTTGTTTCTTGTGGCTTGTGACTGTTTTTGTGCCTTGTGACTGTTTTTGAGCCTTGTGACTGTTTTTGTGCCTTGTGACTGTTTTTGTGCCTTGTGACTGTTTTTGTGCCTTGTGACTGTTTTTGTGCCTTGTGACTGTTTTTGTGCCTTGTGACTGTTTTGTGCCTTGTGACTGTTTTTGTGCCTTGTGACTGTTTTTGTGCCTTGTTTCTTGTGCCTTGTGACTGTTTTTGTGCCTTGTGACTGTTTTGTGCCTTGTGACTGTTTTGTGCCTTGTTTCTTGTGCCTTGTGACTGTTTTTGTGCCTTGTGACTGTTTTTGTGCCTTGTGACTGTTTTGTGCCTTGTGACTGTTTTTGTGCCTTGTTTCTTGTGCCTTGTGACTGTTTTTGTGCCTTGTGACTGTTTTGTGCCTTGTGACTGTTTTGTGCCTTGTGACTGTTTTTGTGCCTTGTTTCTTGTGCCTTGTGACTGTTTTTGTGCCTTGTGACTGTTTTTGTGCCTTGTTTCTTGTGCCTTGTGACTGTTTTTGTGCCTTGTGACTGTTTTTGTGCCTTGTGACTGTTTTTGTGCCTTGTGACTGTTTTTGTGCCTTGTTTCTTGTGCCTTGTGACTGTTTTTGTGCCTTGTGACTGTTTTGTGCCTTGTGACTGTTTTTGTGCCTTGTTTCTTGTGCCTTGTGACTGTTTTTGTGCCTTGTGACTGTTTTTGTGCCTTGTTTCTTGTGCCTTGTGACTGTTTTTGTGCCTTGTGACTGTTTTTGTGCCTTGTGACTGTTTTTGTGCCTTGTTTCTTAAGCCTTGTGACTGTTTTTGTGCCTTGTGACTGTTTTTGTGCCTTGTTTCTTGTGCCTTGTGACTGTTTTGTGCCTTGTGACTGTTTTTGTGCCTTGTGACTGTTTTTGTGCCTTGTGACTGTTTTTGTGCCTTGTTTCTTGTGCCTTGTGACTGTTTTTGTGCCTTGTGACTGTTTTTGTGCCTTGTGACTGTTTTTGTGCCTTGTTTCTTGTGCCTTGTGACTGTTTTGTGCCTTGTGACTGTTTTTGTACCTTGTTTCTTGTGCCTTGTGACTGTTTTTGAGCCTTGTGACTGTTTTGTGCCTTGTGACTGTTTTTGTGCCTTGTTTCTTGTGCCTTGTGACTGTTTTTGTGCCTTGTGACTGTTTTTGTGCCTTGTGACTGTTTTTGTGCCTTGTGACTGTTTTTGTGCCTTGTGACTGTTTTTGTGCCTTGTGACTGTTTTGAGCCTTGTGACTGTTTTTGTGCCTTGTGACTGTTTTTGTGCCTTGTTTCTTGTGCCTTGTGACTGTTTTTGTGCCTTGTGACTGTTTTGTGCCTTGTGACTGTTTTTGTGCCTTGTGACTGTTTTGTGCCTTGTGACTGTTTTTGTGCCTTGTGACTGTTTTTGTGCCTTGTGACTGTTTTTGTGCCTTGTTTCTTGTGCCTTGTGACTGTTTTTGTGCCTTGTTTCTTGTGCCTTGTGACTGTTTTTGAGCCTTGTGACTGTTTTTGTGCCTTGTGACTGTTTTTGTGCCTTGTTTCTTAAGCCTTGTGACTGTTTTTGTGCCTTGTGACTGTTTTTGTGCCTTGTTTCTTGTGCCTTGTGACTGTTTTTGTGCCTTGTGACTGTTTTTGTGCCTTGTTTCTTGTGCCTTGTGACTGTTTTTGAGCCTTGTGACTGTTTTTGTGCCTTGTGACTGTTTTTGTGCCTTGTGACTGTTTTGTGCCTTGTTTCTTAAGCCTTGTGACTGTTTTGTGCCTTGTGACTGTTTTTGTGCCTTGTTCTTGTGCCTTGTGACTGTTTTTGTGCCTTGTGACTGTTTTTGTGCCTTGTGACTGTTTTTGTGCCTTGTTTCTTGTGCCTTGTGACTGTTTTTGTGCCTTGTGACTGTTTTTGTGCCTTGTTTCTTGTGCCTTGTGACTGTTTTTGAGCCTTGTGACTGTTTTTGTGCCTTGTGACTGTTTTTGTGCCTTGTGACTGTTTTTGTGCCTTGTTTCTTAAGCCTTGTGACTGTTTTTGTGCCTTGTGACTGTTTTTGTGCCTTGTGACTGTTTTTGTGCCTTGTGACTGTTTTGTGCCTTGTGACTGTTTTTGTGCCTTGTTTCTTGTGCCTTGTGACTGTTTTTGTGCCTTGTGACTGTTTTTGTGCCTTGTGACTGTTTTTGTGCCTTGTTTCTTAAGCCTTGTGACTGTTTTTGTGCCTTGTGACTGTTTTGTGCCTTGTGACTGTTTTTGTGCCTTGCTTCTTAAGCCTTGTGACTGTTTTGTGCCTTGTGACTGTTTTTGTGCCTTGTGACTGTTTTTGTGCCTTGTGACTGTTTTTGTGCCTTGTTTCTTAAGCCTTGTGACTGTTTTTGTGCCTTGTGACTGTTTTGTGCCTTGTGACTGTTTTTGTGCCTTGTTTCTTGTGCCTTGTGACTGTTTTTGTGCCTTGTGACTGTTTTTGTGCCTTGTTTCTTGTGCCTTGTGACTGTTTTTGTGCCTTGTTTCTTGTGCCTTGTGACTGTTTTTGTGCCTTGTTTCTTGTGCCTTGTGACTGTTTTTGTGCCTTGTTTCTTGTGCCTTGTGACTGTTTTTGTGCCTTGTTTCTTGTGCCTTGTGACTGTTTTTGTGCCTTGTTTCTTGTGCCTTGTGACTGTTTTTGTGCCTTGTGACTGTTTTTGTGCCTTGTTTCTTGTGTCTTGTGACTGTTTTTGTACCTTATTTCTTGTGCCTTGTGACTCTTCTGTAGTGATGGTACCCAAAAGGAAGTGCACACAGCTTACTGTACCTCAGAAGCTGGAGTTGTTACAGAAGTTAGAGAGTGGTTGGTCTGTAGTGAGATGCTGCAGTGAATATGGCATTGCTAAGCAAACAGTGTCTGGTATAAGAAAGGCTAAGGGTTCCCCCCAGCAGTCATTTACAATGAAATATATATAGACCTGATTCTTTGACCTCTACGACGACTGCTGGAGACCACAAGGTGCATTAAAATTAATGGAGGTAAATTAAAATAATAATGTGGCCTATTGATATACAGCAATAACAACAATACTGTCTTTACACTAATACTGTATAATCATTTTTATTGCTGTTGTTATTACTGTATTATCATTACTGTATTATTATTTAATTCTACAGTCTTATTATTGTTATTACCCATGTCAATAAAGTCCAGGTACAGTATTATCACTAATGTACCTTCGTCCCACGGTTCATCTGGACTTCGACACATCCAGACACCCCCCCCCCCCCAATTGTCCAGAAGTGCGAGAGTTTACTGTGTGTGTACGTATATATCTCAAGATAAATTCACCAAAATTCAGCTGTTAATAAAATACTGGGCTGTACTGTATTACAAAACTATGTATATAATTTATGAAGACAAAATTAAACCTGTACTATAAAGACTAATAATTTCTTCCTTCTTAAAGAAAAGATTTAAATTATGGTAAACAAACTTTATTACATCTTCATATTTGTTAAAAACCAAAGAAATATAGACAATTCCTGCAACACAAGGATATCATGCTACAGTCGAGTCTGGAGTTACACGGTTTTGGTTTACGCTTGATTTACGCGGTAAATTTGGTCATTTACGCGGGAAGCGGCGCGAGCAGGGTGCACACAATGTCGCCCAGTCATCAAAACACTACCGAGTTCTTCACCCGCCACCCACCACAGCCGGCCCAAGTCAGTGATAGTGAGGATATGGACTTTGAGGGGTTTGACAAAGAAGCCCTGCAAGCCTCTGTGGTGGATAGTAATACACTTGATACAGGTGAGGGCCAATAATCTGCCCTCTGCCTCGGAACCAACCTCCCATCCCCGTGTGCCCAACCATCTTTTCTACTAATGAAATTGTTAAAAAACCTCATATTATTGATATTTCTCTTAATTATTAATTGTGTGTGTCAATACCATCATAAAATTAAGATGTTATTTTGACTACAAGGTATGTATTGTGTCAGAAAAAGTGGAGTTTGGGGGTCGGCCCAGTCTCTATTTCAATTAATCCCATATGTTCTGTTATTTCATTTACGCGTTTCTCGTTTTATGCGGTACTCCGCGGGTTCAATTGACCGCGTAAATGAAGACCCAACTACATTAGAAGTAATCACAGGAGAGAGGCCTTAGCTTACACAAAGTTGGAGTCAGTGGCTCTTGATTATTACACTTACTGTGTCCAATAACGGTACGAGTGTTAGCCACTTACACGCACATGTAACACATACAACATGCCAGCCCCACTAACATATGACAAAGTCAAGTTTAAACTGTCCAATTATAATGCAATAATCTACAAATAGATCAGAGACCTGAATCTACAATACTCTGCTCTGCTCTATCACACACCATAACTAAAGAGGTCACCAAGAGATCAGTGAGGCACCTAGTGTGGTGTTAGTACTGGCTTAAACAGCACCAACGTGCAGGCATAAACACTGTACTACTGTATTATACTGAGACCACAGCTACACGGGTCACCAGATGCTTCTAACAATGCCACCATGCAGGCACAAACATTCTATACCACCCACCCACCCACCCAAACACACACACACACACACTCTACATCACCACTACATGCTCTAACTAGTAACACACTCTACATCACCACTACATGCTCTAACTAGTAACACACTCTACATCACCACTACATGCTCTAACTAGTAACACACTCTACATCACCACTACATGCTCTAACTAGTAACACACTCTACATCACCACTACATGCTCTAACTAGTAACACACTCTACATCACCACTACATGCTCTAACTAGTAACACACTCTACATCACCACTACATGCTCTAACTAGTAACACACTCTACATCACCACTACATGCTCTAACTAGTAACACACTCTACATCACCACTACATGCCCTAACTAGTCACCACTCTACATGCTCTAAAGACCACTCACACAGTCAGGGGAGTAAGACTGGCACTAACAGAGAGGAGAGCATGCACTTACCACCTTGGTGGCATTGATTGTAGGGTGTGACCCCTCCACATCAACCAGCTAGCAACCAGTGAGAAGAAAAGTGTCTTAACTGTAGTCCAAAAACACATAATATACATAACATCATGGCCCCCACAATATATACAGTGATCATGGCCCCCACAATATATACAGTGATCATGGCCCCCACAATATATACAGTGATCATGGCCCCCACAACATATACAGTGATCATGGCCCCCACAATATATACAGTGATCATGGCCCCCACAATATATACAGTGATCATGGCCCCCACAATATATACAGTGATCATGGCCCCCACAATATATACAGTGATCATGGCCCCCACAATATATACAGTGATCATGGCCCCCACAATATTTACAGTGATCATGGCCCCCACAATATATACAGTGATCATGGCCCCCACAATATATACAGTGATCATGGCCCCCACAATATATACATACAGTGATCATGGCCCCCACAATATATACATACAGTGATCATGGCCCCCACAATATATACAGTGATCATGGCCCCCACAATATATACATACAGTGATCATGGCCCCCACAATATATACAGTGATCATGGCCCCCACAATATATACAGTGATCATGGCCCCCACAATATATACAGTGATCATGGCCCCCACAATATATACACAGTAACCATGGCCCCCACATTAAGTTCACAACATACCATGTACAATAACTCACGCACACATACAAGTTGTTAGGTTCACAGTTCATAATTACTGGCCCTTAGTTATTATACAGTACTCAGACCTTAGTTATTATACAGTACACACTCAAACCTCTTTCAAATGAATGTTTTTTGTTGTTATGTGACTTGTAATCAAGGGACCTTTCACACAGACGTCCATTAATTTCTACGGCGCACAACAAAAACACTCGTGTGGAAGAGGGCTGAGTGTGTGTACTGTACAATAACTAAGGGCTGAGTGTGTAGTGTATAATAACTAAGGGCTGAGTGTGTAGTGTATAATAACTAAGGGCCAATATTTATGACCTGTGACCCTAACAGCATGTATGTGTTGCTAAATATGTAAGTATGTACAGTATATACAGTAGATATAACTCCAATAGTCATTAAAGCTTAAAACTGATTATGGAAATAAATAAGTCATTAAATAGTCGATTATTTTCAAAACAGGTAATATTATATTGTTTTAACTGAAAGTAATGTGTCAATAATCAGCCTTTACTTATACACATCTGGTTAAGTCTACTTAAGTTAAATCTGGTTACCCAACAGACTAGTGCTGTACTCCACACCACAGACAACACCGGACAAGTGATTTGTCACATCAGTGCGCCCGACACCAGACAAGATAGGATTATAAGAGTAAAATTACTTGGCAAAAGTTTGTCAGGTGCTGGGTGACCTAAAATATATATATATATATATATATATATATATATATATATATATATATATATATATATATATATATATATATATATATATATATATATATATATATATATATATATATATATATATATATATATATATATATATCTCTCTCTGTGTCTGTCTGTCTGTGTGTGCGTGTGTGTTATTATAATAAAAATAAAAATAATAATAATAATAATAATAATAATAATAATAATAATGTAGTAATAATAATAACAGTAATGTAGTACAGTGACCCCTCGTTTAACGAACGCCTCGGTTAACGAAATTTCGGTTAACGAACTGCCTTCCATAAGGATCTTCAATTCGGTTAAGGAACAAAAATTCGGTTAACGAATTTCTTACGAACTGACCTCAACATGTTTTCGCTTGCACTAACCAGGCAACCAGCTTTAGTGTCAGTCCACCAATATATTAATCGGTTCTAGGGCTTAAATTCCTTACTATTTTAGTAAATATCAAGAAGTTTATACTATTCAATAATTTTAAAAGTTTAATATTCAATTTTCAGTCATTTTAACAATTATTGAACATAATTGAAGGTAAAGTGACTAGTTTAATGTGCGGCATCCAGCCTCTTAACACAGCAAACAGGAGTTAGTCTCTCTCTGTTTTCACTGGAGGTAACATCTTGCTTGAGACTCTCTTCAACTAAACGCTTTTTTTCTGTGTTTCCAAGCAAATTATTGGTCATTTTTAAATTTATTTTACATATTGACAATATATAATGCAGTGCAGTGTTGATTTAAAGAAAATAATCTTGAATTACACCAAGAGAGCTAAAATTTTATGGTTGAAATGGTGCCATGGGGTGACTTCTCTTCCACCTCAATGCCTTCTCTTCTTCCTTCTCCTCCACCCCCATTCTAAATCCCCCCATCATCATCATCATCATCATCATCCAGGAGCCTTCTACATACACACCTCAAAGTAAGTGAACCTTTCTACCATTTTTGTTGAATTTAGGAAATTTTCGGTGAGCTGGAACCAATTACCCAAAAACCCATTGAAACAATGGTTTCGGTTAACGAACTTTTCGGTTAACGAACGACCTTCTGGAACGGATTGAGTTCGTTAACCGAGGGGTCACTGTAATAATAAAAATAATAGTAATGTAATAATAATTAATAATACAGTCAGTCCTCGACTTACGACAGGGTTAGGGACCGATGACCAGGTTGTAAATCGAATTGGTAGTTAGTCAAAAAGGCAAAAATAATATATAGAAAATCTACAATAAAATACAGTACAGTAAAAGTAATCAATAATGAAGAATGGATACAGCGTGACTGTGCACTTACCTTTAATGTAGTCAGCTGAATGCACACAGGGCCCCAATAATTTTTTAATTAAACATGGAGACTACATTAATGGGATGAAGCAGAGGAGGAGACAGGGCTGGGTGGGTCATCAAGTTCACTTTCTTCAGACAGGCTAACATACTTGCTTGTTGAAGGTATTGGATCATCTATACGGAGTGGTGGGGTATGAGGAGGCAGCAGTGGGGGACTTCTTAAAAAATATGTCCAACTTAGACTGCACAGTTTGCCTTTTCTTTTCATTGTAAATCTCCCTGTAGCAAGCAAGTGCATCTTGGATCATTCTGTCAACTTTTGCAAAACGCTCAACATTTTGATTCATTTGCATCCCCATATTAATACAGCTAGTAGCAAATGCCTCTGCCATTTGTTTTACTGAAAACTTTTTAGGGGGTACAGGTTCTTCTACTACATTGTCTCTCTTCTTCCTCTGCAATTTTCTGTGCATCCAGTTCAAGAAGATCCTCGTTACTTAGCTCTTCTGCTACACTTTCCACCAACTGCTCAACATCTTTATTATCAATTTCTAACTCCAGCTGTTTACCCATCTGCACTATCTTGTTACTAATCTCAGAAATTGCTTCATCTTCATTAAATCCTTTGAAACTGTTCACACATCTTTTCAGGACATTCTTCCAAATTCCTTTCATGCACTGACCTGTAGCCTCATCCCATGCTGCAGCTATGTTCTTTGTACATTTCAAAATGTTGTAGTCCTTCCAAAACTCTCCGAGTGTTTTCTCACCTTCAGTAGCAGCAACAGCCTGAGCGAAGGTCGTACGTAAATAATTAGCTTTAAAAGTTGCAATAGCACCTTAATCCATGGGTTGGATGATAGAGATAGTGTTAGGCGGAATGTACACTACTTTAACATCAGGGTGCAGGTCGTCCAGGTGTGGTGGGTGTCCCGGAGCATTATCTAAAATTAATAAAATCTTGAATGCAACCCTTTGTTGCAGACAATACTCCTTGGCTCGTGGAATGAAACAACTCAGGAACCAATCCTCAAACAGTGCTAGGGTCCTCAATACTTTCTTATTACTGCGATAAAACACTGGCAGTGTGTGCTTGCTGACATGTTCAAAAGCCCTTGGGTTCTCTGAATGATATATCATGAAACCAGCTACATTCCCCCTCAACAGAAGAGTAATTCGGTCCTTGAATGCCTTGAATCCCAGCATGGTTTTCTCCTCTTTGTGGATATATGTCCATTCTGGCATGCGCTTCCATAATAAGCCAGTTTCATCCACATTAAATATTTGCTCGGGCAAATAATTTCCCTCCACGATGACACAATCTAGCTCCTCCTTAAAAGCTTCAGCAGCACCCACATCAGCACTTGCTGCCTCACCACTCACCTTTACACTGTGCAAACTGTAACGTGTCTTAAACCTTTGTAACCACCCATGACTTGCTGTGAAGTTTTGGTCACAATCATCACCTGCCTGCTCTTTCAGGCTTTCGAAAAGGCTTCTTGCCCTAGCCTGTATGGTTAGAAGGCTTAAGGGTACTTGCTTTTGCATATGATCTTCCATCCACACCACACGTAATTTTTCCATCTCATGAATAGGACCTTGTCTTTTTTTCGTTATTATTGTTCCCTTTATAGGTGCTGATCCTTTCACTACCTCATGAATTCGTTCCCTGTCCTTCAAAATTGTTGATATCGTCGAGTGAGAGAAGCTTTGGTCGCGTGAAATGGTTGCTACTGTTTTTCCATTTTCATATTGCATTATTATCTTCATTGTCATCTCAAAAGTAAATGACTGTCTCTTTTTCTTCTCAGCACCACGAGAACTCTCACTTTTACGCTTGCCAGTCATTAGAAAGGGAATTAGTAACAAAAATAATGTCAGTACACAACGCAATCACTAACGACAACAACGACGGCCAAACACCAACTGAGCGCACTGCGGCCGGTGTGGACGCTGTACACCACGAGGCGGCCCAGCCCATGCCATGCTGTAGTATGGGATGGAAACATTTCGGTACTAGAAAATACGTACGGAATTTGAAAAAATTTTTGTATGACTGCGGCGGTTGTATGTATGGGTGGTCGTATATCGAGTACCGTATATCTCGGCTTATCAGACGGATTTTGAACATTAAAAAAATCTGCCCAAAGTTACGGGGTCGTCTTAATCACCAAGTATAAAATTCTAACCTCTTAAATATTGTGGTTTAGTGTGTCAAGAGTGGTGATGGAAACATCGTAAGCCACTCACAAGCTCCTACCACTAATTATTTTATACTGAAACTTACATTTGGCAAGCTGGATTCAAATTAAGATTACCGGTATATTAAAAGAATAAAAATGTATTATAAACCTGTCTAACATACCGTAAAAGAACATTATACCCCTGTAATAAACACAGCTATCATCACACTCCCCTCCCCCCGCCCCCCCCCCCCCCATTTGCCAGTGAGGAGACAAGAAAGGGAAAGTGACCGCGAGATTGGGCTATTTATAGCCGTGGAGGTGGTCAGTAATGCATATTAGTATATTTACTGACAATAATACTTATCTCCTATAAATAATTAATTTAAAATTTATTTTTTTACAAGGAATATTCAGTAAATGACTGCATTAATTCTTGAAACTACCGACAGTTAAATACAGACGCTTAAGTGACGTCACTAGTGTTTACACTACACCAGCTGGTAACATTTGATGCCATTACTTGAAGTGAATTGGCCTTATTTTAAGTAACTAACCATAAATAAATACAAAAAGTAAAAAAACGATCAAAAGTGAGAAATAATATACTGTATGTATGTTGTGTTGTCAAAGTTAGAGGAACAATTCAAACTGCAATTGTGTGTAAATGAGGCAGAAAGTCAGGTCAGCGCTGAACCTGGGACTTGGTCACAATTTTCGTGATGCCATATGGCAGCAGGGTCTACCATTAGACAACACATTATGCTTCCAATATCTTCCCAGGCGGTAGTATCTACCTGTTTGGTAGCTGCCTACTACCTACACAATTTTTAGTAATATTACTTTGATACATGATAAATTAGACAAACAATGAAAATAAACATCAAATTTAATTACCAAGACGCTTCCCATTGGCAGCTGTAAGAGGGGGAGATGGGCTATTTTTATCCCATCTTTGTGTGTGAAGTGGCCAGTAATACCATATATTTACTGATCATAATACTTATCTCCTAGTAATTAATTTAAAATTTATTTTTTACACAGAATATTGTAATAGGCCCCTGTCTCATCAACAGAACGTATTATATAAATGGGTCAATACATCTGATATTATATTCAGATTCACCACCCTGTAACTTTCCACTGTCTATGAGTAAGACATGAGATGGACACGTGAGCGGGCAACTTACCCAAGAGGGCGAGACCCATAGCTCAGCATTTCTGTAAGCACGCACTGCGATGCCCCTAAGCTTCAGTAGCTCACCTCAACTCATATCGTAAGGACGTGACCTAACGTTTATCATACATAAACGCCGTCCCTTTCTCATTCACTCCTAGACAGTGAGACTTACGGTTGATATACACTCAGGAATTATATACAACCTTTTATAATAAAACAAAGGAACTACCGTTTGGGTTTCGTTACTTAAAACCCAAATATAAATATGTGTGAACGGACTAGTTAATTGGACAAGCAGCCGATTCAATATTCAGTAAATGACTTTTAAATAAATAAACAAATAATTCGGTAAATCTATTTCAAGTAAATGGAAAATTAGCAAACAAATGTTATTTACCACGACCATTCCCTCCGGCTCAGGGTGAGATGGAGGGGAGATAAAGAAGGCTATTTATAGCCCGTCTTTGTGTCTGAAGTGACCAGTACCCTAATGCCCCATAAATAATTCATTTAACATTTTTTTTTTTTTATTAACTGAAGATATTTGTTTTACCTCATAAAATTCAAACAAATTACCCGGCCAGAATATAATTTACATTGCAGGAATTCTTACAATTTGATGATCATTTTGAATAAAAACATCATAGATTTTGCATTAGATATACAAATTTTAGACATAATGTTTGTGCAAAATATATGACATTTATATTCAAAATATTCCTGATCTTGCAAGGAATCCAGCAATGTCAATTACATTATCCTAACTTTATTCTGAGGTATTATTTAATACTAAATGTTAAAATCTAGTTTTTCACCCAACATTTCTCTTGTAGGGAGGGTTGGGACGGACCGACCATCTGGCACGGTTGGAAGAGGGAGGGAGGCAAGGTGGGGTACTTTGATTGACAGATAGTGTCGTGAAGAATATTTTTTTTTTTATTAATTGAAGATATCTGTTTTAGCTCATAAAATTCATACAAATTACCCGGCCAGAATATAATTTACATTGCTGGAATTCTTACAATTTGATGATCATTTTGAATATAAACATCATAGATTTTGCATTAGACATACAAATTTGATATATAATGTTTACTCTGAGTAAATATGTTATCTTTTGTGCAAAATATATGACATTTATATTCAAAATATTCCTGGTCTTACAAGGAATCCAGCAATGTCAATTATATTATCCAAACTTTAGTTTGAGGTATTATTTATTAAAATCTAGTGGTTTTCCCCAAAAAATTTCTCAGAGAGGGAAGAACCAGCAGTGTAGTGTGAGAAGAGGGGGAGGGAGTTGAGTCCATTATTTGAATGGACATTAACTTGGCGACTGTATTTCTCTATTTCTCTTAAGTATTAATTGTGTGCATGCACCATCATAAAATTAAGATGTTATTTTTACTAGAACATAGGTATTGTGTCGGAAAAAGTAGAGTTTGGGGGTCGGGCCAGTCTCTATTGGAATTAATCCCATATGTTCTGTTGTTCCATTTTCGCGGATTTCACTTAACGCGGTACCCTGTGGGTTCAATTGACCGCGTAAATTGGGGTACTACTGTATATATATATATATATATATATATATATATATATATATATATATATATATATATATATATATATATATATATATACATATATATATATATATATACACACAGTTCGTCCCCGAGTTACGTACATCCGACTTACGTACAAACGGCCGATACGTACATCGTTTCTAAAGTCTTTAATTGCAAAAATATTGTCTTAAAAGGGCGAGCAATTTTTAAATTTGGCGGGCGAGCCAGCCGCACCGCGCCGCCACTATCACTGACCATGCAGACGACACGCTAGACGCACCAAAGCAACAAGTGTGGTCATTGTGCATACTTCTCCTGTGAATTTCTGCCCTATTTTGTACACTTTACTCTGTGTGCAATGACTGGTGTAAAGCGTAAGAGTGGTGAAGCCAGTGGGAGTGCTACGAAACGTCAAGCAATCTCACTAGAGGTAAAAATGGACATAATAAAACTGCTTGAAAGTGGTGAAAAGTTGACCAATGTTGCCCGCAAATTTAACCTGAGTCGGTCAACTGTTAATACAATTGATAAGGGCAAAGAAAAGATCAAGGAACATGTGAAATCTGCAGTGCCAATGCAATCTACGATTATAACTAAAAGAAGAGGGAAGGTTCTGGAAGAAATGGAAAAATATCTTGCGCTGTGGATCGAGGACTGCACACAAAAACGTAAGCCTCTGTGTCTCAGTATGATTCAGGAGAAAGCCCTAAGTCTTTTCAACGACCTAAAGAAAGATCACCCTGATGATACTGTGACATTCAATGCTAGCAATGGGTGGTTTAACCGATTCAAGGTGCGAAATAAGCTGCATAATGTTCGAGTGACTGGTGAGGCGGCGAGTGCTGATTGGAAAACAGCACAGGATTTTCCAAAGAAACTCGCGGAAATTATTGACGAGGGAGGCTACACACCACAACAGATCTTCAATGTGGATGAAACTGGGCTTTATTGGAAAAAAATGCCTGACAGGACGTACATAAGCAAAGAGGAGAAGTCAATGCCTGGGTTTAAAGTAGCGAAGGACAGACTGACGCTGCTTCTTGGTGGTAATGCAGCTGGTGATTTTAAATTAAAACCATTGCTTGTGTACATTTCTGAAAACCCACGAGCACTCAAAAACATTGCAAAGGCATCCCTTCCTGTCATATGGAAAAGTAACACTAAAGCATGGGTTACACAGGCACTTTTCCAAGACTGGTTCTACCACCATCTTATACCAGACGTGGAAAAATATTGCAGGGACAATGGTATACCCTTCAACATCCTCCTGCTGCTTGACAATGCACCTGGTCACCCCCCTTTCCTGGATGACTTCCACCCAAAGGTAAAGGTTGTGTACATGCCACCCAACACAACATCTATCATCCAGCCAATGGATCAGGGCGTCATTGCAACATTTAAAAAATATTATCTTAGGCGCACCTTCCGCCAAGCACTGAAGGCAACTGATGACAATGGGATGACTCTCAAGGAATTTTGGAAGTCCTATAATATCTACAAGGCAATTAAAAACATCGGTGCATCCTGGCAGGAGGTTACATCATCCTGCATGAACGGCGTGTGGAAGAAAATCTGTCCACAGTTTGTCAACGACTTCAGTGGGTTTGAGAATGTTCAGGAGGAGCAGAAGGCTGTGATCAACAACTTAATCAAAATAAGTGAGAAACTGGAGTTAGACCTGAAGGAGAATGGCTTCTCTGAGTATTTCGACGCCCACGGCAAGGACTTGACAAATGACGAGTTGATTGAGTTGGAGAAGCAACGACGGGAAATAGAAACAGCTGAAGAAGATCAAGTTGAAATGCCTACAAAGCATTTCCAAACTAAACTGATGGCGCAGGCTTTTGCAAAGGGGGAGGAAATGTTGGCACTTTTTGAACAGCAAGATCCAAATGAAGAAAGACTTGCCAAGGTGTCAGCAGCGATCCAAGAGGCTATTAAATGCTATCACATAATTTATGAAGAAAAAAAGAAGATAACAACCCAAACATCCATCCACAAATTCTTCAAACCAGCAGCCGTATTGCCAACATCATCTACACCTGATCCAGTGCCATCAACATCATCTACACCTGATCCAGTGCCGCGTGATATGGATGATAGTGACGACTGCGACGGCTGACTGCGTCACAAGTGTTGCCGCGAGTGTGTTTACATAGTTCACCGCGCGGCTACTTATGCCGCATTTATGTTAAAAAAAATATGTTTGCATTTGATAAGTTGTATTAATTACCACCAGATAACATTATAGGGTTGGGGGATTTTCGAGTTACGTACATTTCGAGTTACGTACAACCTTTTGGTCCCCATTATGTACGTAACTTGGGGACTTACTGTATATATATATATATATATATATATATATATATATATATATATATGTAGTCGTCGACTTACGACCTATGCGATTTACGTCCGTTCGACTTTACGACCGGCGGTACGACAGTTTTGGCCCCAGCCTCCTCACGCTGCCGGGAGCTGGAGCCGCGCGCATCCCCGCGCTCAATTACAAACACGCTCGCTGGTACAGCACACTTCCCTCCGTGTCTGTTTGCCTCGTGCCTTTCTTTTGTCTCGGAAATCTTTCTTGAACCACCACCCCCCCCAAGATGTCTACCAAGAGGAAACTGTCTTCATCTACTCCTCAACCTGCCAAGAAGCAAAGAAAGGCCATTGATTTAAACACTAAAATGATGGTGATTAAACAGCACGAAGGGGGTAAGAAAGTGAGTGAGATTGCACGTGATCTGACGCTATCACACTCTACTGTGTCGACGATTTTGAAGGATAAAGAAAGGATTCGTGAAGCTGTGAAAGGTTCTGCACCCATGCAAGCGACAGTTATAACGAAGCAACGGACTGGGCCTCTCCACGAAATGGAGAAATTACTTTACATGTGGATGGAAGATCAGATCCAGAAACGGACACCGTTAAGCCTTTTTACTGTGCAGACGAAGGCTAGAAGTCTATTTCAGACTTTGAAGGAGCGCGCCGGAGAAGACTACAGTCAAGAATTTGCAGCAAGTACTGGCTGGTTCAAGAGATTCAAGAAAAGATTTCAATTTCATAATGTTCGAGTGACTGGGGAAGCAGCGAGTGCAGACGAGGAAGGAGCACGCAAGTTTGTTGACAATCTGGATGAATTGATTACGGATGAGGGATATCTAGCAGAGCAGATATTTAATGTGGATGAAACGGGATTGTATTGGAAACGGATGCCAGAACGCACTTACATCCAAAAAGAAGCCAAAAGCATGTCTGGATTTAAAGCATTTAAGGATAGGCTTACTCTGCTGCTTGGCGGGAACATCGCGGGGTTTAAGCTGAAACCTTTCCTAATCTTCCATTCAGAAAACCCGCGGGCGTTGAAAAATGTAAACAAGCACACGCTGCCCGTTTACTTTCGGTCTAACCGTAAAGCATGGATGACACAGGCACTGTTTGAAGACTGGTTTGTAAATTGTTTTATTCCTCAAGCTCGTGAATATTGTGTGACGAAAGAAATTCCTTTCAAGATTTTATTGCTACTGGACAATGCGCCTGGACATCCACCTCATCTATCAGATATTCATCCGGACGTGAAAGTGATTTTTATGCCGCCAAACACGACTTCAATATTGCAGCCTATGGACCAAGGTTCAATTGCTACTTTCAAGGCTATCTATCTCCGAACCACCTTTGCCCAAGCCATAGCCGCTATAGATGCCGACCCAGAACTATCGTTGCGTGACTTTTGGAAACAGTACAACATTCTTATGGGTATCAAGAATCTGGCAAACGCCTGGGAGGCTGTGACGGAGAAGTGCATGAATGGCATCTGGAAACAGTGTGTTAAGCGCTATGTTCATACTTTTGCAGGATTTGACAGTGAAAATGAGCTTGAAGTTATTCGGGAAAAAATAGTAAAACTGGCAAAAGATCTTTCTTTGGAATGTGAAGTGGAAGATGTTGAGGAGTTGCTAGACCAAGAATCAGAGGAACTTACAAATGAAGAGCTAATCGAATTGGCGGAAGAAAATGTAGCAGAAGAGGAAAGGAGAGAAGCAGCGGATAACGAAGAGGAGGAGGAGCCACAAAGGACGTTCACCACTAAGGGATTATCAGAAGGTTTATCTCTACTAAATAAACTTCTTGCCCATTTTGAAGGAATGGACCCAAACATTGAACGATTTGCAAGGATTGAGCGGATGGCACGCAATTCGTTTCGTCCATATCAAGAAATTTACGAGGAGAAGAAGAAACGAACAATTCAGACAAAGCTCACCATGTTCATGAAAAAAACAACTCCTCCGGCTACCCCAAAGGCTGCCCCAGCTGACGACCCCGACGATCCACAGCCAAGCACCAGCGGCCAATAAGATGTTTTTTGTATGTTTGTACAGTATGTTTTGCAACTAAAATGTTTTATATGTTTTGCACCTGTATTTTTTCTTTTTTGTATGTTGTGTAAATAATAAACCAATTGTACTGTAATATGCAGTGATTTACTTAAACCTGACGACCGTAACAATAATGAACAGAGAAAATGTTGATAAAATATGACTTAAAGATGATTATATTATCATTACACATTATAATATACGTAAGGTAATTAAATTGTACTGTAGTATGCAGTGATTTACTTAAACCTGACGACCGTAACAATAATGAACAAAGAAAATGTTGATAAAATATGACTTAAAGATGATTACACATTATAATATACGTAAGGTAATTATAACATAGGCCGACTTACGACCAGATCAACTTACGACCGGTTGGCCGTAACCTATCTCGGTCGTAAGTCGACGACTACCTGTATATATATATATATATATGCTGATAACCACAAGGAAAGAAGAAAACACGAAGTGTTTTCTTCTTTCCTGGTGGTTATCAGCATATACCTAGATCACGCGCACCTACAGTGATTTACTTGCATATATATATATATATATATGCAAGTAAATCACTGTAGGTGCGCGTGATCTAGGTATATGCTGATAACCACCAGGAAAGAAGAAAACACGAAGTTCCCAAGCGCTTTCGTGTAATTCACATCTTCAGGGGTGAGTACAGACAATTGTAATTATGTAGGTCAGACAGGAAAAACACTGCAGCTTAGAATCAAACAACATAAGTATAATATTAGAACTGCATCTGAAAGCAGTGCCTTGTTCGTTCATGTTAGGAATAATAATCACCCCATTGCTTGGGAAAAAAGCTTAGAAGTTTTCAAATCATCTTGTGTCACAGAAAGACTTCTTGTTGAAGCTAGTTTGATTAAGGAATTAAAATCAATAAACCTTAGTGATGGTCAGTTCAAAACTGATAATATGTTACATAAATTTATTTGTCAGTGGCCCAAGGTTAAAAATGCTTTAAAAACCTTTGATCTAGATGTATGATAGTTATTTTGTGGGCCCCCTTTTTTCTGACCTGACTTGACTAGTCACGTCACCACCCTTCTCTTAAGCTCCTCTACGTGTGTGTTGGTGTGGGGATTAGTGGATGTCATCATTTTGACCTGACCTCATGTTTTTTAGGTCACCCTGTATATTTAAGCCTCTCTCTGTCCATGTAATCCAGTTGCCTCTGAAGATGTCTTGAATAAAGACGAAAGCTAAGGTACTCCGTTGTTTCCATTTTCCCGTGTGATTTTATCAAGATTTATCTTATCCACGTTTTCATTGTGGATTTTCATAAAATATATTTATATATATATATATATATACAGTGAGTTCTGCTAAAACGCGTGTTTTGATAACGCAAATTTGCTCTAACGCGATTTATGAATTAGGAACGATATTTGTATGACGCGAACGCTTGTTTGCTATAATGCGATTTTTGCTTACTATTTCTCCAATTTTGTGGTACGTATTAACTGTGAATATAGTAAAGAAGAATATCAACAAGAAGCGTTCTGGTGATAGAATTCCCGGTGATGATCGTAAAAGAAAGGATATAACACTTAGAAGAGAAGCTCGATTTTATCAACCTCAAAATCACCCTTCTCCCCCATCAAGTAAAGTGTTACATTTACTGTATGATTTCATTAATAGATATTAATGTAACATTTATTTAGATTGTGCTATCCTTTGTGTTAGGCTAACTACTAAATTTTTTCGATTTCGAGTAATCTGCACCTAACCCTGTTTTCTCCATAAGCCCTGTTATTTCTACTACGCGATTTTCTATAACACGATATTTTACAAGAACACAATTATCGCGTTATAGCAGAACTACCTGTATGTATATGTATATGTATATATATATATATATATATATATATATATATATATATATATATATATATACACAGGTAGTCGTCGACTTACGACCTATGCGACTTACGTCTGTTCGACTTTACGACCGGCGGTACGACAGTTTTGGCCCCAGCCCCAGTGTAAATAATAAACCAATTGTACTGTAGTATGCAGTGATTTACTTAAACCTGACGACCGTAACAATAATGAACAAAGAAAATGTTGATAAAATATGACTTAAAGATGATTATATTATCATTACACATTACAGTATAATATACGTAAGGTAATTATAACATAGGCCGACTTACGACCAGATCAACTTACGACCGGTCGGCCGTAACCAATCTAGGTCGTAAGTCGACGACTACCTGTATATATATATATATATATATATATATATATATATATATATATATATATATATATATATATATATATATATATATATATATATTTTCACAATATTTCATAATCGCAGTCATGTACTGAATATTCTATGTAAAAAATAGAAATTTTCAATGAATTATTTATAGTGTGGTCGACTTCCTACACAAAGATGGGCTATAAATAGCCATCTTATCTCCCCTCTGTTGTCAGAGGGAAGGTCTTGGTAAATAACTTTTGTTTGTTTATTTTCATTGTTTGTCTAATTTATCATGTTGTATCAAAGTAATATTACTAAAAGTAGGCAGCTACCAAACAGGGAGATACTACCGCCTGGGAAGATATTGGAAGCATAATGTACAGTATTGTCTAATGGTAGATCCTACTTCCATATGGCATCACAAAAATTGTGACCAAGTCTTAGGTTGCTGATCTATCTTTCTGCCTCATTTACACACAATTGCAGAGTTTCAATTGTTTCTCTTCCTTTGACAACACAACATACATACAATATAATGTTTCTCACCTTTGATCTTTCTTCCTTTTTGCATATATTTATGGTTGGTTATTTAAAATAAGGCCAATTCACTTAAAGTATTGGCATCAAATTTTACCAGCTGGTGTACACTAGCGACTCACTTAAGCATCAGTTATTTAACTGGAACTAATGTTGGTGTGAGTAAAATATTTCCATTTACTTGAAATAGATTTGCCGATTTAATTGCAAGTATTTTCTTTAATTTATATACTTGTTTTGTGGAAAAGGGACGCTACCATTATACCTGGTAGGTGAAGTTGACCAGACATTTATGGTGATCATTAAGGACCAAACTCCGAATCCATGACGTGATTTCTGTTAATCATTCTCATCCTAAATTTACCACTGTCGGTAGTTTCAAGAGTTAACGCAGTCATTTACTGAATATTCTTTGTAAAAAAATAAATTTTAAATGAATTATTTATAGGAGATAAGTATTATGATCAGTAAATATACAGATATGCATTACTGACCACCTCCGAACACAAGGACGGCTAAAAATAGCCACAGGCGGTCACAGTCAAGGTCACTTTCCCTTTCTTGTCACTGGCAAATAGGGGGGGGTGGTGATGATAGCAGCTGTGTTTATTACCAGGGTACATTGTTCTTTTACAGTATGTTAGACAGGTTTATAATACATTTTAATTATTTTAATATACCGGTAATCTTCATTTTAATCCAGCTTCCCAAACGTAAGCTTCAGTATAAAATAATTAGTGGTAGGACCTCGTGAGTGGTTTACGATGTTTCCATCACCACTCTTGACACGCTAAACCGCAATATTTAAGAGGTAAGAATTTTATATCTGGTGCTTAAGACGACCCCCTTACTTTGGGCTGATTTTTTTATGGTTCAAATTCCGTCTTATAGGCCGAGATATACGGTACATTAAAATATTTTCTGTGTGTATGTGGGTATTTTTGTAGCTTAATGTAGGAGCTGATTAATATTAGTATTAAGGTTATGGAGCCATGTGAGTCACTGGCTGGCCTTGGGAGTACGACCACCTCTCAGTTTGTCAGTGATGGATACCTTTTCAAATAGAGTTTAGTTGAGTATTATCTATTTAGTGTTGCTCTATTAGTATTTATTTTGTGTAATGTCCAATCAATGGTGATATTACAAAGTAGTTTATTGTTTATTAACTGTGCATATATAAGTGATTTATTAAGGATTATGTTTATTCTTTATTCTCTATTTATTTTATCTTATGGAACCTACACACTTATTATGGTAAATTTTTTTATTCAATTTTATTTAAATCTTTTGTGGTGTGTATAATTCCAAACCTTCACTCCTGAACTGTTGGGATAAAGAGAGGCTGTGATGAACCAAGAACTAAGGTGTGCCGAGTTGACAATTGCTGTTGTTGTTTTTCTTGTGCCATATGTACCCTAATTAGTATATTAATCTTTAAAGTAATTCAAGTTGATAAGTTATGGCATAACATTTCTCACTATTGACTTTTTTTACAATTTAATTTCTTTATGGTTCTTTATTATTATTATTATTATTATTATTATTATTATTATTATTATTATGATTATTATTCTTATCATTATCATTGTTGTTGTTATTATTATTATTACATCCCCCCCCCCCCCCGCCCCCCGCCCCCCGGGTGGGCTGATCCTGTAAAAAAAAAAAAATATGATAAAGACAGTGTGGTAAGGGTGGGCATGTGGCAAAACACATACCCATAATGCCTCCACATCAGCTGGGACTAAAGCATCCAGGCGTGACAGAAGTAATTCATCCTGACAGAAGAGGGCAATGTTCCCTCTGCATCCACATATACGAAGGTGATGAAAGAGTTGATATCCCTCAATTTGCCACGCCTCACACATGGCAGCGACTGACCTGACTGTGGTAGCAAGCACGTCATATTTGTTGGCGAGGGAAGTGACGTTGGAGAGTAGTAAGGAGGGGAGATTGTGTCATATTCAGTGAACTTCAGTGTACTGGTACGGTCTGTCAGGAGTAGGTTTCTCTGGTTTTCTACTGGAGGTGATGGTCCTGATGGGCTTCTGTTTATGACGTCCTTGTCTACGACTATGAGAATGTTATATGTTCAGTGATTTTAGTAGTACAATAATGCTGCCATCAGGATATCTGTTCCCTTGCTCTAAACTGTACAAGGTGCACCTGGAGTAGTTCACTGGTGGACATATGTTGATGTCTGTTATTGTGAACGTAGGGAAGTGTTTGTCCAAGGTGGCCTTTAACTCAATGGCGGCACCTTGAGGGTTACTGAAAGAATTTCCTTGGTACAATACACTGGTAGACATCTGTTAATATTTGTCCGGTCGTAAACACACGCAGTACTCCTTGTCTCTGGTAGTTTGAGGGTCACCGACACAGTGCCCACGGTCTAGTACTACACTGCTCACTGGTGACCTGTTGTGAATCATGCTTGTTTTTTCCTTGGGATTCACTACTGGATCACTGTTTGATAACCAATCATTGATCACTTGAATGTTTTGCTGATAAATCCCTGGTGTAGTGAAGTTGGTGAGGAGATTGGGGGGAGGGTAGAGTGTGGGGTCAGGGCCAAACAGACTTGACCAGGCTGCCTGGGGAGAGCCTACAGAACACATCTTGTCTCAATGAGGGCTAACTAGTGTGAGTCCGTGCATGCATGTGTGTGTGTGTGTTTCTCACAATGACTAATATAAAATTTATATAGAAGCTCCCAAGGTCAGCAGCTTTGTGCTACAGATAAGAGTGGAAACATCAACATGAATAAGAAGCAACAAAAACTAACCTGGTGAGGGTAAAAGGCAACATGATGCACACATTCAATTTGAATGTTTCAAAATATAGGGCGTCCTCGCTTAACGTCGGGGTTACGTTCCTGAAAATGCGATGTTATGCGAAACAAAGTTAAGCGGATCAAATTACCCCATAAGAAATAGATAAAATATGGGGGAGTTATGTTCCTGAGCCTCCCATTGCCCCATGAAAAAAATTACATATACAGAAAATCATTGCCATTTCTATGAGAATAGTATATAGAACTACAGTACTAAGTTTGTATTGGTACTGACGATGGACTGAGGTGGTAGAGCGAGTGTGTGGTGGGTAGTGTAGCGAAGGAGGGTGGGAGCGGAGGAGGAGGGTGGTGAGTCACTGAGACTCTGCTGCTTCTTGCTCCTCCTCCATTGTTGTTTGCTCCTCCTCCATTGTTGTTTGCTCATCCTCCGCTGCTGTTTGCTCCTCTTCTGCTGCTGTTTGCTCCTCCTCCGCTGCTGTTTGCTCCTCCTCCGCTGCTGTTTGCTCCTCCTCCGCTGCTGTTTGCTCCTCCTCCGCTGCTGTTTGCTGCTCCTCCGCTGCTGTTTGCTGCTCCTCCGCTGCTGTTTGCTCCTCTTCCGCTGCTGTTTGCTTCTCCTCCGCTGCTGTTTGCTCCTCCTCCGCTGCTGTTTGCTTCTCCTCCGCTGCTGTTTGCTCCTCCTCCGCTGCTGTTTGCTCCTCCTCCGCTGCTGTTTGCTCCTCCTCCGCTGCTGTTTGCTGCTCCTCCGCTGCTGTTTGCTCCTCCTCCGCTGCTGTTTGCTCCTCCTCCGCTGCTGTTTGCTCCTCCTCCGCTGCTGTTTGCTCCTCCTCCGCTGCTGTTTGCTTCTCCTCCGCTGCTGTTTGCTCCTCCTCCGCTGCTGTTTGCTCCTCCTCCGCTGCTGTTTGCTCCTCCTCCGCTGCTGTTTGCTCCTCCTCCGCTGCTGTTTGCTCCTCCTCCGCTGCTGTTTGCTCCTCCTCCGCTGCTGTTTGCTGCTCCTCCGCTGCTGTTTGCTCCTCCTCCGCTGCTGTTTGCTTCTCCTCCGCTGCTGTTTGCTCCTCCTCCGCTGCTGTTTGCTTCTCCTCCGCTGCTGTTTGCTCCTCCTCCGCTGCTGTTTGCTCCTCCTCCGCTGCTGTTTGCTCCTCCTCCGCTGCTGTTTGCTCCTCCTCCGCTGCTGTTTGCTCCTCCTCCGCTGCTGCTTGCTGCTCCTCCGCTGCTGTTTGCTGCTCCTCCGCTGCTGTTTGCTCCTCCTCCGCTGCTGTTTGCTCCTCCTCCGCTGCTGTTTGCTCCTCCTCCGCTGCTGTTTGCTCCTCCTCCGCTGCTGTTTGCTCCTCCTCCGCTGCTGTTTGCTTCTCCTCCGCTGCTGTTTGCTTCTCCTCCGCTGCTGTTTGCTCCTCCTCCGCTGCTGTTTGCTCCTCCTCCGCTGCTGTTTGCTGCTCCTCCGCTGCTGTTTGCTCCTCCTCCGTTGATGTTTGCTCCTCCTTGGCTGCCGGCTGTTGTGAAGAGGCTCCTTCTGCCGTCCTGCGACAAAAAAATTAATCCAGTGTTGACTGCTTGGTGCTACTCCTCTTCTTCTCGGTGTAGCAACTAACACTGTCCTCAATGCTGCATTGAATCTTTGAGCTACGTTCTCTGTTTGGGTCGTCATCTAGAAGTATTTGCATTGCTTGCTGGAACATGTTCAATGATTCTGCCATCCTCTTGGAAGTTAGTGTTCGTTGAGGTTCTTCTTCGTTGTCGTCTTCAACGGAACTGTTCTGTTAATTGTTGCGGATCTTCGTTGGTGAGCTCTTCTGTATGGGATGCCAGGACGTCCTCAATATCCTCTGATTCCAGCTCATCAAAGCCTGCCTCTCCAGCCAAGCTGAGTATATCCCTATTCACAGCTGGGACTAAGTCCGTGAAACTGTTGATGCACTCGGGCCACAGCTTACACCACACACCATTCAGGCAACTTTCTGAAACCTCTTCCCATGCCTTGCCAATGTTGTCAATTGCTTGAAGAATGTTGAAGCCCCGCCAATATTCTCGGATCGTTGGTTTATTTCCTCCATCTGTAGCCTGGAGCAGCTGGGCCATAGTACGGCGTAAATAATACGCCTTGAATGCGGCGATGAAGCCTTGGTCCATAGGCTGCATCAGTGCTGTCGTGTTGGGAGGCAGGAATAAAAAGTTTACACTGTCATGCAAGTCGTCAAGATTGGGAGGACAAGCTGGAACATTATCAAGGATCAGAAGAATTTTAAAGTTAAGGTTCTCCTTGGCACAGTATTCCTTCAGTGCAGGGACGGCGTACATGTTTAACCACTGGCTAAATATGGCGCCGGTTATCCATGCCTTCTTATTTGCCTTGTAGATGACAGGAAGGTGATCCTTAGAGTAAACTCTCAGGGCCCGTGGGTTGGCAGCACGAGAAATCGGCATAGGCTTCAGCTTGAACTCACCGGCAGCGTTCCTGCCAAGCAGCAGCATCAAGCAGTGTTTTGCCGCTTTAAAACCTGGCGCTCTTTTCTCCTCCTTGGAGATATAGGTCTTCTCATGCATCCTCTTCCAAAAGAGACCAGTCTCATCCACATTGAAGACTTGCTTCGGTGAGTAGCCTCCTTGCTGAATAATCCGTTTGAATTCTGGCGGGAATGTCTCGGCAGCAACCGTATGTTATGTCCACAGCCTATTCCCCATTTTTCAAATCGGGTTAATACATCCATTTTTGAAGCAAGGGCAATGGTCTTACGTTGCCTCTTCACTACACAAGCATCAGTAGCACTTGATGGATGCTTGGAAGCCATTTCGAATGGATCTAGTACAGTTTTAGAGCAAAAACACTAAAGCACACACGAATGATGTGAACTCGTAACAGAGATTGGCTCTGTGTCGCTTGGGGACGCTGTGACGTTCCGCGAGTGAGGGTAACGCACCGAGCCAAGAGAGTGTTGTGCGGCCAGACGAGAGCGGGTGATGCGCCGTAGAAAGTAGTCCGTAACGACACAAAATGACGTAGTATCGGATCACCGGGACGTTAAACAAATTTTTGGTCTCTAAAGTTCAGCGACATAGTACCGAAACAACGATAAGCGTGACGACTTTAAGCGAGGACTTACTGTATGTATCTAACTTTTCCAAAATACATTAGTCTCCCCATTATCCATAATACCTGCTCCCCGAAACTCTCCAAGAGCCAGAATTGAGATTAGCCCGGAAAAAACACCGGAAAAACTTTTTCCATTCCGGGTCTGCAAATGAGTTACCGAGGATAAAAATCAGGCGTTTTTACCGGAAATATTCAGAGAAAATCTCTCCAAACTTCTCCGTGCTAGGCCTGGGAATAAATTTTCTGGGAGTTCTGAGAGATTGCATCATGCCCCAGTGAGTCCCCACATGGCACATGTGTGGGTGCCCTAGCTGCTTGGAACCCTTTATTTATATTCTGCTGCCATTGTAGAAGGTTGTTCCTCTCTAGCTGCTGTTTTTGTTTACAATTTGTGTTGTACAGCACTGTACATTACTGCACCAAGGCACAATACAGAGTTAAAGCAGCATTAAGACGTCTAAAGTTATTACAGTTACCTATACTGAACATAAGCAAGTGGGAACCACTGGAGCACCTTAGCTAAAACCTTTATTCAAGACATCTTCAGTTCATGAGACCCACTAATTCTCCACTCCAAAAATGGGTGACCTGACAATGCATCAGGTCAGTAACATGAGACCCACTAATCCCTCACCCTACCTCCAGTTGACCAGGATGTACAGCACATCGTCCAGGTTGCAAGAGGTGCTCCTGGGTCATGCTGGGGAAGAGCTGGCCGACCTTGTCGAGGAGCAGCGTCGCAAGGACGAGGAGGAAGAAAATGAAGGTGAAGTGGAGGTGGTGGCCACCTTAACCCCCATGAGCATCAGCAGGTGCTTGCTGGCTAGTAGGGCACTTGTGGACTTGTTTTTCAAGACCAATCCCTCTATCGAGAGATCAGTCAACTTCAAAAGGGGGATAGAGAAGCTCCTGCTTCCTTATAAGGAAATAATGAAGGAACTCAAGCAACTGGTTACCCAGCCTCCAATCACCATGTTCTTCCTGCCTTCGTCCACTCCACCTACACCTTCTACATCTGCATGACAGCCTCAGCCGCCTGATCGTGCTCTTCCTTCTGACTCTGACTCCGACATGGACAACCCTCCTCCTGCTGCTCCCACCTCTGACCTTCCTCTGCTCTCCCCTGCCTCCTCTTCCAAGGCAGACGAGGAGCACTTGTAACTCCCCTGTCTTCATCATCATTCATCATTTTCATCATTGGCAGGGAGAGAGGAATGGGCTCTACGCAAACAACGCAAACAACCAGCATGGAAAGGTGGGTGTTACCCTATTTGCATGTGCCTGTGCTTAAAATAATGGTATTCGTGGATTTGGGAATTCGTAGGCATTTTGAGACCCGCACCCCTGCAAATTTTAAGGGCATGCTGTAAAGAATATATAATCTAGAACTATAAAATAAGAAAAATGAAGAGCATGGGTGTGTATGTGTGAGATGTAAACGTTTGTGTGTGAAGGCTGCGAATTGTAACTGTGTCGCCAACTCACCATTCCATGAACACTCCTTCCCTCCCTCAATGTCACTCAGCTGGGTGATTGCCCAGATGAGTGGCTGAATTGTGCCATGTTGCCCAGAGGATGGAGTGTGGAAGGAGCCATTCTTTTTACACAAAATAATATATACTGTTCTGTACCAGTAAATGTGAAGAATAAATAAAAATAATACCAATAAATAAAAAAAAGAAAATAATACTGCATTGCCATTTGGCAATCATTACACGTGGGGCAGTGAACAGCCGAGAGCCACCACGCCGCTCCACCCTCCCGCGACCTGCACGCTAACTCCAACACATGTAACAAATGTTTAATCCCTCTATGGTTTTTACCTTATGATAATTCTTTTCTTTGCACAGTCTGTATGAAGGCTTGTGTGTGTGTGCTTATTATACCAGTAAAAAAACAACAAAGAAAATTACATTTACCTTCCCAAAATTACGAGTTGTAAAATAACCATAACACAACTGTGACATCATTCTCTCCTTCACACTGGTTCTGTCAACATCTCCCAGGAGTTCACGCTGGTAAAGCTTTTCTCTACAGCAATCATGGCCCTTAAGAGTAGTGGCAGTGCCTGTAATGCTAGCCCCCAAATCTCCTGGTCTCTTGGAAGACATATTGTAGGGCTAAAATATTTAAGTATTATATATTTATTTGTTTCCTGTTGACAGTAAACCCTCCAGAGCTGTAGCATTGGTGCCATTAAATCACTCCCACACTGACACTTCTCAACAAGAGAAAAATCTTAACGTTACATTAAACTAAAAAGTAACATGAGAAAGCAACCATTGTTTACCATACTGGCGATCCATTCCCGGCCGTAGAGGTAACCCTCGTCTAATGCAGAGCTGACCACGTCACCAAGACCCTCTGGCAGTAGCTCCAGAAACTGAGGGTTGTTCACAACTGTTGAGTTGATCACCTGACTCCCCAGTGTTACCAAGGCCATGCTCTCCCCCTGGATCTGTAACATGACAATAACATAAGCTTGTGGAGATTGTATCATAATAGAGAAGTATTGACTTATTGTCATAAGAGTCAATAATGAGGGTGTTAATGAGACTATTTAATGTTCCAACAATTGTCATCTATTGATTAAGTAAAAGGTGATGAGGACTGCCAAGCGTCACCACACTGGACTGTCTTAATGCTTCAACTCCTTCACTAGAGCTCTGGTGTTGTGTTAACCACCCAAAAACAGTCAGTCAGATTGTGGACAGTATGGATGCTGGCTGTGGGTCTCACCTCCTCCTCCTCCTCCTCCTCCTCCAAAGTGATAAGAACATTGTTATTTGTTTTGTGTGAACTGTCTTCACTCATAAGTGTTCGGGCTCCGGTTAGGTGAAGTACTGTATATAGTAAGTGATTTACGTATAGGTTTAATAGTATTGTGTTTGTCAACAGATAAATTCTCTAACTGAGCAAGCTTCCTATTTAATTATTTTAACATCATTGTTTCTTGTACGCATTATAAATAGTTTGTATTAATTATGTTGTTATTTAATTGATGGTTTTGCTTCACCATTATCTGTAATTAACCAGACTTTCAAAACGTTACGTGGTAAACAGTCAATTAGTCAAAAACCCAACACAAGGAAGAGTTAATGTAACAGAAGTCATTGAAAGGAATAAGTGAACTTTAAGCTTCAATTCTTTAGATAAGTATGACATAGAGTCACTCCTGTGCACAACAGTAACATGTACACAATGTATTATTTACAGATATCACTCACCAAACCTGATTGTCATTAACACTAAATAATCATACAAGATGGTCGTTTATTACTTACTTAACTTCACCTCTTTAAAATGAGAGGAAAAAAAAACTTTACCACACAACAGTTAAAGATATCAACTTAAAACCCACCCACCCACCCACACACACACTACAGCACCACTAAATAAAACTGACCTGTACAGCCAAGAAGAGAGAGGCGGTGACAGCGAAGAAGATGACAGCTAATATTAGGAGCAGCGTGACAATGGCGTCGACACCCGCTGACAGACCTAACACCAGGTGACGGTCGCTCCTCACCAGTAACTGTCGACAATAACAATAGATGTTAATACACCAAAAATGTCTCAGAAGCTGTTGAATAGAGAGATAGATGGATAGATAGACACTGATAGAGAGATAGATGGATAGACATTGATAGAGAGATAGATGGATACACATTGATAGAGAGATAGGTGGATAGATAGACATTGATAGAGAGATAGATGGATAGATAGACATTGATAGAGAGATAGATGGATAGACATTGATAGAGAGATAGATGGATAGATAGACATTGATAGAGAGATAGATGGATAGACATTGATAGAGAGATAGATGGATAGATAGACATTGATAGAGAGATAGATGGATAGACATTGATAGAGAGATAGATGGATAGACATTGATAGAGAGATAGATGGATAGACATTGATAGAGAGATAGATGGATAGATAGACATTGATAGAGAGATAGATGGATAGACATTGATAGAGAGATAGGGATAGACATTGATAGATAGACGGATAGACATTGATAGAGAGATAGATGGATAGATAGACATTGATAGAGAGATAGATGGATAGACATTGATAGAGAGATAGGTGGATAGATAGACATTGATAGATAGACAGATAGACATTGATAGAGAGATAGATGGACAGATAGACATTGATAGAGAGATAGATGGATAGACATTGATAGAGAGATAGGTGGATAGATAGACATTGATAGATAGACGGATAGACATTGGTAGAGAGATAGATGGACAGATAGACATTGATAGAGAGATAGATGGATAGACATTGATAGAGAGATAGATGGATAGATAGACATTGATAGAGAGACGGATAGACATTGGTAGAGAGATAGATGGATAGATAGACATTGATAGAGAGATAGATGGATAGACATTGATAGAGAGATAGATGGATAGATAGACATTGATAGAGAGATAGATGGATAGACATTGATAGAGAGATAGATGGATAGACAGACATTGATAGAGAGATAGATGGATAGACATTGATAGAGCGATAATTGGATAGATAGACATTGATAGAGAGATAGATGGATAGACATTGATAGAGAGATAGATGGATAGACAGACATTGATAGAGAGATAGATGGATAGACAGACATTGATAGAGAGATAGATGGATAGACAGACATTGATAGAGAGATAGATGGATAGACATTGATAGAGAGATAGATGGATAGATAGACATTGATAGAGAGATAGATGGATAGATAGACATTGATAGAGAGATAGATGGATAGACATTGATAGAGAGATAGATGGATAGATAGACATTGATAGAGAGATAGATGGATAGATAGACATTGATAGAGAGATAGATGGATAGATACACATTGATAGAGAGATAGATGGATAGGCAGACATTGATAGAGAGATAGATGGATAGATAGACATTGATAGAGAGATAGATGGATAGATAGACATTGATAGAGAGATAGATGGATAGACAGACATTGATAGAGAGATAGATGGATAGACATTGATAGAGATAGATGGATAGATAGACATTGATAGAGAGATAGATGGATAGACATTGATAGAGAGATAGATGGATAGACATTGATAGAGAGATAGATGGATAGATAGACATTGATAGAGAGATAGATGGATAGACATTGATAGAGAGATAGATGGATAGATAGACATTGATAGAGAGATAGATGGATAGACATTGATAGAGAGATAGATGGATAGATAGACATTGATAGAGAGATAGATGGATAGACATTGATAGAGAGATAGATGGATAGACATTGATAGAGAGATAGATGGATAGACATTGATAGAGATAGATGGATAGATAGACATTGATAGAGAGATAGATGGATAGATAGACATTGATAGAGAGATAGATGGATAGACATTGATAGAGAGATAGATGGATAGACAGACATTGATAGAGAGATAGATGGATAGACAGACATTGATAGAGAGATAGATGGATAGGCAGACATTGATAGAGAGATAGATGGATAGATAGACATTGATAGAGAGATAGATGGATAGACATTGATAGAGAGATAGATGGATAGACATTGATAGAGAGATAGATGGATAGACATTGATAGAGAGATAGATGGATAGACAGACATTGATAGAGAGATAGATGGATAGACAGACATTGATAGAGAGATAGATGGATAGACATTGATAGAGAGATAGATGGATAGACATTGATAGAGAGATAGATGGATAGACATTGATAGAGAGATAGATGGATAGACAGACATTGATAGAGAGATAGATGGATAGGCAGACATTGATAGAGAGATAGATGGACAGATAGACATTGATAGAGAGATAGATGGATAGACATTGATAGAGAGATAGATGGATAGATAGACATTGATAGAGAGATAGATGGATAGACATTGATAGAGAGATAGATGGATAGATAGACATTGATAGAGAGATAGATGGATAGACATTGATAGAGAGATAGATGGATAGACATTGATAGAGAGATAGATGGATAGACATTGATAGAGAGATAGATGGATAGACATTGATAGAGAGATAGATGGATAGATAGACATTGATAGAGAGATAGATGGATAGATAGACATTGATAGAGAGATAGATGGATAGACATTGATAGAGAGATAGATGGACAGATAGACATTGATAGAGAGATAGATGGATAGACATTGATAGAGAGATAGATGGATAGACATTGATAGAGATAGATGGATAGACAGACATTGATAGAGAGATAGATGGATAGACAGACATTGATAGAGAGATAGATGGACAGATAGACATTGATAGAGAGTTAGATGGATAGATAGACATTGATAGAGATAGATGGATAGACATTGATAGAGAGATAGATGGATAGACAGACATTGATAGAGAGATAGATGGATAGACATTGATAGAGAGATAGATGGATAGATAGACATTGATAGAGAGATAGATGGATAGACATTGATAGAGAGAGATGGATAGACAGACATTGATAGAGAGATAGATGGATAGACATTGATAGAGATAGATGGATAGACAGACATTGATAGAGAGATAGATGGATAGACATTGATAGAGAGATAGATGGATAGACATTGATAGAGATAGATGGATAGACATTGATAGAGATAGATGGATAGACAGACATTGATAGAGAGATAGATGGATAGACATTGATAGAGAGATAGATGGATAGACATTGATAGAGATAGATGGATAGATAGACATTGATAGAGAGATAGGTGGATAGATAGACATTGATAGAGAGATAGATGGATAGACAGACATTGATAGAGAGATAGATGGATAGACATTGATAGAGAGAGATGGATAGACAGACATTGATAGAGAGATAGATGGATAGACATTGATAGAGATAGATGGATAGACAGACATTGATAGAGAGATAGGTGGATAGATAGACATTGATAGAGAGATAGATGGATAGACATTGATAGAGATAGATGGATAGACATTGATAGAGATAGATGGATAGACAGACATTGATAGAGAGATAGATGGATAGACATTGATAGAGAGATAGATGGATAGACATTGATAGAGATAGATGGATAGATAGACATTGATAGAAAGATAGGTGGATAGATAGACATTGTTAGAGAGATAGATGGATAGACATTGATAGAGATAGATGGATAGATAGACATTGATAGAGAGATAGATAAACATTGATAGAGAGATAGATGGATAGACAATGATAGAGAGATAGATGGATAGACAGACATTGATAGAGAGATAGATGGATAGACATTGATAGAGAGATAGATGGATAGATAGACATTGATAGAGAGATAGATGGATAGATAGACATTGATAGAGAGATAGATGGATAGACATTGATAGAGAGATAGATGGATAGACATTGATAGAGATAGATGGATAGATAGACATTGATAGAAAGATAGGTGGACAGATAGACATTGATAGAGAGATAGATGGATAGACATTGATAGAGATAGGTGGATAGATAGACATTGATAGAGAGATAGATGGATAGACATTGATAGAGAGATGGATTGATAGACATTGATAGAGAGATAGATGGATAGACATTGATAGAGAGATAGATGGATAGACAGACATTGATAGAGAGATAGATGGATAGACAGACATTGATAGAGAAATAGATGGATACACATTGATAGAGATAGATGGATAGATAGACATTGATAGAGAGATAGGTGGATAGATAGACATTGATAAAGAGATAGATGGATAGACATTGATAGAGATAGATGGATAGATAGACATTGATAGAAAGATAGGTGGATAGATAGACATTGATAGAGAGATAGATGGATAGATATTGATAGAGAGATGGATTGATAGACATTGATAGAGAGATAGATGGATAGACATTGATAGAGAAATAGATGGATAGACAGACATTGATAGAGAGATAGATGGATAGACAGACATTGATAGAGAAATAGATGGATAGACATTGATAGAGAGATAGATGGATAGACAGACATTGATAGAGAGATAGATGGATAGACAGACATTGATAGAGAGATAGATGGATAGACAGACATTGATAGAGAGATAGATGGATAGACAGACATTGATAGAGAGTTAGATGGATAGATAGACATTGATAGAGAGATAGATGGATAGATAGACATTGATAGAGAGATAGATGGATAGACAGACACTAATAGAGAAATAGATGGATAGACATTAATAGAGAGATAGATGGATAGACAGACATTGATAAAGTAAGATGGATAGATAGACATTGATAAAGAGTAAGATGGATAGAAAGACATTGATAGAGAGATAGATGGATAGACATTGATAGAGAGATAGATGGATAGACATTGATAGAGAGATAGATGGATAGACATTGATAGAGAGATAGATGGATAGACATTGATAGAGAGATAGATGGATAGACAGACATTGATAGAGAGATAGATGGATAGACAGACATTGATAGAGAGATAGATGGATAGATAAACATTGATAAAGAGTAAGATGGATAGATAGACATTGATAGAGAGATAGATGGATAGACATTGATAGAGAGATAGATGGATAGACATTGATAGAGAGTTAGATGGATAGATAGACATTGATAGAGAGATAGATGGACAGATAGACATTGATAGAGAAATAGATGGACAGATAGACATTGATAGAGAGATAGATGGATAGACATTGATAGAGAGATAGATGGACAGATAGACATTGATAGAGAGATAGATGGACAGATAGACATTGATAAAGAGTAAGATGGATAGACATTGATAGAGAGATAGATGGATAGATAGACATTGATAGAGAGATAGATGGATAGACATTGATAGAGAGATAGATGGATAGATAGACATTGATAGAGATAGATGGATAGATAGACATTGATAGAGAGATAGATGGATAGACATTGATAGAGAGATAGATGGATAGATAGACATTGATAGAGAAATAGATGGATAGACATTGATAGAGAGTTAGATGGATAGATAGACATTGATAGAGAGTTAGATGGATAGATAAACATTGATAGAGAGTTAGATGGATAGATAGACATTGATAGAGAGATAGATGGACAGATAGACATTGATAGAGATAGATGGATAGACATTGATAGAGAGATAGATGGACAGATAGACATTGATAGAGAGATAGATGGATAGACATTGATAGAGAGATAGATGGACAGATAGACATTGATAGAGAGATAGATGGACAGATAGACATTGATAGAGAGAGATGGACAGATAGACATTGATAGAGAGATAGATGGATAGACATTGATAGAGATAGATGGATAGATAGACATTGATAGAAAGATAGGTGGATAGATAGACATTGATAGAGAGATAGATGGATAGACATTGATAGAGAGATGGATTGATAGACATTGATAGAGAGATAGATGGATAGACATTGATAGAGAAATAGATGGATAGACAGACATTGATAGAGAGATAGATGGATAGACAGACATTGATAGAGAAATAGATGGATAGACATTGATAGAGAGATAGATGGATAGACAGACATTGATAGAGAGATAGATGGATAGACAGACATTGATAGAGAGATAGATGGATAGACATTGATAGAGAGATAGATGGATAGATAGACATTGATAGAGAGATAGATGGATAGATAGACATTGATAGAGAGATAGATGGATAGACATTGATAGAGAGATAGATGGATAGACAGACATTGATAGAGAGTAAGATGGATAGACATTGATAGAGAGATAGATGGACAGATAGACATTGATAGAGAGATAGATGGATAGATAGACATTGATAGAGAGATAGATGGATAGACATTGATAGAGAGATAGATGGATAGATAGACATTGATAGAGAGTTAGATGGATAGATAGACATTGATAGAGAGATAGATGGACAGATAGACATTGATAGAGAAATAGATGGATAGACATTGATAGAGTTAAATGGATAGATAGACATTGATAGATGGATAGATAGACATTGATAGAGAGATAGATGGATAGACATTGATAGAGAGATAGATGGACAGAGACATTGATAGAGAGATAGATGGATAGACATTGATAGAGAGATAGATGGATAGACATTGATAGAGAGATAGATGGATAGACATTGATAGAGAGATAGATGGACAGATAGACATTGATAGAGAGATAGATGGATAGACATTGATAGAGAGATAGATGGACAGTAAACAGTGCAGCACATAACAGTAAACAGTGCTGCACATAAACAGTAAACATTGCAGCACATAACAGTGCAGCACATAACAGTAAACAGTGCAGCACATAAACAGTAAACAGTGCAGCACATAAACAGTAAACAGTGCTGCACATAAACAGTAAACATTGCAGCACATAACAGTGCAGCACATAACAGTAAACAGTGCAGCACATAAACAGTAAACAGTGCAGCACATAAACAGTAAACAGTGCAGCACATAAACAGTAAACATTGCAGCACATAACAGTAAACAGTGCAGCACATAAACAGTAAACAGTGCAGCACATAAACAGTAAACAGTGCTGCACATAAACAGTAAACAGTGCAGCACATAAACAGTAAACATTGCAGCACATAACAGTAAACAGTGCAGCACATAAACAGTAAACAGTGCAGCACATAAACAGTAAACAGTGCAGCACATAAACAGTAAACATTGCAGCACATAACAGTAAACAGTGCAGCACATAACAGTAAACAGTGCAGCACATAACAGTAAACAGTGCAGCACATAAACAGTAAACAGTGCAGCACATAAACAGTAAACATTGCAGCACATAACAGTGCAGCACATAACAGTAAACAGTGCAGCACATAAACAGTAAACAGTGCAGCACATAACAGTAAACAGTGCAGCACATAAACAGTAAACAGTGCAGCACATAACAGTAAACAGTGCAGCACATACAGTAAACAGTGCAGCACATAAGTAAACAGTGCAGCACATAACAGTAAACAGTGCAGCACATAACAGTAAACAGTGCAGCACATAAACAGTAAACAGTGCAGCACATAACAGTAAACAGTGCAGCACATAACAGTAAACAGTGCAGCACATAACAGTAAACAGTGCAGCACATAACAGTAAACAGTGCAGCACATAACAGTAAACAGTGCAGCACATAACAGTAAACAGTGCAGCACATAAACAGTAAACAGTGCAGCACATAACAGTAAACAGTGCAGCACATAACAGTAAACAGTGCAGCACATAAACAGTAAACAGTGCAGCACATAAACAGTAAACAGTGCAGCACATAAACAGTAAACAGTGCAGCACATAAACAGTAAACAGTGCAGCACATAAACAGTAAACATTGCAGCACATAACAGTAAACAGTGCAGCACATAACAGTAAACAGTGCAGCACATAACAGTAAACAGTGCAGCACATAACAGTAAACAGTGCAGCACATAAACAGTAAACAGTGCAGCACATAAACAGTAAACAGTGCAGCACATAACAGTAAACAGTGCAGCACATAACAGTAAACAGTGCAGCACATAACAGTAAACAGTGCAGCACATAAACAGTAAACAGTGCAGCACATAACAGTAAACAGTGCAGCACATAACAGTAAACAGTGCAGCACATAAACAGTAAACAGTGCAGCACATAAACAGTAAACAGTGCAGCACATAAACAGTAAACAGTGCAGCACATAAACAGTAAACAGTGCAGCACATAAACAGTAAACAGTGCAGCACATAACAGTAAACAGTGCAGCACATAACAGTAAACAGTGCAGCACATAAACAGTAAACAGTGCAGCACATAAACAGTAAACAGTGCAGCACATAAACAGTAAACATTGCAGCACATAACAGTAAACAGTGCAGCACATAACAGTAAACATTGCAGCACATAACAGTAAACAGTGCAGCACATAACAGTAAACAGTGCAGCACATAACAGTAAACAGTGCAGCACATAAACAGTAAACAGTGCAGCACATAAACAGTAAACAGTGCAGCACATAACAGTAAACAGTGCAGCACATAAACAGTAAACAGTGCAGCACATAAACAGTAAACAGTGCAGCACATAAACAGTAAACAGTGCAGCACATAAACAGAAAACAGTGCAGCACATAAACAGTAAACAGTGCAGCACATAAACAGTGCTTCACTACAGTACTGTAATTTGGTCATTTATACAAAATAAAACTAAATTTTAACCAAAATAATTGTTTTCTCCATGTATAAGTTAAGTCTGAGTATGTAAATGAAGACATAACTTATATCGCTCAGGATATTAGACAGTAGTCCAACATGGTAAAACTTTAATACAGAGCGCAAGAGTAAAATTAAAATACTTTAATGTGGCTTAGAAATAAAGAAAATATAATACAGTACAGGTTGTACCTCTCTAGTCCGGGTACCTCGGGACCTGACCGGTGCCGGACCTTGGAAATTCACCCTTTTCCTGGATAGATAGTGACTTGTGCTTATGCTTGGAAGCACTAGCACCACTTTCTCTGCATCATGGTATCTTTGAAGGGTTAAATGTCGTATAGTAGCTTCTCAAATTTTGCGAGTTTTTAATTCCTAACGTATTTTATTGGAACACACAAAAAAATAAATAAATAAAAATTTTGACGGCGGAAACTTGAATTTCGACGGGTTTGAACGTGCAGACGACGTGCATAATCGTGTAAACAGCGTCATTTCTCTTATGTACAAAAGATTCATTATTGTTTATTACTGAAAGTCTTTTTTATTGAATTAATGTTCATGTGTGCAAAATGAGCAATACAATTCATTAATAATACGTAGAATATTAAAACACACGAGGAAATGACACAGCATTGTTTTCGTTGATTACAAAACCAGTGACTGACTGGTTCTACATATAAAACTGAAGAAAATAAGACCTTGGTTGTAGCTGTAGTAAAATTAATATGGTTGTTTTAAGTAATGTTATTTAATGTTAATAAATGGAACAATAGAAGTAGCTAACGATAATGGTAAAGAAAAAAGAGAGATCGCGTATGTAAGTGCGCACATGTGAAAACATATCGTCATTACTTTATATAAGAATATGAAAGTAACACTTATTTACTGTTCATATATATTTTAATTAATGTTTCTGAATTTGTTTTTCTTGAATTAATGTGTGTGTGTGTGCAAAATTAACAATACAATTTATTAATAATACGTGGAATATTAGAGGAGACGAGACGGCTGCCGGCATTGTTTATGTTAAAGCTTACAAAACCAGTGACTGATTGGTTCTACATATAAAACTGAAGAAAATAAGACCCTGAGTTTAGCTGTAGTAAAATTAATGTAAAAAAATTAATATGGTTGTTTGAAGTACCTGTAATGTTATTTAATGCTAATAAATGGAACAATATAAGTAGCTAACCATTAATGGTAAAAAAAAAGTGAGACTGAGCGTATGTAAGTGTGCACAGGTGAAAACATATCGTCATTACTCTACATAAGAATATGAAAGCAACACTTATTTACTGCTCATATATATATTGAAGGGTTAAATGTTGTACTCTGTATAGACAAGCAGAGAGAGAGAGAGAGAGAGCAGCCGAACTGCCGGATGCAAACAAACCTTAATTTCCCGCGGCTGTTTTTTTTTTTAAGGGGATTAGCCCACCCGGGCATAGGTCATTGACCCACATTGGGGCCTGAGGGGCAAAAATTTAATACTCCTGTAATAATAATAATAATTCAGATAAGTAAAAAAAAAAAAAATAAAAAAAATAAAGCTGCCTATCTACCTATTGGACAAACTAAAATCGTTCCGGACCACGGGAGTTTCCGGACCACAGAATGCCGGAATAGAGAGGTACAACCTGTACTATAAAATATGAAAAATGAAGTGTGTGTGTGAGTGCACGCCCCCTGCCAGTACACAGCCTCTTCACCATCAAGACTCCTGCTGTGCCTCCTCGCGGTAACTGGGTGCCCAGGATAGACCAGCAGGGATCTCAGAGTAGCAGTTATCTCCAGAAGACGACACATAGGCCCCCTGGCTTATGACAAGTTCTTGTGCCAACTAACCACTGCCTTGCGGATTAACCTTAGTAGATATAAGCCACACCATCGCTGCCATTTTATTACTTTAAAATTAAATATCCTAGTACGTAAGTAGCTACCCTAGCTGTGTTGAGTCGCAGATCTATGCGGCATTCGATGACTGTTGCCTCTTAGTCAAAATCTTCAACTGTTGTCGGCTTTGGGGCCAATGGTCTCTTTTCCCTGAGGCAAAGCAATGCAGACCTAAGGAGAGAGAAGGACAGTCGACATCACAACCAGGCTGTAACATAACTTCTGGGCTGCTGCTTCTGTTCAGATAACACCTCCGTGAGTCTGGCGTAGAAACATCTTGCACTTTGTCCCATCCCACCAGAGGTTGTGAACACCAAAGGAGTGAAGCTGCTTTGATCAACATTCTGAATTCTCTTCCCATATGCCCTAATTTTGTAATTCTCATTCCTCCTGAGTGCAGCATCAAGAGCTAGGTTACGGTGACATGCAGCCATGGAGTGTTTTGGGGCCTAGATTAATGGAACGGGGTGGGACAACATTGGAGGAAAGGTTGATGTGCATAACCATGGTCTTGGTATGGTTGGTGGTGACATGGTTGTTCGTGGCCCAATTTTTGAGACAGTTCAATAAATCCTGTTGGGCGGTATAGTCAGGAGCCGAGTTGTTGACATTGATCCCAATGGCGGAGTAGTCAACGTATTTCCAGCGGGCACGGGTTTCACTTCGGGCATCATTGATGAGGATAAGGAAGCAGAGCGGTCTCATCTTGGTGCCTAGGAGGACGCCACAGATGAGCGACTGAAAGGTGCAGACAGCCCCTCGAAAGCGTACATAAGGAAATCTGTAAGCCATGGTATAAGACTTCTTTGAAACCCGAGGTCGATAACTTTGTTGATGATTAAATTGTGGTTGACTAGGTCAGAAGGTTTGGTGAAGTTAAAGAAGGCGACATCCACAGCAACATACGTGTGTATGTGTGTGTGTGTGTGTGAAGGCGCACACACTCACACATACATGTTTCAGTCAGTTGGTTGACTGCCTGGCTGAGCTGTGGCATCACATAGATGATGGTTTGAGTGTGGATGGAGCTATTTTTTATGCATGAAGTATGTGCTATTGTATTATATGATATGATATGTATCAATTTTATTGTTTATCACAGCAATTTTTGTTTAAAAAGTGGTTACAGCGCTACTGGTATCAGACTCATGAATAAATGACTTCAGTTGCTTTCAGATTGTTGGACTAAATTAGAATTTTTACCAAAGGCGACAAGTTGGGATACCTGGAAGATTCAGACACTGTAGTTGGAATTCATATTAATTGAATTGAACTGTAAATTAAATAAAGTCTACAACAATGGATTAACCATAATAGCGGTAATGTTCTGCATATAGTGGCCGACCTGACATGAATGGGGAGGTTGTTGGGTGTTACTGGGTTAGTACCACATGAACCAAATATTACCAGGGAGTGATGAATATTAACTCTGGTGCCCTAGATACTTTGTGGTGTAATGTATAGCACTTTATACCCAAATTATTGGGCACCCTCCCTTCCCACGCCCATGTACTGGGTGGAGTGACCACAACAATAACAAACACCAGACTGACCAAGTGTGGGGTGCTGTGTGGAGGTGGTACCCACAGTCAACTGAGTGAACAATGTCTGCTGTTGAGTACAGTATATACAGTATAGTAGAACAGTTGTATACATATTTTGTTTACAGTTTGAACAGCTCCAGTAAGTTGAATCGTTTAAACTCGTGGAAAACACCTCTGTCTTTGTTGTAACACACAACTCCATTCATGGCTGTATCATATAGATCTTTTTGGGTTTTTTTAATTTATTAAACCAAACTTTTAGATAAAGTACAGTGACATCCCTGTTAGCCGGAACAATTGGTGCAGAGCACTTCCGGGGATGAGAGATTTCCGGCAAACCAGACGACTAAACTAGACACCTTGCACACACAGACACTAGTCCACTTCCCCAGAATGTGTCTGGGTGCTGGGGATGTTTTCCTTGAGTCTTAACTACCAGAGTCTGTAAATGCAGTTCTAATCAAGTTAGAAACTCCATTTCTTTATTAGAATAATCCAGAATAGTTTATCTAAAAGTTCGGTAAAATAAATATTTTTGAAAGTTAAAAATCTATAGGATATAGACATGACTAAAGCTGTGTGTTACAGCAAAGACTGGTATTTTCCACTCCTACCTGAAGATGTCTTGAATAAACAAGAAACCAAACCTACAGTATTTTGAGGGAGAGTGTGATAAGTATAAGTATAAAAGAGCACAGTTGTATCCCTTCAACATTACATTACCTAACATTTTAAAATATGGAGTAAAAAAGCAGAAAGGTGTGAGTAATTAGAGAGATGGAGTGGAAGGGAGTGTTGCCAAGCACTCCTCAACAGCTGATATTTAACTCAGTCACACACACATTTGTCACACAATAAGGCCTCACTCATTATGTCTGCTGTCTTAATTCTCTTGTTAGGTATGTGAGTGGTGTTGGAGTGTGTGTGAGTGTGTGTGTGGAGGGTGTGATGTTGGGGTGTGTGTGTGTGTGCGCAGGGTGTGATGTTGGGGTGTGTGTGTGCAGGGTGTGATGTTGGGGTGTGTGTGTGTGTGTGCAGGGTGTGATGTTGGGGTGTGTGTGTGTGTGTGGAGGGTGTGATGTTGGGGTGTGTGTGTGTGTGCAGGGTGTGATGTTGGGGTGTGTGTGTGGAGGGTGTGATGTTGGGGTGTGTGTGTGTGGAGGCTGTGATGTTGGGGTGTGTGTGTGTGTGGAGGGTGTGATGTTGGGGTGTGTGTGTGGAGGCTGTGATGTTGGGGTGTGTGTGTGTGTGCAGGGTGTGATGTTGGGGTGTGTGTGTGGAGGGTGTGATGTTGGGGTGTGTGTGTCAGGGTGTGATGTTGGGGGTGTGTGTGTGTGGTGTGTGTGTGTGTGTGTGTGTGTGTGTGTGTGTGTGTGCAGGGTGTGATGTTGGGGGTGTGTGTGTGTGTGTACAGGGTGTGATGTTGGGGTGTGTGTGTGCAGGGTGTGATGTTGGGGTGTGTGTGTGTGCAGGGTGTCATGTTGGGGTGTGTGTGTGTGGAGGGTGTGATGTTGGGGTGTGTGTGCAGGGTGTGATGTTGGGGGTGTGTGTGTGTGTGTGTGTGTGTGTGTGTGTGTGTGTGCAGGGTGTGATGTTGGGGTGTGTGTGCAGGGTGTGATGTTGGGGTGTGTGTGTGCAGGGTGTGATGTTGGAGTGTGTGTGTGATGTTGGAGTGTGTGTGTGTGTGAGTGCAGTGTGTGTGTGTGTGGAGGGTGTGATGTTGGAGTGTGTGTGTGTGTGTGCAGGGTGTGATGTTGGGGTGTGTGTGGAGGGTGTGATGTGTGTGTGTGTGTGTGTGTGTGTGTGTGTGTGTGTGTGTGTGTGTGTGTGCAGGGTGTGATGTTGGGGTGTGTGTGTGTGTGGAGGGTGTGATGTTGGGGTGTGTGTGTGTGTGCAGGGTGTGATGTTGGGGTGTGTGTGTGCAGGGTGTGATGTTGGGGTGTGTGTGTGTGTGTGTGTGAGGGTGTGATGTTGGGGTGTGTGTGTGTGTGGAGGGTGTGATGTTGGGGTGTGTGTGTGGAGGGTGTGATGTTGGGGTGTGTGTGTGGAGGGTGTGATGTTGGGGTGTGTGTGTGGAGGCTGTGATGTTGGGGTGTGTGTGTGTGTGTGCAGGGTGTGATGTTGGGGTGTGTGTGTGGAGGCTGTGATGTTGGGGTGTGTGTGTGTGTGCAGGGTGTGATGTTGGGGTGTGTGTGTGGAGGGTGTGATGTTGGGGTGTGTGTGCAGGGTGTGATGTTGGGGTGTGTGTGTGTGTGTGTGTGTGTGTGTGTGTGTGTGTGTGTGCAGGGTGTGATGTTGGGGTGTGTGTGTGTGCAGGGTGTGATGTTGGGGTGTGTGTGTGTGTGTGCAGGGTGTGATGTTGGGGTGTGTGTGTGTGCAGGGTGTCATGTTGGGGTGTGTGTGTGTGGAGGGTGTGATGTTGGGGTGTGTGTGCAGGGTGTGATGTTGGGGGGTGTGTATGTGTGTGTGTGTGTGTGCAGGGTGTGATGTTGGGGTGTGTGTGTGTGCAGGGTGTGATGTTGGGGGGTGTGTGTGTGTGTGTGCAGGGTGTGATGTTGGAGTGTGTGTGTGATGTTGGAGTGTGTGTGTGTGTGTGAGTGCAGTGTGTGTGTGTGTGTGTGTGTGTGGAGGGTGTGATGTTGGAGTGTGTGTGTGTGTGTGTGCAGGGTGTGATGTTGGGGTGTGTGTGGAGGGTGTGATGTGTGTGTGTGTGTGTGTGTGTGTGTGTGTGCAGGGTGTGATGTTGGGGTGTGTTTGTGTGTGGAGGGTGTGATGTTGGGGTGTGTGTGTGTGTGTGTGTGTGTGTGCAGGGTGTGATGTTGGGGTGTGTGTGTGTGTAATAATAATAATAATAATAATAATTAACGGTTTATTGAAAGAGCTTGGCAGCCAGAAGGCTGAAAATATACAGTTACATATTTGGGGAATGGGTTACGAATTACAAATAATATACAAGTAACATAAGTGACACAAATAAGACATATAATAACTTAGATGGGGAAAAGCTCAAACTACAGTTCAATTCAACGTAGTGACAGTGTTACAGTATTACAAGTTATTGATAATTTTTACAATGGTTGGGACTGGGCTGTTCTTATAGCGATCAGTTCGTGCACGTATGGGCTGGATGCGGTTGTGGTGTCGAACAGCAATTCTCGGACAAGGGACCTCGGGTGGTAGTAGGAGCCGGTGTCGGGGATGGTGTAGAAGCTTCTTACCAAATTTGCAGATGAGGTCGTGGTGATGGTCAGTGAGAGTCGAAAGGGTCAGTGTGTTGAGCGCTTCTTGATATGTGGAGTAGGAGGAGGAGAGAATAATCTTGCATGCCCTCTTTTGCACTTTTTCTAGGTGTTTACGTTGTGTGGCATTTAGGGAGGAAGACCAGGTGGGGGAGGCATAGGTGAGCTTGGGAAGTATGAATGTTGTGTAAACACTGAGGAGCTCGTGTGCAGGAACTCCGAGGGACTTGAGTCGGCGGAGGAGGTGGAGACGGAAACTGGAGGATTTGACAACTTCATTGACGTGTGGTTTCCAATTTAGTTTGTTGTCTATGGTGACGCCGAGGAGCTTCGTGGAATCTACGACCTGGAGTGTGTTCGGACCTAGAGTAATGGAAGGAGGTGGGACAATGTCGGAGGAGAGGTTGATGTGCATAACCATGGTCTTGGTATGGTTGATGGTGACATGGTTGTTGGTAGCCCAGTTTTGGAGACTGTTCAATAAATCCTGAAGGGCGGTATAGTTGGGAGCAGAATTGTTGACGCTGATCCCAATGGTGGAGTCGTCGACATATTTCCAGCGAGCAGGGGTTTCTCTTAGGGCATCATTGATGAGCATAAGGAAGCAGAGTGGTCCCATCTTGGTGCCTTGGGGGACGCCACAGGTGAGTGACTGACTGAAAGGTGGAGACAGCCCCTCGGAAGCGTACAGCTTGGCGTCGGTCACTGAGGAAGTCTGTAAGCCATGGTATGAGGCTTCTTCGAAGCCCGAGGTCAATAGCTTTGTTGATGATTATATTGTGGTCGACTAGGTCGAACGCTTTAGTGAAATCAATGAAGGCGACAGCTACAGACGTTTTTCGTTTCTCGAGATGGCGGTATATGTAATCGAGAAAGCTGACAAGACAGTGAGTGGTGGAGGAAGTTTTCATGTTGCCAAATTGCTGAGGGTCTACGACTCCTGCAATATCAGCATAAGCCCAGTCGAACACAAAACTTTCACAGATTAGGCTGGGTATTGGGGTGATTGCAATAGGTCGTAGCTGATTTAAGGATTGTGGGCTGGTTGACTTGGGCACTGGTGATACATAAGAGGTCTTCCAGTCAGCTGGGCATCTGGCTTGACTGAGAGAAGCATTGATGATGGAGCAGAGGGGTTTAGCAAGCTCCGGGGAGAACTCCTTGAAGAGTTTCATTGGTAAGTCAATGGGGGTGGTAGAGCGTTTTAATTTTAGTTTGTCCAGGCGTTTTGCTACGTCAAATTCTTCTACTAAGTCAGTGGGAAGGGGGGCTGGTAGGTAAGCAGGGAGAGTGGTTGTGTCAAGCCTTGGGAGCGTCTGGCATATAGTAGCGAAATGGTTATTTGTTTGCTCAGCTGCGTCAACACTAGTGAGATGGCTAAGGAAGGGGAGGGGGTGTGTCTTATTGTTTAGTCCACAGAGTTCTTTAAGCTTACCATACCATTGACTGATGTTGGTCTGTTTCAGGTGTTGTAATTTGGTTGGGTAGTGTGTGTGTGTGTGTGTGTGTGTGTGTGTGTGTGTGTGGAGGGTGTGATGTTGGGGTGTGTGTGTGTGTGTTTGAGTGTGTGTGTGTGTGTGTGTGGAGGGTGTGATGTTGGGGTGTGTGTGTGTGTGGAGGGTGTGATGTTGGAGTGTGTGTGTGTGGAGGGTGTGATGTTGGAGTGTGTGTATGTGGAGGGTGTGATGTTGGAGTGTGTGTGTGTGGAGGGTGTGATGTTGGAGTGTGTGTGTGTGTGGAGGGTGTGATGTTGGGGTGTGTATGTGGAGGGTGTGATGTTGGGGTGGGTGAGTGGGTGTGTGTGTGTGTGCAGGGTGTGATGTTGGGGTGTGTGTGTGTGTGTGTGGAGGGTGTGATGTTGGGGTGTGTGTGTGTGTGTGGAGGGTGTGATGTTGGGGTGTGTGTGTGTGGAGGGTGTGATGTTGGGGTGTGTGTGTGTGGAGGGTGTGATGTTGGGGTGTGTGTGTGTGGAGGGTGTGATGTTGGGGTGTGTGTGTGTGGAGGGTGTGATGTTGGGGTGTGTGTGTGTGGAGGGTGTGATGTTGGGGTGTGTGTGTGTGGAGGGTGTGATGTTGGGGTGTGTGTGTGTGGAGGGTGTGATGTTCGGGTGTGTGTGTGGAGGGAGTGATGTTGGGGTGTGTGTGTGGAGGGTGTGATGTTGGGGGGGGTGTGTGTGTGTGTGGAGGGTGTGATGTTGGGGTGTGTGTGTGGAGGGTGTGATGTTGGGGTGTGTGTGTGGAGGGTGTGATGTTGGGGTGTGTGTGTGTGTGTGTGTGGAGGGTGTGATGTTGGGGTGTGTGTG